>CM031894.1:10298632-10417239 GCA_018691285.1 Cucurbita argyrosperma subsp. sororia | reverse complement strand
CCTTGCATCCGTATTGATTACAAAATCTTCCAAGCTCTTTTCTATTTGATATCGAAGAATTGAGCTTGTTTTGAATCTTTGACTCATTGAAAAATCTGCCATGGAATTGTTCCATTATACTTTGTCTTAAGACCGTCTTTGATACTTCTTGAGAAGTGTTTTGGTAGTCCATTGACAAAATTCTCTTTCACAATTCCAACGAACTATCCGTTCTAATAAGAACTTTGCTGAAATACATGTCTTTGTACCACCTAAAATCTCCTAAGGTGGGGCACTTCAGGTTCATGAGTATTTCGGCGGATCTTCCTGGTATTTCAAGGGGTCGCCAACGAAGAATTCTATAAGGGTATAAATGAGGGTGTTGACAGCATCCTCTACCCTTTCATGTTGTACTTCGTTTCCTAGTTGATGGACCTTCCTCTTTGATGATTTGAGTCGTTGGCCTAATGACATAGTGGCTTAATATCTATTGGCGAGTTGCTTTATCGAGATATTTGTCCCACCAGTCCTTGAGTTGCCCGGTAAATCTGGTCACTAAAACTTGAGCTATTTGATGGCGGATTTATGACCCTGTAATTTATACGCGTCGGCGGCCATCATCATTTCATTGACAACATTCGTTATCATATAGTCGGACAATCCATCCATATTCCGTTAATTGATTGTAGACCATCGTAATGAGCTTGAGTTTGTAGAGTCTTTTCTTTGAATTGAATATCTGGAAAAGACGGTTGAGGGTACCATTTTTTATGATTACTGGTATTATTTTGACTTCTCCTGGGGATTCTTTCAATTCGATTGTAGAGAGGCTCTTCTACCTCATCTAAAATCTCGTCTTCGAATTCTTGAATTTCGTCGTCATTGTTAACAACATTGACAGATGAATCCTGATTTGTTATCCCAAGATTTAGGATTCTATCCAACTTTTCTTTTTTTTGGCCATCGCGGCCTGCTTGTTCTTGCAGAGTACCAGAATTTTTTGAGATTTTTCCCTCGATACTCTCAAGCTGGGTGGAGATCGTGGAGCTCTTGATTCACTTCACTTAGCTTGTTTGTAGGTTTGGAAGAAAGCTTTTCTCTTTGAAGAGTTGGCAGCTGACATAAAATCTGCCTTCAATAATTCTTTGTCTATTTGGAAATCAGCCGTAATGACATTTAGCTGACTTTCGTAGACGGATTGAGTATCCATATCCGTATGGGTTGGAGATCTTGAGCCATCTTCATAGTGGATTGATGCCCTTTTTTGATCATAACTGACCTCTTTTACCTTTAGGGGTCATACATTGATCTTGAAACTCCCGACGTACTTGGTCTTGAACTCAAGAATTCTTTTACTTTTGATTCTAACGAGGGTTCCTCGCTGAATTTTATTTCAACGCTTCCATCGTCATGTTCGATGATTTGTAATGGGTTTTGAGATTCCTTTTTTCTCGGAAGATTAGCATCTTCTACTTTCCAGAGATTCCTTTTTTCTCGGAAGATTAGCATCTTCTACTTTCCAGAGAGTATCTCAGAAATTCGTTCATAAGAAGATAGATAAGATAAGAGATAGAGTAGAATAATTTTTCTGTAAATTCTTCAATTGATATTCAAGAGAGAGCTATCGGCCGATCGATGCTCTCCTTACATTGATGAAGTCGTTTTATAAACTTCAGATTTGAACGTAAATTTGAAAAACACCAACTAAGAGATAAGATCAAATCTAATAGGACAGGTCCCTACAAGATCTGCTTTCCTAAAAGTAAGAAAAGACATAAAGCAAACTAATAATTTAAAAGACTAATAATTTACAAACACTGATAATTCACATGTGAGCTTTCGCTCTGTGGCTGACAAGTTGTCAATCTTTGTTTTGTCTCTGATAAAGGTGACACGTTGTAGGTAAGATTTTCTTCAGAATTTTTCATATGACTAAGCACCCAAGCTTGCCAACGGACTTACTGCTCTTCTTGTGTCTTACCACCTGGAACACAAGGGCTATTCGCTCAACTATCACATACTCCAAATTCTTCTGAATCTCTCTTATCATCCTCCTGTTTTACATTGTCGTTCTTAAAGATCGAGTAACTCCTCTTCCCTCACAAAAATTGAGAGGCTGGCTCTAATACCATTCCTACGCTTAATGACTTGAGCCTTGACAATTTATATGAGCTCTGTCATCCTAGCTTATTTTACATATTCAAAATAAAATTCTTAACGTATATACAAATAATTAGATGAAAGTGGAAATCCATATTCATCAATAATGTGATGAAAATGGAAAAAGGTGAAAATAATAAAAGTGGGAAAAGTGAAAATGACAAAGCAAAAGATAGTAGACAAACAAACATGATGAGATATGTGAGGAAATATGTTTCATCCTGACATATTTAACCTACGATTTTTATTTTATTTTTTATGTTGTAGCGGATACTCGATTCTAGGCATGAAAACTATCTCGATAGACCAATGTAGTTGTTCTAAAATGCTTTGTCCTCATTCACATGCATCCTAGGAAAATTTCTAAAAGGTCTCCTTTTTTATTTATTTTTATTTTAATCAAATTAATATGTTTTTCTTGACAAACAAAATGTTAGTTAATATGTAAGGAACGTTGGAAAGAGAAAAATAAAATTTAGCAAATGTGAAATAGAAGTTTTAGTCGTAAAAAATATACCTATTTGAAGAACAATCTTTCTATTTTGAGTACAAGATCTACTAATTTTTCTTCGGCATAAGCAATATAGCATAACGTGAGATTCATTGACAAAGCGGGGCTATGTGGTATACTTTTTTTCATAAGCAATATAGTATACTTTTTTTCAGAACATGCCCACTCGTAGATTCATTGACAAAGTGGGGCTATGTGGTGGACCTCTTGACTACTGCAATGGAGATTAATCGTCTCCATCTTTTAAGGTAGGTGGAGTTTCTATTGTTCTAATTATGATCATCTTATATTGCATGGGACATCCATTCGAAATGGAGAAAAACAAGGAAAGAAAATCTATGGATTCCGATGTCTATTTTCCACCTAAGGAAAGAATTTCTTCCCAAGATCTAATTGAGGTCACTAATACTTTTCACGAGATATGTGCTTATGGCGGCATTGTATACAAGGCTGTGATGCATTCTGGATAGGCCATTACTGTCAAGAAGTTAACATCAAATAGTGAAGGGAGTAACATCGATAATAGGAAGGAACCTATAAAGTATTTTCAGAGTATTCTCTGTATAGTATCTGAAAGAAGCTATATTGTTCTTGATTCTCAATCTTGTAAGTTTCTAAGGTTCATAATTCCTTGAGGCATAAGTTATAACATGCATTCGTAAACATATGAATACATCGTAATAACAAACATGGGTTGTTCTAGAAGGTCATACATTCATAATGAATTCCTTAGAGGATTCTAGAAGGGTCTTGATTTTTGTGTCTTGAGGTGTTTCCTTTAGGTGTTTTGTTAAGGATAGTTGACCGTTCATTATAAGGCAAATATCTAGATATTTGCCTTACATTACGGGTTACCATATTTGCCCTTTTCTTAAAGGCAAATATATTGCATTTATTTATTATTCTTTCCTTTTATTACTATTTGCATATTATTTGTAATTTACCCTATTTCTGTATCCATTAAATGATTATAAATAAGAGAACTCTCACCCCCATTTAGGTGTGGTGATTCAGCAAACATTCACATGGTATCAGAGCCCTTTCGGTTTAACAACCCTAGTCCTTTCTTCTCTGTGGGTTCCGAATCTTCTTATCATTTTCTTCCTTTCAATACTCTAATCCATATGGTCACCATCAAACTTTCTTCCTCCAATTATCTTCTTTTGAAAAGCCAACTTCTCCCTCTCCTTGAGAGTCAAGACATGCTGGGCTATGTCGATGGAACTATGGTTCCACCACCTCGCTTTGAACCAGAAACCTCTTCAACACTCAACCCCAAATATTTGGCATGGAGAGCAGCCGATCAACGACTTCTCTGTCTCCTGCTCTCCTCTCTCACTGAGGAAGCCATGGCTGTTATCGTTGGTCTCTCTACTGCACGTGATGTTTGGCTTGTGTTGGAAACTACGTTCAGCCATCAGTCGAAAGCTCGTGAACTGAGACTCAAGGATGACTTGCAGTTGATGAAACGTGGCACCAAACCTTTTGCTGAGTATGCCCATGTCTTCAAAAAAATTTGTGACCAACTTCATGCCATTGGCAGACCGGTCAAGGACATTGATAAAGTGCACTGATTCCTTCGTGGACTCGGCACCGAATTTTTAGCTTTTTCTACTACTCAGATGGCTCTCACCTCTATCCCCTGTTGTGCAGATTTAGTCTCTAAAGCTGAAAGTTTTGAGTTGTTCCAGCACTCTCTTGAGTCCTCTAACAACACTCCTACAACATTCACAGTCACTAATCGTGGTCGCACCCATGGAAGCCACCCTGCTTCCTTTAACAACCAGCGAGGTCGTTCTTATTCTCACAAAAACAACTCTTCTAATCGAGGACGAACCCACTAAAGTCAAGATCGTCGACCACCTCACTGCCAAATATGCCGCAAAGAGGGCCATTATGCTGACCGCTGCAACCAACGGTATGTTCGACCTGATTCTTCTCATGCTCACCTTGCTGAAGCCTTTAACACGTCATGTTCTATTGCTGGACCCGATGCTGCTGATTGGTTTCTGGACATGGAGCTTTGGCCCATATGACTGCCGACCCATCTATTCTAGATCAGTCTAAAAATTACAAGGGTAAGGACTTTGTGATTGTAGGAAACGGTGCATCCCTACCCATTACCCACACCAGTACTCTTTCTCCTGTTCCAAATATTCACTTGTTAGATGTCTTGGTTGTCCCTCACCTCACTAAAAATCTTCTTTCCATAAGTAAATTAACGTCTGATTTTCCTCTCTCCGTTACATTTACTAATAATCTTATTACTATCCAGAATTGTCAAACAGGAAGGATGGTGGCAACCAGTAAAAGAGATGGAGGGCTATATGTGCTTCATATAATTTATGGCATGCTCGTCTAGGTCATGTGAATCATTCTGTTATTTCTTTTTTAAATAGAAAAGGTCATCTTTCTCTTACGTCTTTATTGCCTTCTCCATCATTATGTAATACTTGTCAGCTTGCGAAAAGTCATCGATTGCCTTATTCTCGCAATGAACGTAGGTCGTCTCATGTGTTAGATCTTATTCATTGTGATCTTTGGGGGGTCCTTCTGCCATCAAATCAAATTCGGGGTTTCTTTATTATGTTATTTTTATTGATTATTATTCTCGATTCACTTGGTTTTACCCTTTAAAATTTAAATCTTATTTTTTTTGATATTTTTCTTCAATATACACCATCAACTCTCTTGTCCATATACACCTGCTCAAAATGGTCGTGCTGAGAGAAAACATCGTCATGTGACTGAGACTGGCTTGGTCCTTCTCTTTCACTCTCATCTTTCTCCTCGTTTTTGGGTTGACGCCTTCAGCACTGCAGCTTATATTATCAACCGGTTGTCTACTCCACTTCTTGGAGGTAAGTCACCCTTTGAACTCCTTTATGGCTACACTCCACATTATGACAATTTTCATCCCTTTGGTTATCGTGTTTATCCTTATTTTCGTGATTATATGCCTAACAAGCTTTCTCCCCGCAGCATTCCTTGTATTGTTTTGGGTTATAGTCCTGCCCATAAAGGGTTCCGCTGTCTTGATCCTGCCACCACTAAGCTATATATCACCTATCATGCTCAATTTGATGAAACTCACTTTTTTGCAGAGAATGACGATGATTCGATACATTTAGCAGAAGACATTGAGGATGCTCTAATCCTCAGCGTTGGATTCAGGTGCGTCTTTTCAATCGTCTTCAAATAAAGAGTTGTTTTGAAATTTCAAGTCTGGAAGTTTCGAGATGTGTATCTTGAGAACAACAAAGATTTGAAGATCAAAGTAAAAGGGGATGTCTGCTAAAAACTCCGGCAGGAAATTAGTGGAAATTGAAGGATGTTAGATATATTCCTAGTCTCAAGAAGAACCTGATCTCTATTGGTTAGTTGGATAGCACAGGTTATGCACACAAAGTCTGGTAAGAGTTCTTGGAAGATTGTGAAGGGTGCTATTGTGGTAGCACGTGGCACAAAATGTGGAACTTTATACACCACGCAGGGTGTATGAACAGAGCTGCTGTTGCTGAAGTGTTTCAAATTGAAGTATATGACACAATAGACTTGGACATATGAGCGTTAAAGGAATGAAGATGCCGGAAGCTGTTTTTGGAAGGTCTGAAATCTGTTGATATGAGTCCTAGTGAGAACTGCGTTATGAGCAAACAGAAACGAGTTAGCTTCATAAAGACTGCCGGAGAATTGAAGAAAAGTACCGGGACAACGAAGCGAGTGGGAGTTGAGGTTGAGTTGCAGAACAATTCACAGAGTGATGTTGTAGCAGATACTCGAGAAACTCCTGAGACTGTTGCTGAGAAACTAGAGGTGAAGCAAGTGGGAGCTGAGGTTGAGTTGCTGAAAGATTAACATAGTGATGTTGTAGCAGATACTCAAGAAACTTCTGAGACTCTTGTTGAGGAACCAGTGGTGAAACAAGTTGGAGTTGAGGGTTTAGTGACTTGAGCCTTTACAATTTACATGAGCTCTGTCATCCTAGCTTAATTTACATATTCAAAATACAATTCTTAATGTACATACAAGTAATTAGATGAAAGTGGAAATCCATATTCATCAATAATATTATGAAAATGGAAAAAGTGAAAATAATAAAAGTGGGAAAAGTGAATAATAAAACAAAAGATAGAAAACAAACATGATGAGATATGTGAGGAAATATGTTTCATCCTCACATATTTCACCTACGATTTTTTTTTTTTTTTTTTTTTTTTTTTTTTTTTTTTTTTTTTTTTTTTTTTTTTTTTTTTTTTTTTTTTTTTTTTTTTACAAATAGTTTAACGACTATGCAGACATTTATGATAATATTTAAAGAGGTGATTGAGAATCCAAGAATGGATCATTGAGATCATAAATCGTGTCTTCCTCTTCTTCTTCTACAATAGAAGGAGAAGATGTAGAACTGACTGATGCGGCCTCTTGAAAAACCTGGGTATAAGTATATTTATCCCACCATTTAATTTTAATAGTTTTGAAGACCTGTTTTATTTGGTATTCGGTTTCTTTTATTTGAAAATTCCAAGTAAAAATTCAAGGAATTTAAAAATATATGCAAAAGCGCATGGTTAATGGAAATGGGGTTTCGAATATATTTTGAATAAAGTAATGGAAGGATACCTGTATTGGAATGAGATTATATCTTTGGCTGATCCAAAGATTTTCCACCATTTGATGAACCAAAATGGATAATGAATTTTATGAGCATTCTGGAAAAATTGGATAAACCATGAGTGCTCATAATTTTGACACCAAATGACATTGAACCATGCCATCTGATAGTCTCTATATGAGTAGGAGTGAGGAACAAACGGTTTTGAAATAGTCTTTTTCGTGTACGGATCTTGATTCCAGTACGTCGGATTCATGACTTTGAAAATTTTTAACTTTGAGTACGCGATTTTTGAAGGATCATCGCGACTCGAAATATGAGTAATTTCGACGGATTTTGTGTCGACTAAAATGAATTCATAAGACCGTCTGGTCTTATGAAGATCTTCCGGGATATAGTAGAATCTCGATGGATAGGCTTTCTTGACGACCTTGCTGATTTTTGGGTCGTCGTATTCTAGTTCTACCAGGGCTTCTGGTATAGCCACAAATTTTTGAAAATAGGTCCTAATTTCAGGAACTGGAGAAAATCGAACGACAACTGTAATGACCTAAAATTTTCTACCTAATTTAAGGTCGCTACTGTATATGTATCATAAACATTTAATGTGGAAGACTTCATTTAAATTCCATAAAACATAACCTTTAACTTAAAATACAGTCATGGACTTACGTGTTTCGAAAACATCTTTAAAACGACACAACAAAAGATCTGAAATAAAATAAATAAGCGTTTAAGTTTAAAACATCCTATTCTAGCCTAAGTCTAAGAAAATATATACCACTATCCTATGCCTGTGCCATGATCTCGAGTTGCGATGCCATCGTCGGCCGTACAGAAAGGCCTTGCCTTAACTTGAAAAATGTAGTAGCACATGGCTTGAGTATTTAAAGAAATACTCAGTAAGTGACCCCACGATTGGGGTTAAATGCAACAGTCATAACTAATGAAATAATGAGACCTATCTTTGGTTTCGTTTCGTTTCATTTTCCCTACGGTGTAATCCTAACAGGTAATCGTGGATGTGTACCATATACTCCACATGCAGCCCCTACGTGTGAGTATGGGCTCACCAGCTAGTTCGCACACCGCTGGGCCACTGTCCCAGCCGGTGGTCATGCTCTGGATGTCCTTATACTGGGACCCGTTAAAACGAGGGCCGTCACGGCAGCGCTATGCAAAGCATAACGAACTTGTCCTGCCATTGGAAGTACGCGTCCGTATTCTCGTGATGGGATAGGGGTATCCCCCCAAATGCATGAGCACACAATATGCATGAGGTCCCACTAGTCCTACAGTTATCATTAGTGAACATAACCCACTGTCACGTTTTCATGCATACATATCATTCTCATTCTCATTTCTTTACATATCATTCATATTCCTAACGGGGTTATGTTCCATGCAATTTACCGTATTTCATGTCATACAATTCATGCAGTTACATTCAAATATTCATACAAACAAGCCATAATCGTTCAAGGACCACACATCGTCACATGCATAACATATCACATCAGACTAAAAGCATACGTTCACATAACTACGTACTTAAGCACAATAATCTAGCATACAATGTACCATATCATAAACAAATCATAACGTAAACACTTCATAGTCGTATCGTTCTCTAACTTACCATAACACTATCGTTCTATCAATCTATCACAAACCTATCCCTTTCTACCCACAACCTAACCGTATTCTTTCGTCAATCTCTCTTATCCATAGCACTACGGTATGTAACCTAACCTTAACGTTTCATGAACGTATCTTACTTCTATCGTTACATTTCGTTTTGTGCATCCTTCTCGTATCCTATCTCAAACATATCCTTGAGCACATCGTACCATAATTATTATCATACAAACCACATATAATAACATAACATAACATATAGGAAGCATATCGATCCACAGAAAATTCACACATATCAATATATATGACACATGCAGAACCACAGGCCACGTGTTAACATCAAATATAACCATGCCGATAGTAAGGTCACTTACCTGGTTAGCTTAAGTCGTTGTCACGAATATATCCTTAATGATAGTTCGATTTCGTCGTTATCCTTAATGAAAGTCCATTGAACTCCAAGTCAACCTATGTGAGCCCATGACAACAATTTCAAGTTTGAACTCTATAAAATTATTTCTCTAATTTATATTGGCCATTGATAGATTCTTATATTTCCTGTTAGACATAATTTGATGGAGTTCCTTGCCCTATGCCGTTTCCTATTTTTTTTTTTTTAAATTATGTTCAACAAAATCTTTTCTCAATCTTCCATCTTCCAATGTAATTATTTTGGAGATATTATTGCAAATTTTGTTAATCTATCCCTACTTCTCTTCCCTTTTTATTTTTACTTTTTTTTTTTTTCTCTTTTTCCGCTAACAGTATTCTGTATTTCTATCTCTATTTAGTTTTTTTTTTCTTATTTACTTTGTCTTCCTTCTAATTTAGTTAACAATTATATTCTTAGCTTTTAATTTTATCAATTCCTTTGGTGACGTTCTTTTTCTATAATTCATATAAAATTATTGACCACCTAAATCATTGCAACATTTTCAGGAGATCTAAACAATTCGAGAGATCTAAAATATATTTGGTTGTGATTTCCTAAAACTCATACAAAATTCTTTTCATTTAATCTCTAATTCAAAACTAAATAATTGTAACCAAATTAATATTACTTAATAAAATAAGAGGAAGATTTAACATACAACTACTGACCTCTTCAAATGACGTATCTCCTCCGACCATCTAATCTGCTTAAATCTTTTGTTTTTTTTTTTTTTTCTATTTGTTTTTGGTAGGAACGAAGAAATTCCTTGTAAATCTTCCCAGAAAACAATTCCTGATTTATTCCCAAATTTATTTTTAGGGGAGGAGTGGTGAGAGATTGAAGGAAGGAGGAGGGGATCCGTTACCAAATGTTTTTTTTTAATATATATTTTTATTAGTTATTTATTTATTTATTTATTATTATTATTATTATTATTATTATTATTGTTGTTGTTGTTGTTGTTATTATTATTACTATTTTATCTTGTTTTTCTCGGTTGTTAAAGGAACAATCGTGTCCGAGTAGGTTGAGGGGATAGAAGGTCCCTTTACAGTAGAAGAGACAGTAGGTCTCAATGGAGTAACGGCAGATGGCCGTGTTGAAAAGGCAGAAGGCCTCGTCGGAGTGATAACCTCCGGTTGTTTTTTAGAAAGCTTTGCTCTAGACCTGGTCACCAATGTGAAACCAGCATCCATTGCGTAGCTATCGGACGTCATTGGAGTAGGTGTGTTTGAAGAAGCAATGGGCTTCTTCCCTTTTTCTGTTGCTTTCTCACCGGTCATCACTGGGAGAAGGAGGTCGGCTAGGGAGAGTTTTTCTTCGAGAGTAAGAACTCTCTTGAGAGGTAATCTGCCAAGGGGTTTTCGACCGCTTTTATAGGCAAAATTTGGAAGTCGAAGTAAGATAAAATGGCTTGCCATCTAGCAGAAATTTGTTTAGACACAAGATTCTTGACATCTTTTTCTAAAACCAATTTAGATGCCCTTGAATATGTTTTGATAACAAAGCTTTTGTTAATTAAATCGCTTTGAAATTTTTGTACACAAAATCCTATTGCAAGTATTTCTTTCTTCACTGTTGAGTAATTTTTTTTAGTAGAATTCCATATTCCCGAATGGAAATGGACAATGGATTCTTTCTTGTCAAGAGACTGTTTCAGGATTCCTCCATATCCAATATCGGATGCGTCGTCTCCACTATTAAACTAGCCCTTAGGTTTATCAGTGATAAACACAGAATTGACTTGACAAGGGATTTGATTTTTTTTACGGTTTTGGTGTGTTCTTTAGTCCAGGGCTTTGGATTCTTTTTTAGCCTTTCAAAAAGTGGCTTGCAAATGGGTCTGATATTTTGAAGGAAATCAGACACATAATTGAGACATCCCAAAAATCTTTGTGGTTGGGTTTTATCTGTAATTTGATCCGAAAATTTTGAGGCAAACTCAACGGATCTTTGACTGGGTTTAATCAGACCCAAATGAATATCAAATCAAAGAAAACGGATCTTTGTTTGAAAAAGTTTAATTTTTGGTTTAGACACAACTAAACCGTTTATTTTGACTGTCGTCCAAAATGTTTGAAGATGCTTGAAGTGTTGATCGATGTTTTGAGAAAAAATCAGAACATCGTCAACATAAACAATTGAAAAGTCTTGAAAAGGATTGAAAATATCATTCATAATCTTTTGAAATTCGGATGGAGCGATTTTTAACCCAAATGGCATAACGTTCCATTTGTATTGTCCGAAAGGGACATTGAAAGCCGTTTTGTACTTGTCTTTTTCTGAAATCTGGATTTGCCAAAATTCTGATTTCATATCAAATTTTGAAAGTACTTTTGCATTTGAAATTCTTTGCATTAAATCTGATTTATTTGTAATTGGATATTTAAGACATTCCAAAATCTTATTTAAGGGTTTGTAGTTTATTACCAGTCGTGGGACTCCACGTTCCTTCTCTGCTTGGTTGTTGACGTAAAAAGCTGCACATGACCAGGGGCTCATTTACGGCCTAATAAGACCCTTCTGCAAAAGATCATTGATTTCTGCTCTGCAGAATGTTAGTAATTCCTTATTCATTTGAATAGGTCGGGCCATCGTAGGAATATTTTTCTCCTCAAAGTTTTTGACATAAGGAAGATTAACTATGTGTTGCTTCCTATTAGAAAAGGCATTAGGGATAGTTGAATAAATCTCCCTTTCTATTTGAGTTTGTAAAGTTTTGATTTTAGACCGGACGGTCTTACTTTGAATCTGTTCTTCTATTCTTTTGAATGAAATTTCTTCCTTCAACAAAGAAATTTGTTTTTCTTTATAATTTAATACATTTATTGATTAAATAATTGTATTCTTTTGAAGGTTATTTATTTCACTAATCCTTACGGGAGAAATGAAATTAAAATTTATCTTCTTTACTAAGACTTTTGACTCTAACCCCCTTTTTAGTTATTTTAGAAGGGTATAATTGAGTAATGAACGGAGTACCTAAGATTTGTTCTTGTAAGGATTCGAATTTTTGTTTTATTTATTTTAGATTTTATGCTAAGATTTTATTTTTGCTACCAAAACTAAAAGATATTATGCTGCATTTATTGTCACTGGAAAAGGTACCATTTCTAGCAAGGAAATTACTACCTTAATGGAAAAGTCATAAAAACCTTTTATATTCCCATATACAACTCTCCTCCTTCCTTGGAAACAACTTTTGCTCTCCAAACGTTTAGGGTTTTCGAGGGTGTCTGAGAGTATGGAAAAATCAAGAGGGTTAGCCAGGAAAAAAACATGTGAGGTGGTTCGCTGGGTTTTCTTCGGTGAGTGGCCGGAGGGAGAAGCGACCGAGGCTATCGGTGTTGAATATCGTTGCGCGTCGGTCGGAATAGGCAAGGGGTGTTGTCGCTCCGTCGGAATTGGGGTTGTGACGTCGTCGTTGGCGGCGCAGTGACGATTAGGGTTTTCGCGAGATTTTGGGTAAGGAAGACGAAGGAAAACGGGTTGGGTTCACGTTTGGCCTCTAGACCAGCCCACACGCGTGCTATAGCCTTGGTCTCGGCTCCGCACGCGTGCTCTCGGCTCGACTTGACGTCTACGGTGGCTCGGCTCCTTCAAAACCCGCGGCTCGGCTCCGTCAAATCCCACAGCTCAGCTTGGCGGCTTAATTGGTCGGCTCGACAGCTCGGCTTGGTGAATCGGTATCACTATAATCTATCGATTCCAAGATTTTTGACCCTTCCAAAGCCGTTTCTGCCCTTAGTTTTACCATCCAAGGTTAGTATGGCTCCTAAACGTTAAAGACAGATTAGGTCGAGGGTTTATTTTGATAAATAGCATGAGGTTTAGCTAGGGTACCTTATGAAAGGTTCTAAATTTTTATGTGGTTATCATAGGACATATTTAACCACTGGGATTAGCACGTTGTGAGTGACTTCAACCAGGACCATCGAGGTAAGTGACCTTACTGTTGGAGTTAGCTTTCTACGTGTTGTATGATGGTGCGTGCCCTGTGGCCCCTGCATGCACCATATTTTATATGATGTATAGATTGTGTTGACCGTAGATTGTGTAAGTTATGTGATGTATGAACTTGTGTTGACTATTGACTTTTTATGTTATATCATGAATGGGATGTTAGTATTATATGCCATGAATATGTTGATTGATGTCATAGATACCCGTAGAATTATCGAGTCATGTCATGAGATGTTTATGTAATATGCCATGTAATGTAAGTCATGTGAGATGCCATGTGATGTAAGAAATGTAAATGCGATGTTAACACAGCTTATGTAATGCCATGTTAGATATGTTAAGGGACCTCATGCATATATGTATGTCACGTGCATCGGGATTCTTCCCTTTTATGATACGAAAGAATGAAATACGATATTTATGTTCGCCATGATATCATGCGGGCCTTTTTCTGTTCTGTGGTGTCCGGCTACGTGTAACACGTTGTGCCCGACCAAGTCAGGCCCAGGGGGTATGTTTATGAGCCCGCCTGGTGGGTTCATGTACACGTACATGGGCAATGTGTGAAGGAGTACCACACATCCAACCCTACCCGGAATAGAAAAGCGCCCATGGCTATGAAAAGTTTATGAAAAGTTAGGTCCCACTCATATGTTGCATGTGTTTGCATTCCTAACCCCAACAGTGGGTTGACTTACTGAGTATTTCACAGTGGGTTGACTTACTGAGTATTTCATAAAATACTCAAGCCACGTGCTACCTACATTTTTCAGGTAAAGGCAAGGCGCCAATGTAAGGTTGACGGCGGAGCTGAGGCCACCATGGAAGTTGGAGACGGGATATTTTTAGGAGTTTACTTTTATTAGACTGTTTTAAGTTATAGATTGAGTATTGTTTTATTTGGATTTATTTTGAATTCAGTATTGAAGGTTTATTTTCGGAGTTTAGGTTTTGTTTTGGGTTCATGAATATTTATGAAAGACTCTTTCAAGGTTATTTATGATGAGCTTCCGCTTAATGAGATAAGTATGCATGGGTGACGTCACTAATTAAGTTAAAGAAAATTGGGGGCGTTACAGTTCTTGTCCTAAGTCCATTACTAAAAGGAAGGAATGTACGAAGCAAATTCCATTATTACAAACATCGACTTTAGATAATTTGTAATTATTTTTTAGTCTATTGTTATTTACACCTCTAAGGCCCTCAGTAGTTTTTTCAAAATACATTGTAGGTATTAGGCCTTCTTGAATGCAATTTTGATTGTCTCCAGTATCTATGAGAGCCTTTAGTGTGATTTTGAAATCATAAATTTTTAAGGTAACGAGAGCGTACCATTTTTATATTAAGAAGTTGTGATGTCTCCAACGAAGAAACTTTGAAAGTCATCCTCATCAAGGTTTGGTTGCGCAGTTTCCTTTCGTTCGGGCAACCGTTCCTAAAGATTGAGAACTTCTTGGCGAAGCATATAGGATTCTGACTTGGTTTCAGATCTTAATGCCTGTACTTCTTGTTTGAGATTATTAATCTCTCTTTGTAGGTCTTGAGTAGTGAGTTCTCTCGGTTTTTCAAACCTTTGGAGAACTGATTGAAGTCTGTAGGGATTTCTTTCTTCCCTTTCAGGTGGCTTAGAGATTTTCATGGCATCTCTAACTCGTTGAGCGATTTTCTGTTGAATTTCTGGATCTTGAACTTTTTCTACTACTTCGAGTAGAATTTCTTAATTCTTTGTAAGGACATTTATGCATCCTTCGCACGTCCTCTTTCCTTCTTGTCCTGATTCATATTCTTTGCTAGAATATGAATCAGATTCTTTGCTAGAATATGAATCAGATTCTTCTTGGAGTTCGAGGATTTCTCCTTCGCTTGATTGTTCTGAGTCGGTTAGAGCCAGTCGTAATAGCTGATTTTTCAGCTCTTGATCTATGTACAACTCATTGATCTTTCCTCTATGGGTTTTTGTAGGAGTATACTTTCTTCTTGAATATGTTGGCTTGTGAGATTGTACTGGTTTGCTCCGATACTTTTCTCTGGGCATATACGAATTATAAGGCTTTGGATGCGTTTTAACCTTCTTCCTTTTGGAGGTTGAGGGGGCCTCTATCCCCTTGCATCCATATTGATCGCAAAATCTTTCAGGCTCTTTTCTATTTGATATCGAAGAATTGAGCTTGTTTTGAATCTTTGACTCATTGCAAAGTCTGAGTCCTTCTTCTATGATGAAGGATGCTATTGACCCGTATGACAAAGTCTGCCATGGAATTGTTCCATTATACTTTGTCTGAAGACCGTCTTTGATCCTTCTTGAGAAGTGTTTTGGTAGTCCATTGACAAAATTCTCTTTCCAGAATTTCAACGAACTGTCTGTTCTCATAAGAACTTTGTTGAAATACATGTCTTTGTACCACCTGAAATCTCCTAAGGTGGGGCACTTCAGGTTCATGAGCATTTCGGCGGATCTTTCCTGGTATTTCAAGGGGTCGCCAACGAAGAATTCTATATGGGTATAAATGAGGGCGTTGACAGCATCCTCTACCCTTTCATGTTGTACTTCGGAAATAGTTGATGGACCTTCCTCTTTGATGATTTGAGTATTGGCCTAATGACATAGTGGCTTAATATCTGCGGCCATCATCATTTCGTTGACAACATTCATTATCAGATAGTCCGACAATCCATCGATATTCCATTCATAGATTGCTAGACCATCGTAATGAGCTTGAGTTTGTAGAGTCTTTTCTTCAAATTGAATATCCGTAAAAGACGGTTGAGGATACGAGTTTTTCTAATTACTGGTATTATTTTGACTTCTCCTGAAGATTCTTTCAATTCGATTGTAGAGAGGCTCTTCTACCTCATCTAAAATCTCGTCTTCGAATTCTTGAATTTTGTCGTCATTATTAACGACATTGACAAATGAATCCTGATGTGTTATCCCAGGATTTAGGATTCTATCCAACTTTTCTTCTATTTTGGCCATCGCGGCCTCTTCTTTTGAAATCCTCTTTGTAAATACGTCGAGGTTTGCCAGTCTGATTATTGGGATTGACTCATCGACTTTCGGTACAGAGCTGCCTGCTTGTTCTTGCAGAGTACCATAATTTTTTGAGATTTTTCCCTCGATACTCTCAAGCTGGGTGGAGATCGTGGATAAAATCTTGTTAATAATTATTTTGATGCTGGATATTCTTGATATCCTTTAGTGTCGGATTACCCTTTTCTAGTACTTCTGGGATAGTTTTGAAAGGACTAGCTTTGACCTTTTCTCCGTAATAATTGTCAAATTTGACTTCTTCCAACGGAGGATGTCTTGAATATACTTCGCCTTCTTCTGGTAGTCTTCCAGCTTCTTTGAGTGTTTTGAATATACTTCGCCTCTTCTGGTAGTCTTCCAGCTTCTTTGAGTCGAAGTGCATATTTGCAAAATATGTTCTTCAAACCATTCGAAGAATGATATGTTTTCTTCTATGGTTTCCATATGAGAATACCATTGAGCTCTTAATTCACTTCGCTCAGCTTGTTTGTAGGTTTGGAAGAAAGCTTTTCTCTTTGAAGAGTTGGCAGCTGACATAAAATCTGCCTTCAATAATTCTTTGTCTATCTGGAAATCAGCCGTATTGACATTTAGCTGACTTTCTTAGACGGATTGAGTATCCATATCCGTATGAGGTTGAGATCTTGAGCCATCTTCATAGTGGATTGATGCCCTTTTTTGATCATAACTGACCTCTTTTACCTTTAAGGGGTCATACATTGATCTTGAAACTCCCGACGTACTTGGTCTAGAACTCAAGAATTCTTTTACTTTTGATTCTGACGAGGGTTCTTCGCTGAATTTTATTTCAATGCTTCCATCGTCATGTTCGATGATTTGTAATGGGTTTTGAGATTCCTTTTTCCTCGGAAGATTAGCATCTTCTATTTTCCAGAGAGTATTTCTAGTTATTTGATCCCAAGAGAGTTTTTGGAACAGTCACCGAGGACTTTCCAATATTTGCCTCTATGAGCATGGTTGATCCTTTTGGTGAGGATATTAATGCTCTTGGAGAAATATTTGTATTCAAGAGTTTGTAATAAATACTTAATATGACGACTGAAGAATGAGTTTCAGCCTTGATGTTCAAATTTTTTTATTGTAAGTCCGGCACGAAGGCTGATAATATGTGCGGGTCGTGGAGCGACAAAGTAAAATTTGGAAAACAATTGAAATAGACTGGTCCATTCTCTAGATTGGATTAAACCATTCCCAATAAAGAATTTGAGAAATCTTCTTGTCTCTTATCTCTTAAAGAGATAAGGACTGGGATATCTAACCCAAGTCTGAACAATCGCTTTACAGCGACTTGGACAAGACCGACGTGAAGATAGTTAAACTCTTCACGGTGTTGGAGTATAAGAGACTTTGAAAAAAGATTTAGAGATTCCCTATTGTTATGAATTGGGACGTTTTTATCTGAGAATTTGATGCATGATGTTTGAGTAAAATTGAAGGTTGAGATTTGGTAGATAGGTTTAGGATCTACCTTTGGAATAGTCCAATTTTGGAGTTGATCTCCGATCCTGGCAATTTGATATTCTTGATTGACAGTATTTGAGATTGTGAGATTTTCTCCCCTTCTATGTTCATTTGAACCTTCTTCATCATTTGTAGAACATTTGAAATGGTTTGATTTTCTGAGTTTTCTCAGAAATTCGTTCATAAGAAGATAGATAAGATAAGAGATAGAGTAGAATAATTTTTCACTGAATTCTTCAATTGATATTCAAGAGAGAGCTATCGACCGATCGATGCTCTCCTTACATTGATGAAGTCATTTTATAAACTTCGGATTTGAACGTAAATTTGAAAAACACCAACTAAGAGATAAGATCAAATCTAACAGGACAGGACCCTACAAGATCTGCTTTTCTAAAAGTAAGAAAAGACATAAAGCAAACTAATAATTTAAAAGACTAATAATTTACAAACACTGATAATTCACATGTGAGCTTTCGCTGTGTGGCTGACAAGTTGTCAATCTTTGTTTTGTCTCTGATAAAGGTGTCAGGTTGTAGATAAGATTTTCTTCAGAATTTTTCATATGACTAAGCACCCAAGCTTGCCAACGGACTTACTGCGCTTCCCGCGTCTTACCACCTAGAAAACAAGGGCTATTCGCTCAGCTATCACATATTCCAAATTCTTCTGAATCTCTCTTATCATCTTCATGGTTTACATTGTCGTTCTTAAAGATCGAGTAACTCCTCTTCCCTCACAAAACTTGAGAGGCTGGCTCTGATACATTTCTACGCTTAATGACTTGAGCCCTTACAATTTACATCAGCTCTATCATCCTAGCTTAGTTTACATATTCAAAATACAATTCTTAATGTACATACAAATAATTAGATGAAAGTGGAAATCCATATTCATCAATAATGTGATGAGAATGGAAAAAGTGAAAATAATAAAAGTGGGAAAAGTGAAAATTTTAAAGCAAAAGATAGAAGACAAACAAACATGATGAGATATGTGAGGAAATATGTTTCATCCCGACACATTTCACCTACGATTTTTTTTAAATGTTGTAGCGGATACTCGATTCTAGGCATGAAAACTATCTCGATAGACCAATGTAGTCTTTCTAACATGTTTTGTCCTCATTCACATGCATCCTAAGAAAATTTCCAAAAGGTGCCCCTTGGTTGTATAGGTAGTGAATTTCAAGTTTTTAAACATTTCTTAGTCATCTTATCCTCACCGTCGGTCTTATATGCATGTGATATTTGGTGATTCATGTACCCATAATTTACTTAGAAGTCACACTTATTCACATAGTATTATTTTTTCATAAATTACTTTTTCAACAAAATTTAATAAATTCAAAGTAAAAAAGAAAAAAAAAAGTAAAATAAAATGGCATTTGAGATAAATTGACAAGAATAATACTTTAACTTCTTTTTAAATTATTATATCGATAAATATATTTTTGTTCTAATAATGGTAATATTATACATATTACATAAATTTAGTAGTTACTCAATTGATTTTTTGTCTGAGGTTTTTTTTTATTTATTTTTATTTTAATCAAATTAATATGTTTTTCTTGACAAACAAAATGTTAGTTAATATGTAAGGAACCTTGGAAAGAGAAAAATAAAATTTAGCAAATGTAAAATAGAAGTTTTAGTCGTAAAAAGTATACCTAGTTGAAGAACAATCATTCTATTTTGAGTACAAGATCTACTAATTTAGCTACGGCATAAGCAATATAGCATAACGTGAGACATCCGATCCCTTCAAAAACTTTTTTTCAGAACATGCCCACTAGTAGATTCATTGACAAAGAGGGGCTCTGTGGTGGACCTCTTGACTACTTCAATGGAGATTCATCGTCTCCATCCTTTAAGGTAGGTGGAGTTTCTATTGTTCTAATTATGATCATCTTATATTGCATGAGACATCCATTCGAAATGGAGAAAAACAAGGAAATAAAATCTATGGATTCGGATGTCTATTATCCACCTAAGGAAAGAATTTCTTCCCAAGATCTAATTGAGGTCACTATTACTTTTCACGAGATATGTGCTTATGGCGGGATTGTATACTAGGCTGTGATGCATTCTGGACAGGCCATTACTGTCAAGAAGTTAACATCAAACAGTAAAGGGAGTAACATCGATAATAGGAAGGAACCTATAAAGTATTTTCAGAGTTTGTAGTATATGAGGTAAGGGTTATGTTACCCAACTATTGCTTAGATTTTGCATTTGTTCTAGGATTCAATAAAGTATTCTCTGTTTAAATTTTGAAAGAAGCTATATTGTTCTTGATTCTCAATCTTGTAAGTTTCTAAGGTTCATAATTCCTTGAAGCATAAGTTATAACATGCATTCGTAAACATATGAATACATCGTAATAACAAACATGGGTTGTTCTAGAAGGTCATACATTCATAATGAATTCCTTAGAGGATTCTAGACGGGTCTTGATTTTTGTGTCTTGAGGAGTTTCCTTTAGGTGTTTCTTTGGTCCTAACTTGCTTTAGGTTCCAAGCTTGCTCTAATCAACTTGAACCATTGAACATAACTCCTTGTTCTTACGAATAGGTTTTAAAAGAAGTAGCAAGTCATTTGAAGCACATATAGACCTTGAATTTAAATAAGTAGTCCTAGGGGCATTTTGGTCATTTTATCTCTAATTCTTTGTTTTGCTAATCAACGTGTTCCAATAACTTTCAAACATCATCACATCTTCAGACATCACATAATAAGGTCTACCACATAGTTTAATAGCATTTGGAGGTCTTTTAGGTCATGACCCATAGTTAGATATCCTCAGGGGTAATATAGTTTTGCACCATTTCTTTGTTTACCTACTTATCCTTCCTTATCAAATTCAAGAAAAGAAATCAAGAGGATTGATGAAGGACAAGAGTCTTAATAATGACCAAGAAGGGATGAAGAATTGTTAGGAAAATTATGGATTTTTTTTTTAGAAAAATAGTAATAATATATTCTAAAAGTGACAAACTACCTAATGACCCCTGAAGATATGGATAATTACGAAACTGCCATTATGACAAGAATCAGATGATCAACAGTGACCATCTGCACAAAGTCCATCGAATCTCGACTCTCAGCCTATTAGAGCAACGATCTTAAACAAGGTAAGGGTTTGACCCATATCGAATCTCGACTCTCAACAGTGACCATCTCGACTCTCATTACTTGTGGATTTATAGACTAGTCGGAGCAAAGAACTCAAGCCCTATATTCTCCACCTTCAAATATCTTAAACTAGGTAAGGGTTTGACCCATTTGTAGAATGACGAACTTTGTGATCTTAATAAATACCGTATCAACTAAATTATGCTTAGGGTAGTTCATACCTTATTTGTAAACGGCCAAAATGTATGGGTCAAACTACTTTAATACCACAGTTTCTCGTTAGTGGAAGCATTTGCGGGTCAGACTAAACTGAGTTTATTATGCGAGTGTCGCCCATCGGACCACTTGAGAGTCGTAATAAACAAATTTCATTATGCGATTGATGTAAGACCGTGACACTAATCATGTCAATTTGAACAAGATTATAAAATGAGCTTTTTTCTACTAATTTTGCTACGGCATAGCAATATAGCAGAACGTGACACATCCGGTCCCTTCAAAAACTTTTTTTCAAAACATGCCCACTAGTAGATTCATTGACAGAGGCTCTGTGGTGGACCTCTTGACTACTGCAATGGAGATTCATGGTCTCCATCTTTTAAGGTAGGTGGAGTTTCTATCGTTCTAATTATGATCATCTTATATTGCATGAGACATCTATTCGAAATGGTGAAAAACAAGGAAAGAAAGTCTATGGATTCGAATGTCTATTTCCCACCTAAGGAAAGAATTTCTTCCCAAGATCTAATTGAGGCCACTATTACTTTTCACGAGATATGTGCTTATGGCGAGATTGTATACAAGGCAGTAATGCATTCTGGACAGGCCATTACAGTCAAGAAGTTAACATCAAACAGGGAAGGGAGTAACATCGATAATAGGAAAGAACCTATAAAGTATTTTCCGAGTTTGTAGTAATATGAGGTAATGGTTATGTTACCCAACTATTGCTTAGATTTTGCATTTGTTCTAGGATTCAATAAAGTATTCTCTGTATAATTTTTTAAAGGAGCTATATTGTTCTTGATTCTTAATCTTGTAGGTTTCTAAGGTTCATAATTTCTTGAGGCATAAGTTATAACATGCATTGGTAAACATATGAATACATCCTAATAACAAACATGGGTTGTTCTAGGAGGTCATACATTCATAATGAATTCCTTAGAGGATTCGAGAAGGGTCTTGACTTTCTTGTCTTGAGGTGTTTCCTTTAGGTGTTTCTTTAGTTCTAACTTGATTTAGGTTCCAAGCTTGCTCTAATCAACTTGAACCATTGAACATCACTCCTTGTCCTTACGAATAGGCCTTAAAAGAAGTAGCAAGTCATTTGGAGCACATATAGACCTTGAATATAAATAAGTAGTCCTAGGGGCATTTTGGTCATTTTATCTCTAATTCTTGGTTTTGCTAATCAACGTGTTCCAATAACTTTCAAACATCATCACATCTTCAGACATCAGATAATACGGTCTACCACATAATTTAATAGCATTTGGAGGTCTTTTAGGTCATGAACCATAGTTAGATATCCTTACGGGTAATATAGTTTTGCACCATTTCTTTGTTTACCTACTTATCCTTCCTTATCCAATGTAACACCCCAAAAAATGAAGAAAAACCATCCATGTAAGACCTAAAGAATGCAAGAAAAGAAATCAAGAGGATTGATCAAGGACAACATTATTAATAATTTCCAAGAAGGGATGAAGAATTGTTAGGAAAATTATGGATTTTTTTTTTAGAAAAATAGTAATAATATATTCTGAACGTGACAAACTACCTAATAACCCTTGAAGATATGGATAATTACAAAACTGCATTATGACAAGAATCAGATGATCAACAGTGACCATCTGCACAAAATCCATCGAATCTCGACTCTCAGCCTATTGAAGCAAAGATCTTAAACAAGGTAAGAGTTTGACTCATATCGAATCTCGACTCTCAACAGTGACCATCCTGACTCTCATTACTTGTGGATTCATAGACTAATCGGAGCAAAGAATCCAAGCCCTATATTCTCCACCTTCAAATATCTTAAACAAGGTAAGGGTTTGACCCATTTGTAGAATGACAACTCAATTAATTAATTATTCTATAATCTCTTAAAATAATTTGTTGAAGTAGTTCGAGGGTGATTTTTCAAAATATATATTGAGATTGAATTAAAAAAATTTAATTCAATGTTTTAAAATAAATAAATAGATTTTTTTAATATATTAAAATTTTATTTTTATTGAAAATAAAATTTAAACAAATGACCGAGCCTTACCCAACCTAACACAAATATTCATTGGTGTGGGTTGATTCCATTATTTAATATGGATTGCTTAGGTTAAAAAATTTACAGTTCAGTAATGGAACTGGATCTAAAAAATGTCTCAACAAAACCTAATGCAACCCATGAACACTCCATAGTGTGCAATTACGATATCATACTATGAGAGTTACACTCATCACAATAATGTCAAAAAATATTAACCTCGATTTAGTTTTTTTCACCGTGTGGTTCTTATTAAGTTTTCAACTTTAAGCAAAGAATGACGATGATTCGATACATTTAGCAGAAGACATTGGGGATACTCTAATCCTCAGCATGGATAGTCCGATTGAATCTTGGATTTTGGATTCAAGTGCGTCTTTTCATTCGTCTCCAAATAAAGAGTTGTTTCGAAATTTCAAGTCTGGAAGTTTCGAGATGTGTATCTTGCCAACAATAAAGATTTAAAGATTGAAGTAAAAGGGGATGTCTGTATAAAAACTCCGGCAGGAAATTAGTGGAAATTGAAGGATGTTTGATATATTCCTAGTCTGAAGAAGAACCTGATCTCTATTGGTAAGTTTGATCGCACAGGTTATGCAACAAAGTTTGGTAAGAGTTCGTGGAAGATTGTGAAGGGTGCTATGGTGGTAGCACGTGTCACAAAATGTGGAACTTTATACACCACTGCAGAGTGTATGAACAGAGCTGCTGTTGCTGAAGTGTTTCAAATTGAAGTATATGGCACAATAGACTTGGACATATGAGCATTAAAGGAATGAAGATGCCGGAAGGAGTTTTTGGAAGGTCTGAAATCTGTTGATATGAGTCCTAGTGAGAACTGCGTTATGAGCAAACAGAAACGAGTTAGCTTCACAAAGACTGCCAGAAAATTAAAGAAAAGTACCGGGACAACGAAGCCAGTGGGAGTTGAGGTTGAGTTGCAGAACAATTCATAGAGTGATGTTGTAGCAGATACTCGAGAAACTCCTGAGACTGTTGCTGAGAAACTAGAGGTGAAGCAAGTGGGAGTTGAGGTTGAGCTGCCGAAAGATTCACATAGTGATGTTGTAGCGGATACTCAAGAAACTTCTAAGACTCTTGCTTAGGAACCAGTGGTAAAACAAGTTGGAGTTGAGGGTTTAATGACTTGAGCCCTTACAATTTACATGAGCTCTGTCATCCTAGCTTAATTTACATATTCAAAATATATTTCTTAATGTACATACAAATAATTAGATGAAAGTGGAATCCATATTCATCAATAATGTGATGAAAATGGAAAAAGTGAAAGTAATAAAAGTGGGAAAAGTGAAAATAATAAAAGTGGGAAAAGTGAAAATAATAAAATAAAAGATAGAAGACAAACAAACATGCTGAGATATGTGAGGAAATATGTTTCATCCTGACATATTTCACCTATGATTTTTTTTTTTTTTCTAGAAATAGTTTAACGACTATTCAGTCATTGATGATAATATTTACATAGGTGGTTGAGAATCCAAGAATGGTTCATTGAGATCATAAATCGTGTCTTCCTCTTCTTCTTCTACAATAGAAGGAGAAGATGTCGAACCGACTGATGCGGCCTCTTGAAGAACCTTTTGTAAATCAGCTTCTGGAGTTGTCTGGGCTAATGTAGCGAGTAGCTTCGACTTTGAATTAAGGAATTTGGAGGTCCTCTTCTTTGATAAATTCTGAAGGTGACCATTCTCTAATAGCCAGACCTTTACCGCTTTGATATCTACAATTTGGAGGTCCTCTTCTTTACCGCTTTGATAAATTCTGAAGGTCACATGCATAACATATCACATCAGACTAAAAGCATACGTTCACATAACTACGTACTTAAGCACAATAATCTAGTATATAATGTATCATATCATAAACAAGTTATAACGTAAACAATTCATAGTCATATCGTTCTCTAACTTACCATAACACGATCGTTCTATCAATCTATCACAAACCTTTCCCTTGCTACCAATAACCTAACCGTATTCTTTCATCAATCTCTCTTATGCATAGCACTCCGGTATGTAACCTAACCTTAACGTTTCATGAACGTATCTTACTTCTATCATTACATTTCGTTTTGTGCATCCTTCTCGTATCCTATCTCAAACATATCTTTGAGCACATCGTACCATAATTATTATCATACAAACCACATATAATAACATAACATAACATATAGGAAGCATATCGATCCACAGACAATTCACACATATCAATATATATGACACATGTAGAACCACAGGGCACGTGTCAACATCAAATATAACCATGCCGATAGTAAGGTCACTTACCTGATTAGCTTAAGTCGTTGTCACGAATATATCCTTAATGAAAGTTCGATTCCGTCGTTATCCTTAATGAAAGTCCATTGAACTTCAAGTCAACCTATGTGAGCCCATGACATCAATTTCGAGTTTGAACTCTATAAAATTATTTCTCTAATTTACACGGGCCATTCTTAAATTCAGATATTTCGTGTTAGACGAAATTTGATGGAGTTCCTTGCCTTCTGATGTTTCTTGTTTTTTTTTTTTTTTTTTTTTTTTTTTTTAATTATGTTCAACAAAATCTTTTCTCAATCTTCCATCTTCCATCTTCCATCTTCCATCTTCCATCTTCCATCTTCCATCATAATTATTTTCGAGATATTATTGCAAATTTTGTTAATCTATCCTTACTTCCAAATCTTCCCTTTTTATTTTTACTCTTTCTTTTCAGTTAAGAGTATTCTGTATTTCATCTCTATTTAGTTTTTTTTTTTTCTTATTTCCTTTGTCTTTGTCTTATATTCTTAGCATTTAATTTAATCAATTCATTTTGTTAGGTTCTTTTTCTATAATTCATATAAAATTATTGACGACCTAAATCATTGCAACAATTCAAGAGATCTAAACAATTCAGGAGATCTAAAATATAATTGGTTGTGATTTTCTAAAACTCATACAAAATTCTTTTCATTTAATCTCTAATTCAAAACTAAATAATTGTAACCAAATTAATATTACTTAATAAAATAAGAGGAAGATTTAACATACAACTATTCACCACTTCAAATGACATATCTCCTCGAACCAACTAATCTGCTTAAACCTTTTTTTTTTTTTTTTTATTTGTTTTGGTAGGAACCAAAAAATTCTGGGTAAATCTTCCAAGAAAAGAATTCTTGATTTATTGCTACATTTATTTTTAGGGAAGGGGTGGTGAGAGATTGAAGGAAGGAGGAGGGATCAGTTACCGGATGTTTATATATATATATTTATTATTTATTTATTTATTTTATTATTATTATTATTATTGTTGTTGTTGTTGTTATTATTCATATTTTATCTTGTTTTTCCTGGTTGTTACAGGAACAACCGTGTCCGAGTAGGTTGAGGGGATAGAAGGTCCCTTTACAGTGGAAGAGATAGTAGGTCTCGATGGAGTAACGGCAGATGGCCTTGTTGAAAAGGCAGAAGGCCTCGTCGGAGTGATAATCTCCGCTTGTTTTTTAGAAAGCTTTGCTCTAGACCTGGTCAGCAATGTGAAACCAGCATCCATTACGTAGCTATCGGACATCATTGGAGTAGGTGTGTTTGAAGAAGCAATGGGCTTTTACCCTTTTTCTGTTGCTTTCTCACCGGTCATCATTGGGAGAAGGAGGTCGGCTAGGGAGAGTTTTTCTTCGAGAGTAAGAACTCTGTTGAGAGGTAATCTGCCAAGGGGTTTTCGACCCCTTTTATAGGCAAAATTTGGAAGTCGAAGTAAGATAAAATGGCTTGCCATCTAGCATAAATTTGTTTAGACACAAGATTTTTGACATCTTTTTCTAAAACAAATTTAGATGCCCTTGAATATGTTTTGATAACAAAGTTTTTGTTAATTAAATCGCTTTTAAATTTTTGTACACAAAGTACTATTGAAAGTATTTCTTTCTTCGCTGTTGATTAATTTTTTTTAGTAGAATTCCATATTCCCAAATGGAAATGGACAATGGATTCTTTCTTGTCAAGAGACTGTTTCACGATTCCACCATATCCAATATCGGATGCATCGGTCTAACTATTAAATTAACGCTTAGGTTTATCAGCGATAAACATGGAGTTGACTTGACAAAGGATTTGATTTTTTGGATTGTTTTGGTGTATTCTTCAGTCCAGGGCTTTGAACTCTTTTCGAGCCTTTCAAAAAGTGGATTGCAAATGAGTCCAATATTCTGAACGAAATCAGACACATAATTGAGACATCCCAAAAATCTTTGTAGTAGGGTTTTATCCGTAATTTGGTCCGAAAAGTTTGAGGCAAACTCAATGGATCTTTGAATGGGTTTAATTAGACCCAAATGAATTTCAAATACAAGAAAACGGATCTTTGTTTGAAAAAGTTTAATTTTTTGTTTAGACACAACTAAACCGCTTCTTTTGACTCTCGTAAAAAATGTTTGAAGATGCTTGAAGTGTTGATTGATATTTTGATAAAAAATTAGAACATCGTCATTATAAACAATTGAAAAGTATTGAAAAGGATTGAAAATATCATTCATAATCTTTTGAAATTTTGATGGAGCTTTTTTTAGCCCAAATGGCATAGTGTTCCATTCTTATTGTCCGAAAGGGACATTGAAAGCCGTTTTGTACTTGTCTTTTTCTGAAATTTGGATTTGCCAAAATCTTGATTTCATATCAAATTTTGAAAATACTTTTGCATTTGAAATTCTTTGCATTAAATCTGATTTATTTGGAATTGGATATCTAATGCATTCCAAGACCTTATTTAAGGGTTTGTAGATTATTACCAGTCGTGGGACTCCACGTTTCTTCTCTGCCTGGTTTTTGACGTAAAAAGCCGCACATGACCAGAGGCTCTTTGATGGCCTAATAAGACCCTTCTGCAAAAGATCATTGATTTCTGCTTTGCAGAATGTTAGTAATTCCTTATTCATTTGAATAGGTCAGGCCTTCGTAGGAATATTTTTCTCCTCAAAATTTTTGACATAAGGAAGATTAACTATGTGTTGCTTCCTATTCCAAAAGGCATTAGAGATAGTTGAACAAATCTCTCTTTCTATTTGAGTTTGTAAAGTTTTGATTTTCGACTGGACGGTCTTACTTTGAATCTGTTTGTTTTTCTTTATAACTTAATACATTTATTGATTGAATAATTGTATTATTTTGAAAGTTATTTATTTCACTAATCCTTATACGAAAAAGGAAATTAAATTTTATCTTCTTTCCTACGGCTTTTGACTCTAACCCCTTTTCAGTTATTTTAAAAGGGTATAATTGAGTAATGAAAGGAGTACCTAGGATTAGTTCTTGTCCTAAGTCCTTTACTAAAAGGAAGGAATTTACGAAGCCAATTCCGTCATTACAAACATGGACTTTAGATAATTTAATTAATTTTGAGTCTATTGTTATTTGCACCTCTAAGGCCCTCAGTAGTTTTTTCAAAATACTTCGTAGGTATTAGTCTTTCTTGAATGTAATTTTGATCGGCACTAGTATCTATGAGAGCCTTTAGTGTGATTTTGAAATTATAAATTTTTAAGGTAACGAGAGCGTACCATTTTTGATATTGAGGAGTGGTGATGGCTCCAACGAAGGCTTTGAAAGTCATCCTCATCCAGGTTTGGTTGTGCCGTTTCCTTTCGTTCGGGCAGCCGTTCTTGAAGATTTAGAACTTCTTGGCGAAGCATATAGGATTCTGACCAAGTTTCAGATCTTAATGCCTGTACTTCTTGTTTGAGATTATTAATCTCTCTTTGTAGGTCTTGAGTAGTGAGTTCTCTCAGTTTTTCAAACCTTTGGAGAACCGATTGAAGTCTGTAGGGATTTCTTTCTTCCCTTTCAGGTGGCTTAGAGATTGTTATGACAACTCTAAGTCGTCGAGCGATTTTCTGTTGAATTTCTGGATCTTGAACTTTTTCTACTACTTCGAGTAGAATTTCTTGATCCTTTGTGAGGACATTTATGCATCCTACGCACATCCTCTTTTCTTCTTGACCTGATTCATATTCTGTGCTAGAATATGAATTGGATTCTTCTTGGAGTTCAAGGATTTCTCCGTCGCTTTATTGTTTTGAGTCGGTTAGAGCAAAGTCGTAGTAGCTGATTTTTCAGCTCGTGATCTATATCCAACTCATTGATCTTTCCTCTTATTGAACACTTGTTAGCATAGTGTCCTTCTTCTCGACATTTGAAGCAAGTTTGCTTTTTCTTTCCTATATGGGTTTTTGTAAGAGTATACTTTCTTCTTAAATATGTTGGCTTTTAAGATTGTACTGGTTTGTTCCGATACTTTTCTCTGGGCCTATACGAATTATAAGGCTTTGGATGCGTCTTAACCTTCTTCCTTCTGGAGGTTGAGGGGGCCTCTATCCCCTTTCATCCGTATTGATTACAAAATCTTCCAAGCTCTTTTCTTTTTGATATCGAAGAATTGAGCTTGTTTTGAATCTTTGACTCATTGCAAAATCTGCCATGGAATTGTTCCATTATACTTTGTCTTAAGACCGTCTTTGATCCTTCTTGAGAAGTGTTTTGGTAATCCATTGACAAAATTCTCTTTCAGAATTCCAACGAACTATCCGTTCTAATAAGAACTTTGCTGAAATACATGTCTTTGTACCACCTAAAATCTCCTAAGGTGAGGCACTTCAGGTTCATGAGTATTTCGGCGGATCTTTCCCGGTATTTCAAGGGGTCGCCAACGAAGAATTCTATAAGGGTATAAACGAGGGTGTTGACAGCATCCTCTACCCTTTCATGTTGTACTTCGTTTCCTAGTTGATGGACCTTCCTCTTTGATGATTTGAGTAGTTGGCCTAATGACATAGTAGCTTAATATCTGTTGGCGAGTTGCTTTATCGAGATATTTGTCCCACCAGTCCTTGAGTTGTCCGGTAAATCTGGTCACTAAAACTTGAGCTATTTGATGGTCAGATTTATGACCCTGTAATTTATATGCGCCTGCGGCCATCATCATTTCATTGACAACATTCGTTATAAGATAGTCGGACAATCCATCCATATTCCATTAATAGATTGCTAGACCATCGTAATGAGCTTGAGTTTGTAGAGTCTTTTCTTCGAATTGAATATCCGGAAAAGACGGTTGAGGGTACCAGTTTTTATGATTACTGGTATTATTTTGTTTTCTCCTGGAGATTCTTTCAATTTGATTGTAGAAAGGCTCTTCTACCTCATCTAAAATCTCGTCTTCGAATTCTTGAATTTCATCGTCATTGTTAACGACATTGACAGATGAATCCTGATGTGTTATCCCAAGATTTAGGATTATATCCAACTTTTCTTTTATTTTGGCCATCACGGCCTGCTTGTTCTTGCAGAGTACCAGAATTTTTTGAGATTTTTCCCTCGATACTCTCAAGCTGGGTGGAGATCGTGGAGCTCTTAATTCACTTCACTCAGCTTCTTTGTAGGTTTGAAAGAAAGCTTTTCTCTTTGAAGAGTTGGCAGCTGACATAAAAGCTTGGGTGAAGAATGAGTTTCAGCCTTGATGTTCAAATTTTTTTATCGTAAGTCCAACACGAGGGCTGATAATATGTGCGGGTCATGGAGCGACAAAGTAAAATTTGGATAACAATTGAAATAGACTGGTCCATTCTCTAGATTGGATTGAACCATTCCCAATAAAGAATTTGAGAAATCTTCATGTCTCTTATCTCGTAAGGAGATAAGGACTTGGATATCTAACCCAAGTCTGAACAATGGTTTTACAGCGACTTGGACAAGACTGACTTGAAGATAGTTAAACTCTTCACGGTGTTGGAGTATAAGATATTTTGAAAAAAGATTCAGAGATTCCCTATTGCTGTGAATTGGGATGTTTTTCTCTAAGAATTTGATGCATGATTTTTGAGTAAAATTGAAGGTTGAGATTTGGTAGATAGTTTTAGGATCTACCTTTGGAATAGTCCAATTTTGGAGTTGATCTTCGATCCTGGTAATTTGATATTCTTGATTGACAGTATTTGAGATTGTGAGATTTTCTCCCCTTCTATGTTCATTTGAACTTTATTCTTCATTGGTAGAACATTTGAAATGGTTTGATTTTCTGAGCTTTCTCAGAAATTCGTTCATAAGAAGATAGATAAGATAAGAGATAGAGTAAAATAATTTTTCTCTAAATTCTTCAATTGATATTCAAGAGAGAGCTATCGGCCGATCGATGCTCTCCTTACATTGATGAAGTCGTTTTATAAACTTCGGATTTGAACGTAAATTTGAAAAACACCAACTAAGAGATAAGATCAAATCTAACAGGACAGGACCCTACAAGATTTTCTTTCCTAAAAGTAAGAAAAGACATAAAACAAACTAATAATTTAAAAGACTAATAATTTACAAACACTGATAATTCACATGTGAGCTTTCGCTGTGTGGCTGACAAGTTGTCAATCTTTGTTTTGTCTCTGATAAAGGTGACACGTTGTAGGTAAGATTTTCTTCAGAATTTTTCATATGACTAAGCACCCAAGCTTGCCAACGGACTTACTACTCTTCCTGTGTCTTACCACCTGGAACACAAGGGCTATTCGCTCAGCTATCACGTACTCCAAATTCTTCTGAATCTCTCTTATCATCCTCCTGTTTTACATTGTCGTTCTTAAAGATCGAGTAACTCCTCTTCCCTCACAAAAATTGAGAGGCTGGCTCTGATACCATTCCTACGCTTAATGACTTGAGCTCTGACAATTTACATGAGCTCTGTCATCCTAGCTTAATTTACATATTCAAAATAAAATTCTTAATGTACATATAAATAATTAGATGTAAGTGGAAATCCATATTCATCAATAATGTGATGAAAATGGAAAAAGTAAAAATAATAAAAGTGGGAAAAGTGAAAATGACAAAGCAAAAGATAGAAGACAAACTAACATGATGAGATATGTGAGGAAATATGTTTCATCCTGACATATTTCACCTATGATTTTTATTTTATTTTTTATGTTGTAGCGGATACTCGATTCTAGGCATGAAAACTATCTCGATAGACCAATGTAGTCTTTCTAACATGCTTTGTCCTCATTCACATGCATCCTAGGAAAATTTCTAAAAGGTCTCCAACATATATTGCTCTGAGTAAAGCATGCTTAACCATGTGGTCCTATGATTAAACTACCATAAAGGAAGGTTCTCCTTGGTTGTATAGGTAGTGACTTTCAAGTCTTTTAAACATTTCTTAGTCATCTTAGCCTCACCGTAGCTCTTATAAGCATGTGATCTTTGGTGATTCATGTACCCATAATTTACTCAGAAGTCACACTTATTCACATAGTATTGTTTTTTCATAAATTACTTTTTCAACCAAATTTAATAAATTCAAAGTAAAAAAGAAAAAAAAAAGGAAAATAAAATGGAATTTGAGATAAATTGACAAGAATATTACTTTAACTTATTTTTTAATTATTATATGGATAAATATATTTTTGTTCTAATAATTGTAATATTATATATATTACATAAATTTAGTAGTTACTCAATTGATTTTTTGTCTGAGCTTTTTTTTTTATTTATTTTTATTTTAATCAAATTAATATATTTTTCTTGACAAACAAAATGTTAGTTAATATGTAAAGAAAGTTGGAAAGAGAAAAATAAAATTTTGCAAATGTGTAATAGAAGTTTTAGTCGTAAAAAATATACCTATTTGAAGAACAATCTTTCTATTTTGAGTACAAGATCTTCTAATTTAGCTACGGCATAAGCAATATAGCATAACGTGAGACATCCGATCCCTTCAAAAACTTTTTTTCAGAACATGCCCACTAGTAGATTCATTGACAAAGAGGGGCTATGTGGTGGACCTCTTGACTACTGCAATGGAGATTAATCGTCTCCATCTTTTAAGGTAGGTGGAGTTTCTATTGTTCTAATTATGATCATCTTATATTGCATGGGACATCCATTCGAAATGGAGAAAAACAAGGAAATAAAATCTATGGATTCGGATGTCTATTTTCCACCTAAGGAAAGAATTTCTTCCCAAGATCTAATTGAGGTCACTAATACTTTTCACGAGATATGTGCTTATGGCGGGATTGTATACAAGGCTGTGATGCATTCTGGATAGGCCATTACTTTCAAGAAGTTAACATCAAATAGTGAAGGGAGTAACATCGATAATAGGAAGGAACCTATAAAGTATTTTCAGAGTTTGTAGTATATGAGGTAAGGGTTATGTTACTCAACTATTGCTTAGATTTTTCATTTGTTCTAGGATTCAATAAAGTATTCTCTGTATAGTTTTTGAAAGAAGCTATATTGTTCTTAATTCTCAATCTTGTAAGTTTCTAAGGTTCATAATTCCTTGAGGCATAAGTTATAACATGCATTCGTAAACATATGAATACATCGTAATAACAAACATGGGTTGTTCTAGAAGGTCATACATTCATAATGAATTCCTTAGAGGATTCTAGAAGGGTCTTGATTTTTGTTTCTTGAGGTGTTCCTTTAGGTGTTTTCTTAAGGATAGTTGACCGTTCATTATAAGGCAAATATCTAGATATTTTCCTTACATTACGGGTTACCATATTTGCCCTTTTATTAAAGGCAAATATATTGCATTGATTTATTATTCTTTCCTTTTATTACTATTTGCATATTATTTTTAATTTACCATATTTCTGTATCCATTAAATGATTATAAATAAGAGAACTCTCACCCCCATTTAGGTGTGGTGATTCAGCAAACATTCACATGGTATCAGAGCCCTTTCGGTTTAACAACCCTAATCCTTTCTTCTCTGTGGGTTCCGAATCTTCTTATCATTTTCTTCCTTTCAATACTCTAATCCATATGATCACCATCAAACTTTCTTCCTCCAATTATCTTCTTTTGAAAAGCCAACTTCTCCCTCTCCTTGAGAGTCAAGACATGCTGGGCTATGTCGATGGAACTATGGTTCCACCACCTCGCTTTGAACCAGAAACCTCTTCAACACTCAACCCCAAATATTTGGCATGGAGAGCAGCCGATCAACGACTTCTCTGTCTCCTGCTCTCCTCTCTCACTGAGGAAGCCATGGCTGTTGTCGTTGGTTTCTCTACTGCACGTGATGTTTGGCTTTCGTTGGAAACTACGTTCAGCCATAAGTCGAAAGCTCGTGAACTGAGACTCAAGGATGACTTGCAGTTGATGAAATGTGGCACCAAACCTTTTGCTGAGTATGCTCGTGCCTTCAAAAAAATTTGTGACCAACTTCATGCCATTGGCAGACCGGTCGAGGACATTGATAAAGTGCACTGATTCCTTCGTGGACTCGGCACCGAATTTTCAGCTTTTTCTACTACTCAGATGGCTCTCACCTCTATCCCCTGTTTTGCAGATTTAGTCTCTAAAGCTGAAAGTTTTGAGTTGTTCCAGCGGTCCCTTGAGTCCTCTAACTCCACTCCTACAGCATTCACAGTCACTAATCGTGGTCGCACCCATGGAAGCCACCCTGCTTCCTTTACCAACCAGCGAGGTCGTTCTTATTCTCACAAAAACAACTCTTCTAATCGAGGACGAACCCACTCAAGTCAAGGTCGTCGACCACCTCACTGCCAAATATGCCGCAAAGAGGGCCATTATGCTGACCGCTGCAACCAACGGTATGTTCGACCTGATTCTTCTCATGCTCACCTTGCTGAAGCCTTTAACACGTCATGTTCTATTGCTGGACCCGATGCTGCTGATTGGTTTCTGGACACTGGAGCTTTGGCCCATATGACTGCCGACCCATCTATTCTGGATCAGTCTAAAAATTACACGGGTAAAGACTCTGTGATTGTAGGAAACGGTGCATCCCTACCTATTACCCACACCAGTACTCTTTCTCCTGTTCCAAATATTCACTTGTTAGATGTCTTGGTTGTCCCTCACCTCACTAAAAATCTTCTTTCCATAAGTAAATTAACGTCTGATTTTCCTCTCTCCGTTACATTTACTAATAATCTTATTACTATCCAGAATTGAAAAACAGGAAGGGTGGTGGCAACCGGTAAAAGAGATGGAGGGCTATATGTGCTGGAGCGCGGCAACTCTGCTTTTATTTCAGCCCTTAGAAACAAATCTTTACGTGCTTCATATAATTTATGGCATGCTCGTCTAGGTCATGTGAATCATTCTGTTATTTCTTTTTTAAATAGAAAAGGTCATCTTTCTCTTACGTCTTTATTGCCTTTTCCATCATTATGTAATACTTGTCAGCTTGCGAAAAGTCATCGATTGCCTTATTCCCGCAATGAACGTAGGTCGTCTCATGTGTTAGATCTTATTCATTGTGATCTTTGGGGTCCTTCTCCCATCAAATCAAATTCGGATTTTCTTTATTATGTTATTTTTATTGATGATTATTCTCGATTCACTTGGTTTTACCCTTTAAAATTTAAATCTGATTTTTTTGATATTTTTCTTCAATTTCAAAAATTTGTGGAAAATCAATATTCTTCTCGTATCAAGGTATTTCAAAGCGATGGTGGTGCCGAATTTACTAGTACTTGTTTCAAAACTCATTTACGTAATTCTGGCATCCACCATCAACTCTCTTGTCCATATACACCTGCTCAAAATGGTCGTGCTGAGAGAAAACATCGTCATGTGACTGAGACTGGCTTGGTCCTTCTCTTTCACACTCATCTTTCTCCTCGTTTTTGGGTTGACGCCTTCAGCACTGCAGCTTATATTATCAACCGGTTGACTACTCCACTTCTTGGAGGTAAGTCACCCTTTGAACTCCTTTATGGCTACACTCCACATTATGACAATTTTCATCCCTTTGGTTATCGTGTTTATCCTTATTTTCGTGATTATATGCCTAACAAGCTTTCTCCCTGCAGCATTCCTTGTATTTTTTTGGGTTATAGTTCTGCCCATAAAGGGTTCCGCTGTCTTGATCCTGCCACCACTAAGCTATATATCACCTATCATGCTCAATTTGATGAAACTCACTTTCCTGCTATCCCTAGCTCCCAGACCCAACCTCTTTCCTCTATTGGTATTTCAAATTTCTTGGAACCACATCTTCATCATATTGATTCATCCCCCCTACCACTTCATCACCGCAAACTCCTCGATCTAGTTCATCCCCATGTGATATTTGTTTCGATCTTGTAGATGAGTCTGTGCAGGTTGATACTTGTCATGCAGGTTCCACTTTGCCACTCTCGACTTCTAATTGGACCTCTATTGAACCTCCTATTGATTTCTCTTCTTTGGGCACTCATCCAATGATCACACGAGCCAAAGCTGGTATATTCAACACTCGTCATCCAGCAAATCTTGGTATTTTGGGCTCATCTAGACTTCTTTTTGCTCTTCTTGCATCCACTGAGCCAAAAGGATTCAAATTTGTGGCTAAGAATCCTGCTTGGGTGGCTGCCATGGATGAAGAAATTCGAGCATTACAACAAAATGATACTTGGACTTTGGTTCCTCGCCCTACCAACACCAACATCGTGGGCTCTAAATGGGTGTTTCGTATTAAATATTTGCCTGATGGATCCGTCGAGCGTTTCAAGGCTCGTCTTGTTGCCAAAGGTTATACTCAGGATCCGTCGAGCGTTTCAAGAACGTGTTCATATGGAACAACCTCCTGGGTATATTGATCCTCGATTTCCCACTCATGTTTGTCTATTAAAGAAAGCCCTCTATGGTTTAAAGCAAGCTCCTCGTGCTTGGTTTCAGCGTTTTAGCTCATTTCTTCTCACACTTGGGTTTTCTTGCAGTCATGCTGACACGTCCCTTTTTGTCTTTCATCAGCAATATAACATTATCTATTTGCTTCTTTATGTTGATGACATTATTGTTATCGGCAACAACTCATCTCTTATTGACAGCTTTACTCGCAAGCTTCATTCTGAGTTTGCTACCAAAGATTTGGGTTCTCTCAGTTACTTTCTTGATCTTGAAGCTTCACCCACTCCTGATGGTCTCTTTATTAGTCAGTTAAAATATGCTCGAGATATTCTTACTCGTGCTCAGTTGCTCGATAGCAAACCAGTTCACACTCCCATGGTTGTTTCTCAACACCTGACTGCTGTGGTTCTCCTTTCTCTGATCCTACTCTCTACAGATCTCTTGTTGGCGCCCTTCAGTATTTGACTATTACGCGTCTAGATATTGCCTATGCTATCAATTCTGTCAGTCAATTCTTGCATGCCCCTACTGCAAATCACTTTCTTGCTGTCAAACGTATTCTTCGCTATGTCAAAGGTTTAAGCAGATTAGATCGTCCGAGGAGATACGTCATTTGAAGAGGTTAGTAGTCGTATGTTAAATCTTCCTCTTATTTTATTAAGTAATATTAATTTGGTTACAATTATTTAGTTTTGAATTAGAGATTAAATGAAAAGAATTTTGTATGAGTTTTAGGAAATCATTATATTTTATATCTCCTTAAATGTTGCAATGATTTAGATTGTCAATAATTTTATATGAATTATAGAAAAAGAACCTCACCAAAGGAATTGATTAAATTAAAAGCTAAGAATATAATTGTTAACTAAATCATAAGGAAGACAAAGGAAATAAGAAAAAAAAACTAAATAGAGATGAAAATACAGAATACTGTTAACGGAAAAAAGAGAAAAAAAAAGTAGGAAACATCAAAGGGCAAGGAACTCCATCAAATTTTGTCTAAAAGGAAATATAAGAATCTAAGAATGGCCAATGTAAATTAGACAAATAATTTGATAGAGTTCAAACTTGAAACTGTTGTCATAGGCTCACATAGGTTGACTTGGAGTTCAATGGATTTTCATTAAAGATAACGACGGAATCGAACTATCATTAAGGATATATTCATGACAACGACTTAAGCTAACTAGGTAAGTGACCTTACTATCGGCATGGTTATATTTGATGTTGACACGTGGCCTGTGGTTCTACATGTGTCATATATATTGATATGTGTGAATTGTCTGTGGATCGATATGCTTCCTATATGTTATGTTATGTTATTATATGTGGTTTGTATGATAATAATTATGGTACGATGTGCTCAAGGATATGTTTGAGATAGGATACGAGAAGGATGCACAAAACGAAATGTAACGATAGAAGTAAGATACGGTCATGAAACGTTAAGGTTAGGTTACATACCGGAGTGCTATGGATAGGAGAGATTGATGAAAGAATACGGTTAGGTTATGGGTAGAAAGGGATAGGCTTGTGATAGATTCATAGAACGATAGTGTTATGGTAAGTTAGAGAACGATATGACTATGAAGTGTTTACGTTATGACTTGTTTATGATATGGTACATTGTACGCTAGATTATTGTGCTCAAGTACGTAGTTATTTGAACGTATGCTTTTAGTCTGATGTGATATGTTTCGAATGTAACTGCGTGAATTGTATAATATGAAATACGGTAAATTGCATGGAACATAACCCCGTTAGGAATATGAATGATATGTAAAGAAATGAGAATGAGAATGATATGTAAGCATGAAAACGTGACAGTGGGTTATGTTCACTAATGATAACTGTAGAACTAGTGGCACCTCATGCATATTGTGTGCTCATGCATTTGGGGGGATACCCCTATCCCATCACGAGGGTACGGACGCGTACATCCAATGGCAGGACAAGTTCGTTATGCTTTTCATAGCGCTGTCGTGACGGCCCTAGTTTTAACGGGTCCCGGTATAAGGGCTCCCAAAGCATGACCACCGGCTAGGGACAGTGGCCCAACTGTGTGCGAACTAGATGGTGAGCCCATACTCCCACGTATGGGCTGCGTGTAGAGTATATGGTACACGTCCAAGATTACCTGTTAGGATTACACCGTAGGAAAAACGAAATGAAACGAAACGAAAGATAGGTCCCATCATTTCATTACTTGTGATTGTTGCATTTAACCCTAATCGTGGGGTCACTTACTGAGTATTTCTTTAAATACTCAAGCCATGTGCTACTACATTTTTCAAGTTAAGCCAAGGCCTTTCTGTACGGCCGACGACGGCATCACAACTCAAGATCATGGCACATGCATAGGATAGTGATATATATTTTCTTAGACTTAGGCTAGAATAGGATGTTTTAAACTTAAACGCTTATTTCTTTTTATTTCAGATCTTTTGTTGTGTCGTTTTAAAGATGTTTTCGAAACACGTAAGTCCATGACTGTGTTTTAAGTTAAAGGTTATGTTTTATGGAATTTAGATGAAGTATTCCACATTCAATGTTTATGGTACGTATACAGTAGCGACCTTAAATTAGGTAGAAAATTTTGGGTCATTACAATTCCCGTTCGATTTTCTATAGTTCTTAAAATCAGGACCAATTTTCAAAAATCTGTGTCTATACCAGAAGCCCTGATAGAACAAAAATACGACGACCCAAAAATCTTGGAGGTCGTCAAGAAAGCCTATCCATCGGGATTCTACTATATTCCGGAAGATCTTCATAAGACCAAATGGTCTTCTGAATTTGTTTTAGTCGACACAAAATCCGTCGAAATTACTCATATTCGAGTTGCGGTGATTCTTCAAAAATCGTGTACTCAAAGTTAAAAATTTTCAAAGTCATGAATCCGACGTACTGGAATCAAGATCCGTACACGGAAAAGACTTTTTCAACACCGTTTGTACCTCACTCCTACTCATACAGAGACTATCAGATGGCATGGTTCAATGTCATTTGGTGTCAAAATTACGAGCACTCATGGTTTATCCAATTTTGCCAGAATGCTCATAAAATTCATTATCCATTTTGGTTCATCAAATGGTGGAAAATCTTTGGATCAGCCAAAGATATACTCCCGTTCCAATACAGGAATCCTTCCACTACTTTATTCAAAATATATTCAAAACCCCATTTCCATTAACCATGCACTATTGTGTATACTTTTAAATTCCTTGGATTTTAACTTGGAATTTTCAAATAAAAGAAACGGAAGACCAAATAAAACAGGTCTTCAAAACTATTAAAATTAAATGGTGGGATAAGTATACTTATACCCACGTAGATATCAAAGCGGTAAAGGTCTGGCTATCAGAGAATGGCCACCTTCAGGATTTATCCAAGAAGAGGACCTCCGAATTCCTTAAGTAAAAGTCGAAGCTACTCGTTGCATTAGCCCAGACAACTTCAGAATCTAATTTCCAAAAGGTTCTTCAAGAGGCTGCATCAGTCGGTTCGACATCTTCTCCTTCTATTGTTGAAGAAGAAGAGGAAGACACGATTTATGATCTCAATGATCCCTTCTTGGATTCTCAACCACCTTTGTAAATATCATCATCAATGACTTAATAGTCTTAAACTATTTGTCAAAAAAAAAAAAAAAAAAAATCTTAGGTGAAATATGTAAGGATGAAACATATTTCCTCACATATTTCATCATGTTTGTTTGTCTTCTATCTTTTGTTTTATTATTTTCACTCTTCCCACTTTTATTATTTTCACTTTTTCCATTTTAATCACGTTATGGATGAATATGGATTTCCACTATCATCTAATTATTTGTTTGTACATTAAGAATTGTATTTTGAATATGTAAATTAAGCTAGGATGACAGAGCTCATGTAAATTGTAAGGGCTCAAGTCACTAAACCCTCAACTCCCACTTGCTTCACCACTGGTTCCTCAACAAGATTCTCAGAAGTTTCTTGAGTATCCGCTACAACATCACTATGTGAATCATTCAACAACTCAACCTCAACTTCCACTTGCTTCACCTCTAGTTTCTCAGCAATAGTCTCAGGAGTTTCTCGAGTATCTGCTACAACATCACTCTCTGAATTGTTCTGCAGCTCAACCTCAACTCCCATTGGCTTCATTGTCCCGGTACTTTTCTTCAATTCTCTGGCAATCTTTGTGAAGCTAACTCGTTTCTGTTTGCTCATAACGCAGTTCTTACTAGGACTCATATCAAATAATTTCAGACCTTCCAAAAACTCCTTCCGACATCTTCATTCCTTTAACGCTCATATGTCCAAGTCTATTGTGTCATATACGTCAATTTGAAACACTTCAGCAACAGAAGCTCTGTTCATACTCCCTGTGTGGTGTATAAAGTTCAAGATTTCGTGCCACGTGCTACCACCATAGCACCCTTCACAATCTTCCGCGACCTCTTACCAAACTTTGTTGCATAACTTGTGCTATCCAACTGACCAATAGAGATCAGGTTCTTCTTGAGACTAGGAATATATCTAACATCCTTCAATTTCCACTAATTTTCTGCCGGAGTTTTTATGCAGACATCCCCTTTTACTTTGATCTTCAAATCTTTGTTGTTGGCAAGATACACATCTCGAAACTTCCAGACTTGAAATTTCGAAACAACTCTTTATTTGGAGACGAATGAAAAGACGCACCTGAATCCAAAATCAAAGATTCAATCGGACTATCCACGCTGAGGATTAGAGCATCCCCAATGTCTTCTGCTAAATGTATCGAATCATCGTCATTCTCTACTTAAAGTTGAAATCTTAATAAGAACCACACGGTGAAAAAAACTAAATCGGGGTTAATATTTTTCGACATTATTGTGATGAGTGTAACTCTCATAGTATGATATCGTAATTGCACACTATGGAGTGGTCATGGGTTGCATTAGGTTTTCTTGGGACATTTTTTAGATCCAGTTCCATTATTTGACTGTAAATTTTTTAACCTAAGCAATCCTTATTAAATAATGGAATCAACCCACACTAATGAATATTTGTGTAAGGTTGGGTAAGGCCCGGTCATTTGTTTAAATTTTATTTTCAATAAAAATAAAATGTTAATATATTAAAAAAATCTATTTATTTATTTTAAAACATTGAATTAAATTTTTTTAATTCAATCTCAGTATATATTTTGAAAAATCACCCTCGAAATACTTCAAAAAATTATTTTAAGAGATTATAGAATATTTAATTAATTGAGTTTTGTAAACACCCATGAATTGATTACTACTCTCTGGTGGAGTTTCCATAAGACCCCTAACGAGTTTCAAATGTATATTTTTCAATTTAAAATCCCGTTATCAGACATGGTTTTATTTTTATTGTAAACAATAATATTGCCTTCATTTACAACAATAATATAAAATATTGAAACGTCATCCTTGTTACTGCTAACAACAGATGGTTAACAATAGCTCCCATGGGTGGTTTTTAAAATAACTAAAATATTACTAATAATAAATAATAAAAAAATATACAAGCTTAACATGGTGGTGGTTACCAATTCCAATATAACAATAATATGTTTCTTTAGTTTTAGTGGGTGTAATTGACAATGGATCCTAATTTAACTCATATAAAATTGGAACAAATCCTGCACAAATATTCTCATATTTACAAAATGAATTCATTTTCAACACTTTCACGGTCTCTCCTATTGTCATTGTTCTTTGCTACGCTATTTACTAACATCGATGGAAAAATCTTCCGAAACCCACCGATTACAGTAAACATAACAAATGTTCTAAGAAGTCATGATCAGCTCACTATTCACTGCAAATCTGGTGATGATGACTTGGGAGTCCATCATCTCCCACCTTTGAGCGTTTAAGCTTTTAGTTTTCGACCAAACTTTTGGGGCTCAACACAGTTTTACTGCACCTTCAAGTGGTCTGGCTGGTCGCATTACTTTGATATATACAACGATGATAGAGATAGAACCAAATGTAACAATACTCTATGTTTGTGGTTAGTGGTTGAACATGGTATTTGTATGTTCAACTATAAAACCAAATTGTATGATATTTGCTACACATGGCCGGCTAAATGAATATAAAAAATCGATATATCCATGAATTCGAGGGTTTTGATTATGATATTATAATAAATCGATATAAATCTGATACGGTGTATTAGTTTTCATGAATTATATTATTAAGATTTGTTAAGATATTTCAATGCATAGAATACTTATTTATTAATTTCTTCCACTTTGATCGGAATTATTTGCCCTCATTCATCGAAATCTCCCATTATTTTTTCGAACATAAATCAAACTCAAAGATGACAAGAATACAAAACCAAATTAACTTTCTTTCTTTTTTTATTAGTTATAAAATTTAAACATCTCATTAGCTTTTAATGTTATGTTACTTGTCTATATTATTTCGATGAAAATGGGTACGATTTCAATGTTGGCGCACTCTCGAAGAAGATCATTATTTTTATATGCTAATCTATTTACTATGGAATTATCAATTGAGTTTATAGCCACCAAATCAAAATAAATCATTTTATAAGCCTGTTCAAATTGACATGACTAGTGTCACAGTCTTACATCAATCGCATAATGGAGTTTGTTTATTACGACTCTCAAGTGGTCTGATGGGCGACACTCGCATAATAAACTCAGTTTAGTTTGACCCGCAAATGCTTCCAATAATGAGAAACTGTCGTATTATAGTAGTTTGACCCATACATTTTGACCGTTTGCAAATAAGGTATGAACTACCCTAAGCATAATTTAGTAGATGAAACATATTTCCTCACATATCTAGTTTCTCAGCAACAGTCTCAAAAGTTTCTCGAGTATCTGCTACAACATCACTCTGTGAATTGTTCTGCAGCTCAACCTCAACTCCCACTGGCTTCATTGTCCCGGTACTTTTCTTCAATTCTCCGGCAATCTTTGTGAAGCTAACTCGTTTCTGTTTGCTCATAACGCAGTTCTCACTAGGACTCATATCAAATAATTTCAGACCTTCCAAAAACTCCTTCCAGCATCTTCATTCCTTTAACGCTCATATGTCCAAGTCTATTGTGTCATATACTTCAATTTGAAACACTTCAGCAACAGCAGCTCTGTTCATACACCCTGCTGGTGTATAAAGTTCCACATTTTGTGCCACGTGCTACCACCATAGCACCCTTCACAATCTTCCGCGAACTCTTACCAAACTTTGTTGCATAACCTGTGCTGTCCAACTGACCAATAGAGATCAGGTTCTTCTTGAGACTAGGAATATATCTAACATCCTTCAATTTTCACTAATTTCCTGCCGGAGATTTTATGCAGACATCCCCTTTTACATCGATATTCAAATCTTTGTTGTTGGCAAGATACACATCTCGAAACTTCCAGACTTGAAATTTCGAAACAACTTTTTATTTGGAGATGAATGAAAAGACGCACCTGAATCCAAAATCAAAGATTCAATCAAACTATCCACGTAGAGAATTAGAGCATCCCCAATGTCTTCTGCTAAATGTATCGAATCATCGTCATTCTTTGCTTAAAGTTTTAATCTTAATAAGAACCACACGGTGAAAAAAACTAAATCGGGGTTAATATTTTTTGACATTATTGTGATGAGTGTAACTCTCATAGTATGATATTGTAATTGCACACTATGGAGTGTTCATGGGTTGCATTAGGTTTTGTTGACACATTTTTTAGATCCAGTTCCATTATTTGACTGTAAATTTTTTAACCTAAGCAACCTTTATTAAATAATGGAATCAACCCACACCAATGAATATTTGTGTTAGGTTGGGTAAGGCTCGGTCATTTGTTTAAATTTTATTTTCAATAAAAATAAAATGTTAATATATTAAAAAATCTTTTTATTTATTTTAAAACATTGAATTAAATTTTTTAATTCAATCTCAATGTATATTATGAAAAATCACCCTCGAAATACTTCAAAAAATTATTTTAAGAGATTATAGAATAATTAATTAATTGAGTTTTTTAAACACCCATGAATTCATGCTACTCAATGGTGGAGATTCCATAAGACACCTAACGAGTTTCAAATGTATATTTTTCAATTTAAAAACTCGTTATCAAACATGGTTCTATTTTTATTATAAACAATGAAGGAGAACTCGTTACCAAACATGTCCATAATTGTCTTCATTTACAACAAGAACATAAAATATTGAAACGTCATCCTTGTTCATCACCTTTAAATTTAAAGGACCATTGCATTACACTTTAGAACCGGTGTTACTGCTAACAACAGATGGTTAACAATAGCTCCCATGGGTGGTTTTTAAAATAACTAAAATATTACTAATAATAAATAAAAATATATATATACAAGCTTAACATGGTGGTGGTTACCCATTCCAATATAACAATAATATGTTTTTTTAGTTTTAGTGGGTGTAATTGACAATGGAACCTAATTTTACTTACATAAAACTGGAACAAATCCAGCACAAATATTCTCATATTTACAAAATGAATTCATTTTCAACACTTTCACGGTCTCTCCTATTGTCATTGTTCTTTGCTACCCTATTTACTAAAATCGATGGAAAAATCTTCCGAAACCAACCGATTACAGTAAACATAACAAATGTTCTAAGAAGTCATGATCAGCTCACTATTCACTGCAAATCTGGTGATGATGACTTGGGAGTCCATCATCTCCCACCTTTGAGCGGTTACGCTTTTAGTTTTCGACCAAACTTTTGGGGCTCAACACAGTTTTACTGCACCTTCCAGTGGTCTGGCTGGTCGCATTATTTTGATATATACAATGATGATAGAGATAGAACCAAATGCAAAGATACTCTATGTTTGTGGTTAGTGGTTGAACATGGTATTTGTATGTTCAACTATAAAACAAAATTGTATGATATTTGCTACACATGGCCGGCTAAATGAATATAAAAAATCGATATATCCATGAATTGGAGGGTTTTGATTATGATAATATAATAAATCGATGTAAATTTGATATGGTGTATTAGTTTTAATGAATTATATTATTAAGATTTGTTAAGGTATTTCAATGCATAAAATACTTATTTATTAATTTCTTCCACTTTGATCCCAATTATTTGCCCTCATTTATTGGAATCTCCCATTATTTTTTCCAACATAAATCAAACTCAAATATGACAAGAATACAAACCAAATTAACTTTCTTTCTTTTTTTTATTAGTTATAAAATTTAAACATCTCATTAGCTTTTAATGTTACGTTACTTGTCTATATTATTTCGATGAAAATGGGTCCGATTTCAATGTCGGCGCAGTCTCAAAGAATATCATTATTTTTATTTGCTAATCTATTTACTATGGAATTATCAATTGAATTTATAGCCAACCAATCAAAATAAATCATTTTATAAGCTTGTTCAAATTGACATGATTAGTGTCACGGTCTTACATCAATTGCATAATGGAATTTGTTTATTACGACTCTCAAGTGGTCCGATGGGCGACACTTGCATAATAAACTCAGTTTAGTTTGACCCGCAAATGCTTCCACTAATGAGAAACTGTCATATTATAGTAGTTTGACCCATACATTTTGACCGTTTGCAAATAAGGTATGAACTACCTTAAGCATAATTTAGTAGATACGGTATGAATTAAGATCACAAAGTTCGGTAGTTCAATTTCTTACTCCTAAAATGTTGAGCTGAAAAAAATGAAAATTTAGAGACCTATTGGACATAGTCTTAGGTTTACGGACCAAATAGATATAAGTTGAAAGTTTGTCGTGGACTAAACGTATAATATAGATAACTTTGAATGTCCAATACGCTTTTAATCTTACATGATTTTAAAACTTCATCATAAAGTATGTATTCCATCTTATTGGAGGTCCTAGTGATGATGAAATAGATGTCATTCTACAAATGGGTCAAACCCTTACCTTGTTTAAGATATTTGAAGGTGGAGAATATAGGGCTTGGATTCTTTGCTCCGACTAGTCTATGAATCTACAAGTAATGAGAGTCGAGATGGTCACTGTTGAGAGTCGAGATTCGATATGGGTAAACCCTTACTTTGTTTAAGATCTTTTCTCCAATAGGCTGAGAGTCAAGATTCGATGGATTTTGTGCAGATGGTCACGGTTGATCATCTGATTCTTGTCATAATGGCAGTTTCGTAATTATCCATATCTTCAGGGGTCATTAGGTAGTTTGTCTCTTTCCGAGTATATTATTACTATTTTTCTAAAAAAAAAAAAATCCCTAATTTTCCTAACAATTCTTCATCCCTTCTTGGTCATTATTAAGAATGTTGTCCTGATCAATCCTCTTGATTTCTTTTCTTGCCTTCATTGGGTCTTACATGGATGGCTTTTCTTAATTTCTTGGGGTGTTACATTGGATAAGGAAGGATAAGTAGGTAAACAAAGAAATGGTGCAAAACTATATTACCCCTAAGGATATCTAATTATGGTTCATGATTTAAAAGACCTCCCAATGCTATTAAATTATGTGGTAGACCTTATTATGTGATGTCTGAAGATGTGATGATGTTTGAAAGTTATTGGAACACGTTGATTAGCAAAACCAAGAATTAGAGATAAAATGACCAAAATGCCCCTAGGACTACTTATAAATTCAAGGTTTATATGTGCTCCAAATGACTTCCTACTTCTTTTAAGGCCTATGCGTAACGACAAGAATGCTTCAAGTTGATTAGAGCAAGCTTGGAACCTAAAGCAAGTTAGGACCAAAGAAACACCTAAAGGAAACACCTCAAGACACAAAAGTCAAGACCCTTCTAGAATCCTCTAAGGAATTCTTTATGAATGTATGACCTTCTAGAACAAGCCATGTTACAAAGAGGATTTCAAAAGAAGAGGCCGCGATGGCCAAAATAGAAGAAAAGTTGGATAGAGTCCTAAATCCTGGGATAACACATCAGGATTCATCTGTCAATGTCGTTAACAATGACGACAAAATTCAAGAATTCGAAGATGAGATTTTAGATGAGTTGGAAGAGCCTCTCTACAATCAAATTGAAAGAATCCCCGGGAGAAGTCAAAATAATACCAGTAATCAGAAAAACTGGTATCCTCAACTGTCTTTTCTGGATATTCAATTCGAAGAAAAGAATCTACAAGCTCATTAGTGACCGGATTTACCTGGCAACTCAAGAACTGGTGGGACAAATATCTCGATGAAGCAACTCGCCAACAGATATTAAGTCACTATGTCATTAGGCCAAATACCCAAATCATCAAAGAGGAAGATCCATCAACTAGGACTGAAGTACAATATGAAAGGGTAGATGATGCTGTCAACACCCTCATTTATACCCTTATAGAATTCTTCGTTGGCGACCCCTTGAAATATCAGGAAAGATCCGCCGAAATACTCATGAACCTGAAGTGCCTCACCTTAGGAGATTTCAGGTGGTACAAAGACATGTATTTTAGCAAAGTTCTTATTAGAACAGACAGTTCGTTGGAATTCTGGAAAGAGAACTTTGTCAATGGACTTCCAAAACACTTCTCAAGAAGGATCAAAGACGGTCTTAAGACAAAGTATAATGGAACAATTCCATGGCAGACTTTGTCATACGGGTCAATAGCATCCTTCATCATAAAAGATGGACTCAGACTTTGCAATGAGTCAAAGATTCAAAACAAGTTCAATTCTTCGATATCAAATAGAAAATAGTTTTGAAGATTTTGCGATCAATATGGATGCAAGGGGATAGAGGCCCCCTCAAGCTCCAGAAGGAAAAAGGTTAAGACGCATCCAAAGCCTTATAATTCGTACAGGCTCAGAGAAAAGTATCGGAAGAAACCAGTACAATCTCAAAAGCCAACATATTCAAGAAGAAAGTATACTCCTACAAAAATCCATAGAGGAAATAAAAAGCAAACTTGCTTCAAATGTCAAGAGGAAGGACACTATGCTAACAAGTGTCCAATGAGAGGAAAGATCAATGAGTTGGACATAGATCAAGAGCTGAAAAATAAGCTACTACGACTGGCTCTAACCGACTCAAAACAATCTAGCGAGGGAGAAATCCTCGAACTCCAAGAAGAATCCAATTCATATTCTAGCACAGAATATGAATCAGAACAAGAAGGAAAGAGGACGTGCGAAGGATGCATAAATTTCCTTACAGAGGATCAAGAAATTCTACTCGAAGTAGTAGAAAAAGCTCAAGATCCAGAAATTCAACAGAAAATCTTTCAACGACTTAGAGATGCCATGACAATCTATAAGCCACCTGAAAGGGAAGAAAGAAATCCCTATAGACTTCAATCGGTTCTCCAAAGGTTTTAAAAACCGAGAGAACTCACTACTCAAGACCTAGAAAGAGAGATTAATAATCTCAAACAAAAAGTACAGGCATTAAGATCTGAAACTAGGTCAGAATCCTATATGCTTCGCCAAGAAGTTTTCAATCTTCAGGAACGGCTGCCCGAACGAAAGGAAACGGCGCAACCAAACCTGGACGAGGATGACTTTCAAAGTTCATTCGTTGGAGCCATCACCACTTCTCAATATAAAAAATGGTACGCTCTCGTTACCTTAAAAATTTATGATTTCAAAATCACACTAAAGGCTCTCATAGATACTAGAGCCGTTCAAAATTGCATTCAAGAAGGCCTAATACCTACAAAGTATTTTGAAAAAACTACTGAGGGCCTTAAAGGTGCAAATAACAATAGACTTAAAATTAATTACAAATTATCTAAAGTCCATGTTTGTATTTACGGAATTTGCTTCGTAAATTCCTTTCTTTTAGTAAAGGACTTAGGACAAGAACTAATCCTAGGTACTCCTTTCATTACTCAATTATACCCTCTTAAAATAACTGAAAACGGGTTAGAGTCACAAGCCTTAGGAAAGAAGATAAAATTTAATTTCCTTTCTCCTATGAGAATGAGTGAAAAAAATTGCATTAAAAAAAATACAATTATTCAATCAATAAATGTATTAAATTATAAAGAAAAACAAATTTCTTTTTTGAAGGAAGAAATTTCATTTAAAAGAATAGAATAACAGATTCAAAGTAAGACCGTCCAGTCTAAAATCAAAACTTTACAAACTCAAATAGAAAGGGAGATTTGTTCAACTATCTCTAATGCCTTATGGAATAGGAAGGAACACATAGTTAATCTTCCTTATGTAAAAAACTTTGAGAAGAAAAATATTCCTATGAAGGCCCGACCTATTCAAATGAATAAGGAATTACTAACATTTTGAAGAGCAGAAATCAATGATCTTTTGCAGAAGGGTCTTATTAGGCCAACAAAGAGCCTCTGGTCATGTGCGGCTTTTTACGTCAACAACCAGGCAGAAAAGGAACATGGAGTCCCATGACTGGTAATAAACTACAAACCCTTAAATGAGATTTTCAAATGGATTAGATTTCCAATTCCAAATAAATCAGATTTAATGCAAAGAATTTCACATGCAAAAGAATTTTCAAAATTTGATATGAAATCAAGATTTTGGCAAATCTAGATTTGAGAAAAAGACAAGTACAAAACGGCTTTCAATGTCCCTTTCGGACAATACGAATGGAACGTTATGCCATTTGGGCAAAAAAACGCTCCATCCGAATTTCAAAAGATTATGAATGATATTTTCAATCCTTTTTAAGACTTTTCAATTGTTTATAATGATGATGTTCTGATTTTTTATCAAAACATCGATCAACACTTCAAGCATCTTTAAACATTTTTTACGACAGTCAAAAGAAGCTGTTTAGTTGTGTCTAAACCAAAAATTAAACTTTTTCAAACAAAGATCCGTTTTCTTGTATTTGAAATTCATTTGGGTCTAATTAAACCCATTTAAAGATCCATTAAGTTTGCCTCAAACTTTTCGGACCAAATTACGGATAAAACTCAACTACAAAGATTTTTGGGATGTCCCAATTATGTGTCTGATTTCGTTCAGAATATCAGACCCATTTGCAAGCCACTTTTTGAAAGGCTCGAAAAGAGTCCAAAGCCCTGGACTGAAGAACACACCAAAACAGTCCAAAAAATCAAATCCCTTGTCAAGTAAATTCCGTGTTTATCATTGATAAACCTAAGCGTTAGTTTAATAGTGGAGACCGACGCATCCGATATTGGATATGGAGAAATCCTGAAACAGTCTCTTGACAAGAAAGAATCAATTGTCTGTTTCCATTCGGGAATATGGAATTCTACTAAAAAAAATTACTCAACAGTGAAGAAAGAAATACTTTCAATAGTACTTTGCGTACAAAAATTTCAAAGCGATTTAATTAACAAAAGCTTTGTTATCAAAACAGATTTACGGGCATCTAAATTAGCTTTAGAAAAAGATGTCAAGAATCTTGTGTCTAAAAAATTTTTTGCTAGATGGCAAGCCATTTTATCTTGCTTGGGCTTCAAAATTTTTCCTATAAAAGGGGGTCGAAAACCCCTTGGCAGATTACTTCTCAAGAGAGTTATTACTCTAGAAGAAAAACTCTCCCTAGAAACCTCCTCCCAGTGATGACCGGTGAGAAAGCAACAGAAAAAGGGAAGAAGCCCATTGCTTCTTCAAACACACCTACTCCAATGACGTCCGATAGCTACACAATGGATGCTGGTTTCACATTGGTCACCAGGTCTAGAGCAAAGTTTCTAAAAAACAAGCGGAGGTTATCACTCCGACGAGGCCTTCTGCCTTTTCAACACGGTCATCCGCCGTTACTCCATCGAGACCTACTGTCTCTTCCACTGTAAAGGGACATTCTGTCCCCTCAACATACTCGGACGCCGTTGTTCCTGTAACAACCAAGAAAAACAAGATAAAATAGTAATAATAATAACAACAACAACAACAACAATAATAATAATAATATATATATATATATATATATATATATATATATATATATATATATATATATATATATATATATATAACATATATATATATATATATATAACATTTGGTAACGGATCCCTCCTCCTTCCTTCCGTCTCTCACCACTCCTTCCCTAAATATAAATCTGGGAATAAATCAGGAATTCTTTTCTGGGAAGATTTACCCAGAATTTCTTAGTTCCTTTCAAAACAAATAGAAAAAAAAAAAAAAAAAAAAGGTTTAAGCAGATTAGTTCGTCCGAGGAGAGGAGATATGTCATTTGAAGAGGTCAGTAGTCGTATGTTAAATCTTTCTCTTATTTTATTAAGTAATATTAATTTGGTTACCATTATTTAGTTTTGAATTAGAGATTAAATGAAAAGAATTTTGTATGAGTTTTAGGAAATCACAACCGATTATATTTTAGATTTCCTGAATTATTGCAATGATTTAGGTTGTCAATAATTTTAAATGAATTATACAAAAAAGAACCTAACCAAATGAATTGATTAACTTAAAACCTAAGAATATAATTGTTAACTAAATCAGAAGACAAAGGAAATAAGAAAAAAAAAACTAAATTGAGATGGAAATTGTTAAGGGAAAAGAGAGGAAAAAAAAAAGTAAAAATAAAAAGGCAAGATTTGGAAGTAAGGATAGATTAACAAAGTTAACAATAATATCTCAAAAATAATTACAGTGGAAGATGGAAGATGGAAGATGGAAGATGGAATGGAAGATGGAATGGAAGATGGAAGATGGAAGATGGAAGATGGAAGATGGAAGATGGAAGATTGAGAAAAGATTTTGTTGAACATAATTTAAAAAAAAAAAAAAAAAAAACAGGAAACATCATAGGGCAAGGAACTCCATCAAATTTCATATAATAGGAAATACAGAAGTTAAGAATGGCCAATGTAAATTAGAGAAATAATTTTATAGAGTTCAAACTTGAAACTGATGTCATGGGCTCACATAGGTTTACTTGGAGTTCAATGAACTTTCATTAAGGATAACGACGAAATCGAACTTTCATTAAGGATATATTCGTGACAACAACTTAAGCTAACCACGTAAGTGACCTTACTATCGGCATGGTTATATTTGATGTTGACACGTGGCCTGTGGTTCTGCATGTGTCATATATATTGATATGTGTGAATTGTCTGTGGATCGATATGCTTACTAAATGTTATGTTATGTTATTATATGTGGTTTATATGATAATAATTATGGTACGATGTGCTCAAGGATATGTTTGAGATAGGATACGAGAAGGATGCACAAAACGAAATGTAACGATAGAAGTAAGATACGTTCATGAAACGTTAAGGATAGGTTACATACCAGAGTGCTATGGATATGAGAGATTGATGAAAGAATACGGTTAGGTTATGGGTAGAAAGGGATAGGATTGTGATAGGTTGATAGAACGATAGTGTTATGGTAAGTTCGAGAAAGATACGACTATGAACTATTTACGTTATGACTTGTTTATGATATGATACATTGTATGCTAGATTATTGTGCTTGAGTACGTAGTTATGTGAACGTATGCTTTTAGTCTGATGTGATATGTTATGCATGTGACGATGTGTGGTCCTTGAACAATTATGGCTTGTTTGTATGAATATTTGAATGTAACTGTATGAATTGTATGACATGAAATACGGTAAATTGCATGGAACATACCCTGTTAGGAATATGAATGATATGTAAAGAAATGAGAATGAGAATGATATGTAAGCATGAAAACGTGACAGTGGGTTATGTTCACTAATGATAACTGTAGGACTAGTGGGACCTCATACATATTGTGTACTCATGCATTTGGGGGGATACCCCTATCCCATCACGAGGGTACAGACGCGTACATCCAATGGTAGGACATGTTCGTTATGCTTTGCATAGCGATGCCGTGACGGTCCTAGTTTTAACGGGTCCCGATATAAGGGCTCCCAGAGCATGCCCACCGGCTAGGGATAGTAGCCCACCTGTGTGCGAACTAGCTGGTGAGTCCATACTCGCACGTATGGGCATCATGTTGAGTATATGGTACACGTCCACGATTACTTGTTAGGATTACACCGTAGGGAAAACGAAACGAAATGAAAGATAGGTCCCATCATATCATTGCTTGTGATTGTTGCATTTAACCACAATAGTGGGGTCACTTACTGAGTATTTCTTTAAATACTCAAGCCATTGCTACTACATTTTTCAGGTTAAGGCAAGGCATTTCTGTACGGCCGACGACGGCATCGCAACTCGAGATCATGGCACATGCATAGGATAGTGGTATTTATTTTCTTAGACTTAGGCTAGAATAGGATGTTTTAAACTTAAACGCTTATTTATTTTATTTCAGATCTTTTGTTGTGTCGTTTTAAAGATGTTTTCGAAACACGCAAGTCCATGGCTGTGTTTTAAGTTAAAGGTTATGTTTTATGGAATTTAAATGAAGTCTTCCGCATTCAATGTTTATGGTACGTATATAGTAGCGACCTTAAATTAAGTAGAAAATTTTGGGTCGTTACAGTTCCCGTTCTATTTTCTCCAGTTCCTGAAATCAGGACCTATTTTCAAAAATCTGTGTCTATACCAGAAGCCCTGGTAGAAGCAGAATACGACGACTCAAAAATCAGCGAGGTCGTCAAGAAAGCCTATCCATCGGGATTCTTCTATATCCCAAAAGATCTTCATAAGACCAGACGGTCTTATGAATTCATTTTAGTCGACACAAAATCCGTCAAAATTACTCATATTCTGAGTCGCGATGATTCTTCAAAAATCGCGTACTCAAAGTTAAAAATTTTCAAAGTCATGAATCCGACGTACTGGAATCAAGATCCGTACACAAAAAAGACTTTTTCAACACCGTTTGTTCCTCACTCCTACTCATACAGAGACTATCAGATGACATGGTTCAATGTCATTTGGTGTCAAAATTATGAGCACTCATGGTTTATCCAATTTTGCCAGAATACTCGTAAAATTCATTATCCATTTTGGTTCATCAAATGGTGGAAAATCTTTGGATCAGCCAAAGATATACTCCCGTTCCAATACAGGAATCCTTCCACTACTTTATTCAAAATATATTCAAAACCCCATTTCCATTAACCATGCGTTTTTGCGTATACTTTCATATTTCTTGGATTTTAACTTGGAATTTTTAAATAAAAGAAACGGAAGACCAAAATTAAATGGTGGGATAAATATACTTATACCCACGTAGATATCAAAGAGGTAAAGGTCTGGCTATTAGAGAATGGCCACCTTCAGGATTTATCCAATAAGAGGACCTCCGAATTCCTTAATTCAAAGTCGAAGCTACTCGCTGCATTAGCCCAAACAACTTCAGAAGCTGATTTTCAAAAGGTCCTTCAAGAGGCCGCATCAGTCGGTTTGACATCTTCTCCTTCTATTGTAGAACAAGAAGAGGAAGACACGATTTATGATCTCAATGATCCATTCTTGGATTCTCAACCACCTCTGTAAATATCATCATCAATGACTGAATAGTCTTAAACTATTTGTATAAAAAAAGAAAAACAAAAAATCGTAGTTAAATATGTAAGGATGAAACATATTTCCTCACATATCTCATCATGTTTGTTTGTCTTTTATCTTTTGTTTTATTATTTTCACTTTTCCCACTTTTATTATTTTCACTTTTTCCATTTTCATAACATTATTGATGAATATGGATTTCCACTTTCATCTAATTATTTGTATGTACATTAAGAATTGTATTTTGAATATGTAAATTAAGCTAGGATGACAGAGCTCATGTAAATTGTAAGGGCTCAAGTCACTAAACCATCAACTCCAACTTGCTTCACCACTGGTTCCTCAACAAGAGTCTCAGAAGTTTCTTGAGTATCCGCTACAACATCACTATGTGAATCTTTCAGCAACTCAACCTCAACTCCCACTTGCTTCACCTCTAGTTTCTCAGCAACAGTCTCAGGAGTTTCTCGAGTATCTGCTACAATATCACTCTGTGAATTGTTCTGCAACTCAACCTCAACTCCCACTGGCTTCGTTGTCCGGATACTTTATTCAATTCTCTGGCAGTCTTTGTGAAGCTAACTCCTTTCTGTTTGCTCATAATGCAGTTCTCACTAGGACTCATATCAACATATTTCAGACCTTCCAAAAACTCCTTCCGGCATCTTCATTCCTTTAACGCTTATATGTCCAAGTCTATTGTGCGATATACTTCAATTTTAAACACTTCAGCACCAGCAGCTCTGTTCATACACCCTGCAGAGGTGTATAAAGTTCCACATTTTGTGCCACGTTCTACCACCATAGCACCCTTCACAATCTTCCACGAACTCTTACTAAACTTTGTTGCATAACCTGTGCTATCCAACTGACCAATAGAGATCAGGTTCTTCTTCAGACTAAGAATATATCTAACATCCTTCAATTTTCACTAATTTTCTGCCGGAGATTTTATGTAGACATCCCCTTTTACTTCGATTTTCAAATCTTTGTTGTTGGCGAGATACACATCTCGAAACTTCCAGACTTGAAATTTTGAAACAACTCTTTATTTGGAGACGAATGAAAAGACGCACCTGAATCCAAAATCTAAGATTCAATCGGACTATGCACGCTGAGTATTAGAGCATCCCCAATGTCTTCTGCTAAATGTATCGAATCATCGTCATTCTCTGCTTAAAGTTGAAATCTTAATAAGAACCACACGGTGAAAAAAACTAAATCGGGGTTAATGTTTTTTTCATTATTGTGATGAGTGTAACTCTCATAGTATGATATCGTAATCGCACATTATGGAGTGTTCATGGGTTGCATTAGGTTTTGTTTAGACATTTTTTAGATCCAGTTCCCTTATTTGACTCTAAATTTTTTAACCTAAGCAACCCTTATTAAATAATGGAATCAACCCACACCAATGAATATTTGTGTAAGGTTGGGTAAGGCCCGGTCATTTGTTTAAATTTTATTTTCAATAAAAATAAAATGTTAATATAGTAAAATAATCTATTTATTTAATTCAATCTCAATATATATTATGAAAAATCACCCTCCAAATACTTAAAAAAAAATTATTTTAAGAGATTATAGAATAATTAATTAATTGAGTTTTTTAAACATCCATGAATTGATTACTACTCTCTAGTGGAGTTTCCAAAAGACCCTTAATGAGTTTCAAATGTATATTTTTCAATTTAAAAACCCGTTATCAAACATGGTTCTATTTTTATTGTAAACAATGAAGGAGAACTCGTTACCAAACATGTTCATAATTGCCTTCATTTACAACAAGAACATAAAATATTGAAACGTCATCCTTGTTCATCAACTTTAAATTTAAAGGACCATTGCATTACACTTTAGAACCGGTGTTACTGCTAACAACATATGGTTAACAATAGCTCCCATGGATGGTTTTTAAAATAACTAAAATATTACTAATAATAAAAAAAAATATATATATACAAGCTTAACATGGTGGTGGTTACCCATTACAATATAACAACAATATGTTTCTTTAGTTTTAGTTGGTGTAGTTGACAATGGAACCTAATTTAACTCATATAAAAGTGGAACAAATCCAGCACAAATATTCTCATATTTACAAAATGAATTCATTTTCAACACTTTCTTGGTCTCTCCTATTGTCATTGTTCTTTGCTACCCTATTTACTAACATCGATGGAAAAATCTTCCGAAACCCACCGATTACAGTAAACATAACAAATGTTCTAAGAAGTCATGATCAGCTCACTATTCACTGCAAATCTGGTGATGATGACTTGGGAGTCCATCATCTCCCACCTTTGAGCGGTTACGCTTTTAGTTTTCGACCAAACTTTTGGGGCTCAACACAGTTTTACTGCACCTTCCAGTGGTCTGGCTGGTCGCATTACTTTGATATATACAAGGATGATAGAGATAGAACCAAATGCAACGATACTCTATGTTTGTGGTTAGTGGTTGAACATGGTATTTGTATGTTCAACTATAAAACAAAATTGTATGATATTTGCTACACATGGCCGGCTAAATGAATATAAAAAATCGATATATCCATGAATTGGAGGGTTTTGATTATGATATTATAATAAATCGATATAAATCTTATGTATTAGTTTTATGAATTATATTATTAAGATTTATTAAGGTATTTCATATAAAATACTTATTTATTAATTTCTTCCACTTTGATCGGAATTATTTGCCTCATTTATCGAAATTTTATTTTTTGGAACATAAATCAAACTCAAATATGACAAGAATACAAAACCAAATTATTTTCTTTTTTTTTTTTATCAGTTATAAAATTTAAACATCTCATTAGCATTTAATGTTATGGTATTATTTCAAAAATGGGTCCGATTTCATACTCTCGAATATCATTATTTTTATTTGCTAATCTATTTACTATGGAATTATCAATTGAATTTATAGCAACCCAATTAATCCAATAAGCTTAAATTGTCTAGCCGGTCTCATCAATTAATAGAAATCTCCCGATACTCATTTTTTAACCGTTTGCAAATAAGGTATGAACTACCCTAAGCAAATAATTTAAGTAGATTGAGTAGAACATATTTCCTCACATATCTCATCATGTTTGTTTGTCTTCTATCTTTTGCTTTAAAATTTTCACTTTTCCCACTTTTGTTATTTTCACTTTTTCCATTTTCATCACATTATTGATGAATATGGATTTCCACTTTCATCTAATTATTTGTATGTACATTAAGAATTGTAGTTTGAATATGTAAATTAAGCTAGGATGATAGAGCTCATGTAAATTGTAAGGGCTCAAGTCATTAAGCGTAGGAATGGTATTAGAGCCAGCCTCTCAATTTTGTGAGGGAAGAGGAGTTACTCGATCTTTAAGAACGGCAGTGTAAACCATGAGGATGATAAGAGAGATTCAGAAGAATTTAGAGTATGTGATAGCTGAGCGAATAGCCCTTGTGTTCCAGGAGGTAAGACGCGGGAAGCGCAATAAGTCCGTTGGCAAGCTTAGGTGCTTAGTCATATGAAAAATTCTGAAGAAAATCTTATCTACAATCTGACACCTTTATCAGAGACAAAATAAAGATTGACAACTTGTCAGCCACACAGCGAAAGCTCACATGTGAATTATCAGTGTTTGTAAATTAATAGTCTTTTAAATTATTAGTTTGCTTTATGTCTTTTCTTACTTTTAGCAAAGCAGATCTTGTAGGGTCCTGTCCTGTTAGATTTGATCTTATCTCTTGTAGTGATTTCTTTCTTCCCTTTCAGGTTGCTTAGAGATTGTCATGGCAACTCTAAGTCGTTGAGCGATTTTCTTTTGAATTTCTGGATCTTGAACTTTTTCTACTACTTCGAGTAGAATTTCTTGATCCTTTGTAAGGACATTTATGCATCCTTCGCACGTCCTCTTTTCTTCTTGTCCTGATTCATATTCTGTGCTAGAATATGAATCGGATTCTTCTTGGAGTTCGAGGATTTCTCCCTTGCTTTATTGTTTTGAGTCGGTTAGAGCCAGTCGTAGTAGCTGATTTTTTAGCTCGTGATCTAAATCCAACTCATTGATCTTTCCTCTTATCGGACACTTGTTAGCATAGTGTCCTTCTTCTCGACATTTGAAGCAAGTTTGCTTTTTCTTTCCTCTATGTGTTTTTGTAGGAGTATACTTTCTTCTTGAATATGTTGGCTTTTGAGATTGTACTGGTTTGTTCCGATACTTTTCTCTGAGCCTGTACGAATTATAAGGCTTTGGATGCATCTTAACCTTCTTCCTTCTGGAGGTTGAGGGGGCCTCTATCCCCTTGCATCCGTATTGATTGCAAAATCTTCCAAGCTCTTTTCTATTTGATATCGAAGAATTGAGCTTGTTTTGAATCTTTGACTCATTGCAAAGTCTGAGTCCTTCTTCTATGATAAGGGATGCTATTGACCCGTATGACAAAGTCTGCCATGGAATTGTTCCATTATCCTTTGTCTTAAGACCGTCTTTGATCCTTCTTGAGAAGTGTTTTGGTAGTCCATTGACAAAATTCTCTTTTCAGAATTCCAACGTACTGTCCATTCTAATAAGAACTTTGCTGAAATACATGTCTTTGTACCACCTAAAATCTCCTAAGGTGGGGCTCTTCAGGATCGTGAGTATTTCGGCGGATCTTTCCTGGTATTTCAAGGGGTCGCCAACGAAGAATTCTATAAGGGTATAAATGAGGGTGTTGACAGCATCCTCTACCCTTTCATGTTGTACTTCGGTCCTAGTTGATGTTCCTTCCTCTTTGATGATTTGAGTAGTTGGCCTAATGATATAGTGGCTTAATATCTTTTTGCGAGTTGCTTTATCGAGATATTTGAACCACCAGTCCTTGAGTTGCCCGGTAAATCCGGTCACTAAAACTTGAGCTATTTGATGGTCGGATTTATGGCCCTGTAATTTATACGCGCCTGCGTCCATCATCATTTCATTGACAACATTCGTTGCCAGATAGTCGGACAATCCATCAATATTTCATTAATAGATTGCTAGACCATCGTAATGAGCTTGAGTTTGTAGAGTCTTTTCTTCGAATTGAATATCCGAAAAAGATGGTTGAGGGTACCAGTTTTTCTGATTACTGGTATTATTTTGACTTCTTCTGGAGATTCTTTCAATTCGATTCTAGAGAGGCTCTTCTACCCCATCTAAAATCTCGTCTTCGAATTCTTGAATTTCGTCGTTATTGTTAACGACATTGACAGATGAATGTTGATGTGTTATCCCAGGATTTAGGATTCTATCCAACTTTTCTTTTATTTTGGCCATCGCGGCCTCTTCTTTTGAAATCTTCTTTGTAAATACGACGAGGTTTGCCGGTCTGAGTATTGGGATTGATTCATCGACTTTCGGTACAGAGCTGCCTGCTTGTTCTTGCAGAGTACTAGAATTTTTTGAGATTTTTCCCTCGATACTCTCAAGCTGGGTGGAGATCGTGGAGCTCTTAATTCACTTCGCTCAGCTTTTTTGTAGGTTTGGAAGAAAGCTTTTCTCTTTGAAGAGTTGGTAGCTGACATAAAATCTGCCTTCAATAATTCTTTGTCTATATGGAAATCAGCCGTAATGACATTTAGCTGACTTTCGTAGACGAATTGAGTATCCATCATATCCGTATGGGTTGGAGATCTTGAGCCATCTTCATAGTGGATTGATGCCCTTTTTTGATCATAACTGACCTCTTTTACCTTTAAGGGGTCATACATTGATCTTGAAACTCCCGACGTACTTGGTCTTGAACTCAAGAATTCTTTTACTTTTGATTCTAACGAGGCTTCTTCGATGAATTTTATTTCAACGCTTCCATTGCATGTTCGATGATTTGTAATGGGTTTTGAGATTCCTTTTTCCTCGGAAGATTAACATCTTCTATTTTCCAGAGAGTATTTCTGGTTATTTGATCCCAAGAAAGAGTTTTCGGAACAGTCACCGAAGACTTTCCAATATTTGCCTCTATGAGCATGGTTGATCCTTTTGGCGAGGATCTTAATGCTCTTGGAGAAATATTTGTATTCATGAGTTTGTAATAAACCCTGAATATGACGACTGAAGAATGAGTTTCAGCCTTGATGTTCAAATTTTTTTTATTGTAAGTCCAGCACGAGGGCTGATAAAATGTGCGGGTCGTGGAGCGACAAAGTAAAATTTGGATAACAATTGAAATAGACTGGTCCATTTTCTAGATTGGATTGAACCATTCCCAATAAAGAATTTGAGAAATCTACATGCCTCTTATCTCGTAAGGAGATAAGGACTGGGATATCTAACCCAAGTCTGAACAATGGTTTTACAGCGACTTGGACAAGACCGACGTGAAGATAGTTAAACTCTTCATGGTGTTGGAGTATAAGATATTTTGAAAAAAAGATTCAGAGATTCCCTATTGCTGTGAATTGGGATGTTTTTCTCTGAGAATTTGATGCATGATTTTTGAGTAAAATTGAAGGTTGAGATTTGGTAGATAGTTTTAGGATCTACCTTCGGAATAATCCAATTTTGGAGTTGATCTTCGATCCTGGCAATTTGATATTCTTGACAGTATTTGAGATTGTGAGATTTTCTCCCCTTCTATGTTCATTTGAACTTTCTTCTTCATTGGTAGAACATTTGAAATGGTTTGATTTTCTGAGCTTTCTCAAAAATTCGTTCATAAGAAGATAGATAAGATAAGAGATAGAGTAGAATAATTTTTCTCTAAATTCTTCAATTGATATTCAAGAGAGAGTTATCGGCCGATCGATGCTCTCCTTACATTGATGAAGCCGTTTTATAGACTTCGGATTTGAACGTAAATTTGAAAACACCAACTAAGAGATAATTCACATGTGATAATTCACTGTGTGGCTGATAATTCACATGTGAGCCTTCACTGTGTGGCTGACAAGTTGTCAATCTTTGTTTTGTCTCTGATAAAGGTGTCAGGTTGTAGGTAAGATTTTTCTTCAGAATTTTTCATATGCCTAAGCACTCAAGCTTGCCAACGAACTTACTGCGCTTCCCGCGTCTTACCACCTGGAACACAAGGGCTATTCGCTCAGCTATCACATACTCTAAATTCTTCTGAATCTCTCTTACTGCGCTTCCCGCGTCTTACCACCTGTTTTACATTGTCGTTCTTAAAGATCGAGTAACTCCTCTTCCCTCACAAAAATTGAGAGGCTGGCTCTGATACCATTCCTACGCTTAATGACTTGAGCCTTGACAATTTACATGAGCTCTGTCATCCTAGCTTAATTTACATATTCAAAATAAAATTCTTAATGTACATACAAATAATTAGATGTAAGTGGAAATCCATATTCATCAATAATGTGATGAAAATGGAAAAAGTAAAAATAATAAAAGTGGGAAAAGTGAAAATGACAAAGCAAAAGATAGAAGACAAACAAACATGATGAGATATGTGAGGAAATATGTTTCATCCTGACATATTTCACCTATGATTTTTATTTTATTTTTTATGTTGTAGCGGATACTCGATTCTAGGCATGAAAACTATCTCGATAGACCAATGTAGTCTTTCTAACATGCTTTGTCCTCATTCACATGCATCCAAGGAAAATTTCTAAAAGGTCTCCAACATATATTGCTCCGAGTAAAGCATGCTTACCATGTGGTCCTATGATTAAACTACCATAAAGGAAGGTTCTCCTTGGTTGTATAGGTAGTGACTTTCAAGTCTTTTAAACATTTCTTAGTCATCTTAGCCTCACCGTAGCTCTTATAAGCATGTGATCTTTGGTGATTCATGTACCCATAATTTACTCAGAAGTCACACTTATTCACATAGTATTGTTTTTTCATAAATTACTTTTTCAACCAAATTTAATAAATTCAAAGTAAAAAAGAAAAAAAAAGTAAAATAAAATGGAATTTGAGATAAATTGGCAAGAATATTACTTTAACTTCTTTTTTAATTATTATATGGATAAATATATTTTTGTTCTAATAATTGTAATATTATATATATTACATAAATTTAGTAGTTACTCAATTGATTTTTTGTCTGAGCTTTTTTTTTATTTATTTTTATTTTAATCAAATTAATATGTTTTTCTTGACAAACAAAATGTTAGTTAATATGTAAGTAACTTTGGAAAGAGAAAAATAAAATTTAGCAAATGTGAAATAGAAGTTTTAGTCGTAAAAAGTATACCTAGTTGAAGAACAATCATTCTATTTTGAGTACAAAATCTACTAATAGCATTTGGAGGTCTTTTATGTCATGAACCATAGTTAGATATCCCTAGGGGTAATATAGTTTTGCACCATTTCTTTGTTTACCTACTTATCCTTATCAAATTCAAGAAAAGAAATCAAGAGGATTGATCAAGGACAAGAGTCTTAATAATGACCAAGAAGGGATGAAGAATTGTTAGGAAAATTATGGATTTTTTTTTAAAAAAATAGTAATAATATATTCTGAAAGTGACAAACTACCTAATGACCCCTGAAGATATGGATAATTACGAAACTCCCATTATGACAAGAATCAGATGATCAATAGTGACCATCTGCACAAAATCCATTGAATCTCGACTCACAGCCTATTGGAGCAAAGATCTTAAACAAGGTAAGGGTTTGACCCATATCGAATCTCGACTCTCAACAGTGACCATCTCGACTCTCATTACTTGTGGATTCATAGACTAGTCGGAGCAAAGAATCCAAGCCCTATATTCTCCACCTTCAAATATCTTAAACAAGGTAAGGGTTTGACCCATTTGTAGAATGACATTTCTTTCATCATCATTAGGACCTCCAATAAGATGGAATACATACTTTATGATGAAGTTTTAAAATCATGTAAGATTAAAAGCGTATTGGACATTCAAAGTTATCTATATTATACGTTTAGTCCACGACGAACTTTCAACTTTATTTCTATTTGGTTTGTAAACCTAAGACTATGTCCAATAGGTCTCTAAATTTTCATTTTTTTAAGTTCAACATTTTAGGAGTAAGAAATTGAACTATCGAACTTTGTGATCTTAATTCATACCGTATCTACTAAATTATGCTTAGGGTAGTTCATACCTTATTTGCAAACGGTCAAAATGTATGGGTCAAACTAATATAATACGACAGTTTCTCATTAGTGGAAGCATTTGCGGGTCAAACTAAACTGAGTTTATTATGCGAGTGTCGCCCATCGGACCACTTGAGAGTCGTAATAAACAAACTCCATTATGCGATTGATGTAAGACCGTGACACTAATCATGTCAATTTGAACAAGCTTATAAAATGAGCTATTTTTATTGGGTGGCTATAAATTCAATTGACAATTCCATAGTAAATAGAATAGCAAATAAAAATAATGATATTCTTTGAGACTGGGCTGACATTGAAATTGGACCCATTTTCATCGAAATAATATAGACAAGTAACGTTACATTAAAAGCTAATGAGATGTTCAAATTTTATAACTAATAAAAAAAGAAAGAAAGTTAATTTGGTTTTGTATTCTTGTCATATTTGAGTTTGATTTATGTTCGAAAAAATGATGGGAGATTTCAATAAATGAGGGCAAATATTTCGGATCAAAGTGGAAGAAATTAATAAATAAGTATTTTATGCATTGAAATACCTTAACAAATCTTAATAATATAATTCATTAAAACTAATACACCGTATCAAATTTATATCGATTTATTATAATATCATAATCAAAACCCTCCAATTCATGGATATATCGATTTTTTATATTCATTTAGCCGGCCATGTGTAGCAAATATCATACAATTTGGTTCTATAGTTGAACATACAAATACCATGTTCAACCACTAACCACAAACATAGAGTATCGTTGCATTTGGTTCTATCTCTATCATCCTTGTATATATCAAAGTAATGCGACCAGCCAGACCACTGGAAGGTGCAGTAAAACTGTGTTGAGCCCCAAAAGTTTGGTCGAAAACTAAAAGCGTAACCACTCAAAGGTGGGAGATGATGGACTCCCAAGTCATCATCACCTGATTTGCAGTGAATAGTGAGCTGGTCATGACTTCTTAGAACATTTGTTATGTTTACTGTAATCGATGTTAGTAAATAAGGTAGCAAAGAACAATGACAATAGGAGAGATCGTGAAAGTGTTGAAAATGAATTCATTTTGTAAATATGAGAATATTTGTGTTGGATTTGTTCCACTTTTATATGAGTTAAATTAGGTTCCATGGTCAATTACACCCACTAAAACTAAAGAAACATATTATTGTAATATTGGAATGGGTAACCACCACCACCATGTTAAGCTTGTATATATTTTTTTTATTTATTATTAGTAATATTTTAGTTATTTTCAAAACCACCCATGGGAGCTATTGTTAACCATCTGTTGTTAGCCGTAACACCCGTTCTAAGTGTAATGCAATGGTCCTTTAAATTTAAAGTTGATGAACAAAGATGATGTTTCAATATTTTATATTATTGTTGTAAATGAAGGCAATTATGGACATGTTTGGTAACGAGTTCTCCTTCATTGTTTACAATAAAAATAGAACTATGTTTGATAACGGGTTTTTAAATTGAAAAATATACATTTGAAACTCGTTAGGGGTCTTATGGAAACTCCACCAGAGAGAAGTAATCAATTGATGGGTGTTTAAAAAACACAATTAATTAATATTGAGATTGAATTAAAAAAAATTAATTCAATGTTTTAAAATAAATAAATAGATTTTTTTAATATATTAACATTTTATTTTTATTGAAAATAAAATTTAAACAAATGACCCGGCCTTACCCAACCTAACACAAATATTCATTGGTGTGGGTTGATTCCATTATTTAGCAGAATAATGTAAAAAAATACTATGAGAGTTACACATACTATGAGAGTTACACTCATCACAATAATGTAAAAAAATATTAACCCGATTTAGTTCTTTTCACCGTGTGGTTCTTATTAAGATTTCAACTTTAAGCAGAGAATGACGATGATTCGATACATTTAGCAGAAGACATTGAGGATGCTCTAATCCTCAGCGTTGATAGTCCGATTGAATCTTGGATTTTGGATTCAGGTGCGTCTTTTCATTCGTCTTCAAATAAAGAGTTGTTTTGAAATTTCAAGTCTGGAAAGTTCGAGATGTGTATCTTGAGAACAACAAAGATTTGAAGATCGAAGTAAAAGGGGATGTCTGCTAAAAACTCCGACAGGAAATTAGTGGACATTGAAGGATGTTAGATATATTCCTAGTCTGAAGAAGAACCTGATCTCTATTGGTCAGTTGGATAGCACAGGTTATGCAACAAAGTTTGGTAAGAGTTCGTGGAAGATTGTGAAGGGTGCTATTGTGGTAGCACGTGGCACAAAATGTGGAACTTTATACACCACGCAGGGTGTATGAACAGAGCTGCTGTTGCTGAAGTGTTTCAAATTAAAGTATATGGCACAATAGACTTGGACATATGAGCGTTAAAGGAATGAAGATGCCGGAAGGAGTTTTTGGAAGGTCTGAAATCTGTTGATATGAGTCCTAGTGAGAACTGCGTTATGAGCAAACAGAAACGAGTTAGCTTTACAAAGACTGCCGGAGAATTGAAGAAAAGTACCGGGACAACGAAGCCAGTGGGAGTTGAGGTTGAGTTGCAAAACAATTCACAGAGTGATGTTGTAGCAGATACTCGAGAAACTCCTGAGACTGTTGCTGAGAAACTAGAGGTGAAGCAAGTGGGAGTTGAGGTTGAGTTACCGAAAGATTCACATAGTGCGTTGTAGCGGATACTCAAGAAACTTCTAAGACTCTTGCTGAGGAACCAGTGGTGAAACAAGTTGGAGTTGAGGGTTTATTGACTTGAGCCTTTACAATTTACATGAGCTCTGTCATCCGAGCTTAATTTACATATTCAAAATACAATTCTTAATGTACATACAAGTAATTAGATGAAAGTGGAAATCCATATTCATCAATAATGTTATGAAAATGGAAAAAGTGAAAATAATAAAAGTGGGAAAAGTAAAAATAATAAAACAAAAGATAGAAAACAAACAAACATGATGAGATATGTGAGGAAATATGTTTCATCCTCACATATTTTACCTACGTTTTTTTTTTTTTTTTTTTTTTTTTTTTTTTTTTTTTTTTTTTTTTTTTTTTTTTTTTTTTTTTTTTTTTACAAATAGTTTAACGACTATGCAGACATTTATGATAATATTTACAGAGGTGATTGAGAATCCAAGAATGGATCATTGAGATCATAAATCGTGTCTTCCTCTTCTTCTTCTACAATAGAAGGAGAAGATGTCGAACTGACTGATGCGGCCTCTTGAAAAACCTGAGTATAAGTATATTTATCCCACCATTTAATTTTAATAGTTTTGAAGACCTGTTTTATTTGGTCTTCAGTTTCTTTTATTTGAAAATTCCAAGTAAAAATTTAGGGAATTTAAAAGTATATGCAAAAGCGCATGGTTAATGGAAATGGGGTTTCGAATATATTTTGAATAAAGTAATGGAAGGATTCCTGTATTGGAATGGGAATCTATCTTTGGCTGATCCAAAGATTTTCCACCATTTGATGAACCAAAATGGATAATGAATTTTACGAGCATTCTGGAAAAATTAGATAAACCATGAGTGCTCATAATTTTGACACCAAATGACATTGAACCATGCCATCTGATAGTCTCTATATGAGTAGGAGAGAGGAACAAACGGTTTTGAGATAGTCTTTTTCGTGTACGGATCTTGATTCCAGTACGTCGGATTCATGACTTTGAAAATTTTTAACTTTGAGTACGCGATTTTTGAAGGATCATCGTGACTCGGAATATGAGTAATTTCGACGGATTTTGTGTCGACTAAAATAAATTCATAAGACCGTCTGGTCTTATGAAGATCTTCTAGGATATAGTAGAATCTCGATGGATAGGCTTTCTTGACGACCTTGCTGATTTTTGGGTCGTCGTATTCTAGTTCTACCAGGGCTTCTAGTATAGCCACAAATTTTTGAAAATAGGTCCTGATTTCAGGAACTGGAGAAAATCGAACGGGAACTGTAATGACCTAAAATTTTCTACCTAATTTAAGGTCGCTACTGTATACGTACCATAAACATTGAATGTGGAAGACTTCATTTAAATTCCATAAAACATAACCTTTAACTTAAAACACAGTCATGGACTTACGTGTTTCGAAAACATCTTTCAAATGACACAACAAAAGATCTGAAATAAAATAAATAAGCGTTTAAGTTTAAAACATCCTATTCTAGCCTAAGTCTAAGAAAATATATACCACTATCCTATGCATGTGCCATGATCTCGAGTTGCGATGCCGTCGTCGGACGTACAGAAAGGCCTTGCCTTAACTTGAAAAATGTAGTAGCACATGGCTTGAGTATTTAAAGAAATACTCAGTAAGTGACCCCACGATTGGGGTTAAATGCAACACTTACAAGTAATGAAATGATGGGACCTATCTTTCGTTTCATTTTCCCTACGGTGTAATCCTAACAGGTAATCGTGGACGTGTACCATATACTCTACACGCAGCCCCTACGTGCGAGTATGGGCTCACCAGCTAGTTCGCACACCGCTGGGCCACTGTCCCAGCCGGTGGTCATGCTCTGGATGTCCTTATACCGGGACCCGTTAAAACTAGGGCCGTCACGGCAGCGCTATGCAAAGCATAACGAACTTGTCCTGCCATTGGAAGTACGCGTCCGTACCCTCGTGATGGGATAGGGGTATCCCCCTAAATGCATGAGCACACAATATGCATGAGGTCCCACTAGTCCTACAGTTATCATTAGTGAACATAACCCACTGTCACGTTTTCATGCTTACATATCATTCTCATTCTCATTTCTTTACATATCATTCATATTCCTAACGGGGTTATGTTCCATGCAATTTACCGTATTTCATGTCATACAATTCATGCAGTTACATTCAAATATTCATACAAACAAGCCATAATCGTTCAAGGACCACACATCGTCACATGCATAACATATCACATCAGACTAAAAGCATACGTTCACATAACATCGTCACATTCATGAACGTATCTTACTTCTATCGTTACATTTCGTTTTGTGCATCCTTCTCGTATCCTATCTCAAACATATCCTTGAGCACATCGTACCATAATTATTATCATACAAACCACATATAATAACATAACATAACATATAGGAAGCATATCGATCCACAGAAAATTCACACATATCAATATATATGACACATGCAGAACCACAGGCCACGTGTTAACATCAAATATAACCATGCCGATTGTAAGGTCACTTACCTGGTTAGCTTAAGTCGTTGTCACGAATATATCCTTAATGATAGTTCGATTTCGTCGTTATCCTTAATGGAAGTCCATTGAACTCCAAGTCAACCTATGTGAGCCCATGACAACAATTTCAAGTTTGAACTCTATAAAATTATTTCTCTAGTTTACATTGGTCATTGATAGATTCTTATATTTACTGTTAGACAAAATTTGATGGATTTCCTTGCCCTATGCCGTTTCCTATTCTTTTTTTTTTAAATTATGTTCAACAAAATCTTTTCTCAATCTTCCATCTTCCACTGTAATTATTTTGGAGATATTATTGCAAATTTTGTTAATCTATCCTTACTTCCAAATCTTCCCTTTTTATTTTTACTTTTATTTGTTTTTTTCTCAGAGTTTTTTTTTTCTTATTTCCTTTGTCTTCTTTCTAATTTAGTTAACAATTATATTCTTAGCTTTTAATTTTATCAATTCCTTTGGTGACCTTCTTTTTCTATAATTCATATAAGATTATTGACAACCTAAATCATTGCAACATTTCACGAGATCTAAACAATTCGAGAGATCTAAAATATAATTGGTTGTGATTTCCTAAAACTCATACAAAATTATTTTCATTTAATCTCTAATTCAAAACTAAATAATTGTAACCAAATTAATATTACTTAATAAAATAAGAGGAAGATTTAACATACAACTACTGACCTCTTCAAATGAGGTATCTCCTTGGACCATCTAATTTGCTTAAATCTTTTGTTTTTTTTTTTTTTTTTTTTCTATTTGTTTGGGTAGGAACAAAGAAATTCCTTGTAAATCTTCCCAGAAAACAATTCCTGATTTATTCTCAAATTTATTTTTAGGGGAGGAGTGGTGAGAGATTGAAGGAAGGAGGAGGGGATTGGTTACCAAATGTTTTTTTTTTAATATATATTTTTATTAGTTATTTATTTATTTATTTATTTATTATTATTGTTATTATTATTATTGTTGTTGTTGTTGTTATTATTATTACTATTTTATCTTGTTTTTCTCGGTTGTTAAAGGAACAATCGTGTCCGAGTAGGTTGAGGGGATAGAAGGTCCCTTTACAGTGGAAGAGATAGTAGGTCTCAATGGAGTAACGGCAGATGGCCGTGTTGAAAAGGCAGAAGGCCTCGTCGGAGTGATAACCTCCGGTTGTTTTTTAGAAAACTTTGCTCTAGACCTAGTCGCCAATGTGAAACCAGCATCCATTGCGTAGCTATCGGACGTCATTGGAGTAGGTGTCTTTGAAGAAGCAATTGGCTTCTTCCCTTTTTCTGTTGCTTTCTCACCGGTCATCACTAGGAGAAGGAGGTCGGCTAGGGAGAGTTTTTCCTCGAGAGTAAGAACTCTCTTGAGAGGTAATTTGCCAAGGGATTTTCGACCGCTTTTATAGGCAAAATTTGGAAGTCGAAGTAAGATAAAATGGCTTGCCATCTAGCAGAAATTTGTTTAGACACAAGATTCTTGACATCTTTTTCTAAAACCAATTTAGATGCCCTTGAATATGTTTTGATAACAAAGCTTTTGTTAATTAAATCGCTTTGAAATTTTTGTACACAAAGTCCTATTGCAAGTATTTCTTTCTTCACTGTTGAGTAATTTTTTTTTAGTAGAATTCCATATTCCAATGGATTCTTTCTTGTCAAGAGACCGTTTCAGGATTCCTCCATATCAATTATCGGATGCGCTGGTCTCCACTATTAAACTAGCCCTTAGGTTTATCAGTGATAAACACAGAATTGACTTGACAAGGGATTTGATTTTTTTTACGGTTTTGGTGTGCTCTTTAGTCCAGGGCTTTGGATTCTTTTTTAGCCTTTCAAAAAGTGGCTTGCAAATGGGTCTGATATTTTGAAGGAAATCAGACACATAATTGAGACAACCCAAAAAACTTTGTGGTTGGGTTTTATCTGTAATTTGATTCAAAAATTTTGAGGCAAACTCAACGGATCTTTGACTGGGTTTAATCAGACCCAAATGAATATCAAATCAAAGAAAACGGATCTTTGTTTGAAAAAGTTTAATTTTTGGTTTAGACACAACTAAACCGTTTATTTTGACTGTCGTCCAAAGTGTTTGAAGATGCTTGAAGTGTTGATCGATGTTTTGAGAAAAAATCAGAACATCGTCAACATAAACAATTGATAAGTCTTGAAAAGGATTGAAAATATCATTCATAATCTTTTGAAATTCGGATGGAGCGATTTTTAACCCAAATGGCATAACGTTCCATTCGTATTGTCCAAAAGGGACATTGAAAGCCGTTTTGTACTTGTCTTTTTCTGAAATCTGGATTTGCCAAAATTCTGATTTCATATCAAATTTTGAAAGTACTTTTGCATTTGAAATTCTTTGCATTAAATCTGATTTATTTGTAATTGGATATCTAAGCCATTCCAAAATCTTATTTAAGGGTTTGTAGTTTATTACTAGTCGTGGGACTCCACGTTCCTTCTCTGCCTGGTTGTTGACGTAAAAAGCTGCACATGACCAGGGGCTCATTTACGGCCTAATAAGACCCTTCTGCAAAAGATCATTGATTTCTGCTCTGCAGAATGTTAGTAATTCCTTATTCATTTGAATAGGTCGGGCCATCGTAGGAATATTTTTCTCCTCAAAGTTTTTGACATAAGGAAGATTAACTATGTGTTGCTTCCTATTCGAAAAGGCATTAGGGATAGTTGAATAAATCTCCCTTTCTATTTGAGTTTGTAAAGTTTTAATTTTAGACCAGACGGTCTTACTTTGAATCTGTTCTTCTATTCTTTTGAATGAAATTTCTTCCTTCAACAAAGAAATTTGTTTTTCTTTATAATTTAATACATTTATTGATTGAATAATTGTATTCTTTTGAAGGTTATTTATTTCACTAATTCTCATCGGAGAAAGGAAATTAAATTTTATCTTCTTTCCTAAGGCTTGTGACTCTAACCCCTTCTCAGTTATTTTAAGAGGGTATAATTGAGTAATGAAAGGAGTACCTAGGATTAGTTCTTGTCCTAAGTCCTTTACTAAAATTTATCTTCTTTCCTAAGGCTTTTGACTCTAACCCCTTTTTAGTTATTTTAGAAGGATATAATTGAGTAATGAAAGGAGTACCTAAGATTTGTTCTTGTAAGGATTCGAACTTTTGTTTTATTTATTTTAGATTTTTTGCTAAGATTTTATTTTTGCTGCTAAAACGAAAAGATATTAGGCTGCATTTATTGTCATTGGAAAAGGTACCATTTCTAGCAAGGAAATTACTACCTTAATGGAAAAGTCATAAAAACCTTTTATATTCCCATATACAACTCTCCTCCTTCCTTGGAAACAACTTTTGCTTTCCAAACGTTTAGGGTTTTCGAGGGTGTCTGAGAGTACGGAAAAATCAAGAGGGTTAGCCAGAAAAAAACATGTGAGGTGGTTCGCTGGATTTTCTTCGGTGAGTGGCTGGAGGGAGAAGCGACCGAGGCTATCGGTGTTGAATATCGTTGCGCGTCGGTCGGAATAGGCGAGGGGTGTCGTCGCTTCGTCGGAATTGAGGTTGTGACGACGTTGTTGGTGGCGTAGCGACGATTAGGGTTTTTGCGAGATTTTGGGTAAGGAAGACGAAGGAAAACGGGTCGGGTTCACGTGCCTCTAGACCAGCCCACGGAACGAACGCGGGCCCTGTGCGTTTCGGCCCAACTCGGACGCGCGCTGTACCCTTGGTCTCGGCTCCGCACGCGTGCTCTCGGCTCGACTTGACGTCTACGGCGGCTCGGCTCCGTCAAAACCCGCGGCTCGGCTCCGTCAAATCCCACAGCTCAGCTTGGCGGCTTAATTGGTCGGCTCGACAGTTCGGCTTGGTGAATCGGTATCACTATAATCTATCGATTCCAAGATTTTTGGCCCTTCCAAAGCCGTTTCTGCCCTTAGTTTTACCATCCGAGGTTAGTATGGCTCCTAAACGTTAAAGACAGATTAGGTTGAGGGTTTATTTTGATAAATAGCATGAGGTTTAGCTAGGGTACCTTATGAAAGGTTCTAAATTTTTATGTGGTTATCATAGGACATATTTAACCACTGGGATTAGCACGTTGTGAGTGACTTCAACCGGGACCATCGAGGTAAGTGACCTTACTGTTGGAGTTAGCTTTCTACGTGTTGTATGATGGTGCGTGCCCTGTGGCCCCTGCATGCACCATATTTTATATGATGTATAGATTGTGTTGACCGTAGATTGTGTAAGTTATGTGATGTATGAACTTGTATTGACTATTGACTGTTTATGTTATATCATGAATAGGATGTTAGAATTATATGCCATGAATATGTTGATTGATGTCATAGATACCCGTAGAATTATCAAGTCATGTCATGAGATGTTTATGCAACTGGAATGTTTATGTAATATGCCATGTAATGTAAGTCATGTGAGATGCCATGTGATGTAAGAAATGTAAATGCGATGTTAGCACAGCTTATGTAATGCCATGTTAGATATGTTAAGGGACCTCATGCATATATGTATGTCATGTGCATCGGGATTCTTCCCCTTTATGATACGAAAAAATGAAATACGATATTTATGTTCGCCATGATATCATGCGGGCCCTTTTCTGTTCTGTGGTGTCCGGCTACGTGTAACACGTTGTGCCCGACCAAGTCAGGCCCAGGGGGTATGTTTATGAGCCCGCCTGGTGGGTTCATGTACACGTACATGGGCCATGTGTGAAGGAGTACCACACATCCAACCCTACCCGGAATAGAAAAGCGCCCATGGCTATGAAAAGTTTATGAAAAGTTAGGTCCCACTCATATGTTGCATGTGTTTGCATTCCTAACCCCAACAGTGGGTTGACTTAATGAGTATTTCATAAAATACTCAAGCCACGTGCTACCTACATTTTTTAGGTAAAGGCAAGGCGCCAATGTAAGGTTGACGGCGGAGCTGAGGCCAACATGGAAGTTGGAGACGGGATATTTTTAGGAGTTTACTTTTATTAAACTGTTTTAAGTTATAGATTGAGTATTGTTTTATTTGGATTTATTTTGAATTCTGTATTGAAGGTTTATTTTTGGAGTTTAGGTTTTGTTTTGGATTCATGAATATTTATGAAAGACTCTTTCAATGTTATTTATGATGAGCTTCCGCTTAATGAGATAAGTATGCATGGGTGACGTCACTAATTAAGTTAAAGAAAATTGGAGGCGTTACAGTTCTTGTCCTAAGTCCATTACTAAAAGGAAGGAATTTACGAAGCAAATTCCATTATTACAAACATCGACTTTAGATAATTTGTAATTATTTTTTAGTCTATTGTTATTTGCACCTTTAAGGCCCTCAGTAGTTTTTTCAAAATACATTGTAGGTATTAGGCCTTCTTGAATGCAATTTTGATTGTCTATGAGAGCCTTTAGTGTGATTTTGAAATCATAAATTTTTAAGGTAACGAGAGCATACAATTTTTTATATTAAGAAGTGGTGATGTCTCCAACGAAGAAACTTTGAAAGTCATCCTCATCAAGGTTTGGTTGCGCAGTTTCCTTTCGTTCGGGCAACCGTTCCTAAAGATTGAGAACTTCTTGACGAAGCATATAGGATTCTGACTTGGTTTCAGATCTTAATGCCTGTACTTCTTGTTTGAGATTATTAATCTCTCTTTGTAGGTCTTGAGTAGTGAGTTCTCTCGGTTTTTCAAACCTTTGGAGAACTGATTGAAGACTGTAGGGATTTCTTTCTTCCCTTTTAGGTGGCTTAGAGATTGTCATGGCATCTCTAACTCGTTGAGCGATTTTCTGTTGAATTTCTGGATCTTGAACTTTTTCTACTACTTCGAGTAGAATTTCTTGATTCTTTGTAAGGACATTTATGCATCCTTCGCACGTCCTCTTTCCTTCTTGTCCTGATTCATATTCTTTGCTAGAATATGAATCGGATTCTTCTTGGAGTTCGAGGATTTCTCCTTCGCTTGATTGTTCTGAGTCGGTTAGAGCCAGTCGTAATAGCTGATTTTTCAGCTCTTGATCTATGTCCAACTCATTGATCTTTCCTCTATGGGTTTTTGTAGGAGTATACTTTCTTCTTGAATATGTTGGCTTTTGAGATTGTACTAGTTTGCTCCGATACTTTTCTCTGGGCATATACGAATTATAAGGCTTTGGATGCGTTTTAACCTTCTTCCTTTTGGAGGTTGAGGCGGCCTCTATCCCCTTGCATCCATATTGATCGCAAAATCTTCCAGGCTCTTTTCTATTTGATATCGAAGAATTGAGCTTGTTTTGAATCTTTGACTCATTGCAAAGTCTGAGTCCTTCTTCTATGATGAAGGATGCTATTGACCCGTATGACAAAGTCTGCCATGGAATTTTTCCATTATACTTTGTCTGAAGACCGTCTTTGATCCTTCTTGCGAAGTGTTTTGGTAGTCCATTGACAAAATTCTTTTTCCAGAATTTCAACGAACTGTCTGTTCTCATAAGAACTTTGTTGAAATACATGTCTTTGTACCACCTGAAATCTCCTAAGGTGGGGCACTTCAGGTTCATGAGCATTTCGGCGGATCTTTCCTGGTATTTCAAGGGGTCGCCAACGAAGAATTCTATATGGGTATAAATGAGGGTGTTGACAGCATCCTCTACCCTTTCATGTTGTACTTCGGAAATAGTTGATGGACCTTCCTCTTTGATGATTTGAGTATTGGCCTAATGACATAGTGGCTTAATATATGCGGTCATCATCATTTCGTTGACAACATTCATTATCAGATAGTCAGACAATCCATCGATATTCCATTCATAGATTGCTAGACCATCGTAATGAGCTTGAGTTTGTAGAGTCTTTTCTTCGAATTGAATATCCGTAAGAGACGGTTGAGGATACCAGTTTTTCTAATTACTGGTATTATTTTGACTTCTCCTGAAAATTCTTTCAATTCGATTGTAGAGAGGCTCTTCTACCTCATCTAAAATCTCGTCTTCGAATTCTTGAATTTCGTCGTCATTATTAACGACATTGACAAATGAATCCTGATGTGTTATCCCAGGATTTAGGATTCTATCCAACTTTTCTTCTATTTTGGCCATCGCGGCCTCTTCTTTTGAAATCCTCTTTGTAAATACGTCGAGGTTTGCCAGTCTGATTATTGGGATTGACTCATCGACTTTCGGTACAGAGCTGCCTGCTTGTTCTTGCAGAGTACCAGAATTTTTTGAGATTTTTCCCTCGATACTCTCAAGCTGGGTGGAGATCGTGGATAAAATCTTGTTAATAATTATTTTGATGCTGGATATTCTTGATATCCTTCAGTGTTGGATTACCCTTTTCTAGTACTTCTGGGATAGTTTTGAAAGGACTAGCTTTGACCTTTTCTCCGTAATAATTGTCAAATTTGACTTCTTCCAACGGAGGATGTTTTGAATATACTTCGCCTCTTCTGGTAGTCTTCCAGCTTCTTTGAGTGTTTTGAATATACTTCGCCTCTTCTGGTAGTCTTCCAGCTTCTTTGAGTCGAAGTGCATATTTGCAAAATATGTTCTTCAAACCATTCAAAGAATGATATGTTTTCTTTTATGGTTTTCATATGAGAATACCATTGAGCTCTTAATTCACTTCGCTCTGCTTCTTTGTAGGTTTGGAAGAAAGCTTTTCTCTTTGAAGAGTTGGCAGCTGACATAAAATCTGCCTTCAATAATTCTTTGTCTATCTGGAAATCAGCCGTAATGACATTTAGCTGACTTTCGTAGACGGATTGAGTATCCATATCCGTATGAGGTTGAGATCTTGAGCCATCTTCATAGTGGATTGATGCCCTTTTTTGATCATAACTGACCTCTTTTACCTTTAAGGGGTCATACATTGATCTTGAAACTCCCGACGTACTTGGTCTTGAACTCAAGAATTCTTTTACTTTTGATTCTGACGAGGGTTCTTCGCTGAATTTTTTTTCAATGCTTCCATCGTCATGTTCGATGATTTGTAATGGGTTTTGAGATTCCTTTTTCCTCGGAAGATTAGCATCTTCTATTTTCCAGAGAGTATTTCTAGTTATTTGATCCCAAGAGAGTTTTTGGAACAGTCACCGAGGACTTTCCAATATTTGCCTCTATGAGCATGGTTGATCCTTTTGGTGAGGATATTAATGCTCTTGGAGAAATATTTGTATTCAAGAGTTTGTAATAAATCCTTAATATGACGACTAAAGAATGAGTTTCAGCCTTGATGTTCAAATTTTTTTATTGTAAGTCCGGCACGAGGGCTGATAATATGTGCGGGTCGTGGAGCGACAAAGTAAATTTGGAAAACAATTGAAATAGACTGGTCCATTCTCTAGATTGGATTGAACCATTCCCAATAAAGAATTTGAGAAATCTTCTTGTTTCTTATCTCTTAAGGAGATAAGGACTTGGATATCTAACCCAAGTCTGAACAATGGCTTTACAGCGACTTGGACAAGACCGACGTGAAGATAGTTAAACTCTTCACGGTGTTGGAGTATAAGAGATTTTGAAAAAAGATTCAGAGATTCCCTATTGCTATGAATTGGGATGTTTTTCTCTGAGAATTTGATGCATGATGTTTGAGTAAAATTGAAGGTTGAGATTTGGCAGATAGGTTTAGGATCTACCTTTGGAATAGTCCAATTTTGGAGTTGATCTCCGATCCTGGCAATTTGATATTCTTGATTGATAGTATTTGAGATTGTGAGATTTTCTCCCCTTCTATGTTCATTTGAACCTTCTTCATCATTTGTAGAACATTTGAAATGGTTTGATTTTCTGAGTTTTCTCAGAAATTCGTTCATAAGAAGATAGATAAGATAAGAGATAGAGTAGAATAATTTTTCACTGAATTCTTCAATTGATATTCAAGAGAGAGCTATCGACCGATCGATGCTCTCCTTACATTGATGAAGTCATTTTATAGACTTCGGATTTGAACGTAAATTTGAAAAACACCAACTAAGAGATAAGATTAAATCTAACAGGACAGGACCCTACAAGATCTGCTTTCCTAAAAGTAAGAAAAGACATAAAGCAAACTAATAATTTAAAAGACTAATAATTTACAAACACTGATAATTCACATGTGAGCTTTCGCTGTGTGGCTGACAAGTTGTCAATCTTTGTTTTGTCTCTGATAAAGGTGTCAGGTTGTAGATAAGATTTTCTTCAGAATTTTTCATATGACTAAGCACCCAAGCTTGCCAACGGACTTACTGCGCTTCCCGCGTCTTACCACCTAGAACACAAGGGCTATTCGCTCAGCTATCACATATTCCAAATTCTTCTGAATCTCTCTTATCATCCTCCTGGTTTACATTGTCGTTCTTAAAGATCAAGTAACTCCTCTTCCCTCACAAAAATTGAGAGGCTGGCTCTGATACATTTCTACGCTTAATGACTTGAGCCCTTACAATTTATATGAGCTCTATCATCCTAGCTTAGTTTACATATTCAAAATACAATTCTTAATGTACATACAAATAATTAGATGAAAGTGGAAATCCATATTCATTAATAATGTGATGAAAATGGAAAAAGTGAAAATAATAAAAGTAGGAAAAGTGAAAATTTTAAAGCAAAAGATAGAAGACAAACAAACATGATGAGATATGTGAGCAAATATGTTTCATCCCGACACATTTCACCTACGATTTTTTTTAAAATGTTGTAGCGGATACTCGATTCTAGGCATGAAAACTATCTCGATAGACCAATGTAGTCTTTCCAACATGCTTTGTCCTCATTCACATGCATCCTAATAAAATTTCCAAAAGGTCTCCCAACATATAATTGCTCCGAGTAAATCATGCTTAACCATGTGGTCCTGTGATTGTGCTACCATAAAGGAAGGTGCTCCTTGGTTATATAGGTAGTGACTTTCAAGTTTTTAAACATTTCTTAGTCATCTTATCCTCACCGTCGGTCTTATATGCATGTGATCTTTGGTGATTCATGTACCCATAATTTACTTAGAAGTCACACTTATTCACATAGTATTATTTTTTCATAAATTACTTTTTCAACAAAATTTAATAAATTCAAAGTAAAAAAGAAAAAAAAAAGTAAAATAAAATGGCATTTGAGATAAATTGACAAGAATATTACTTTAACTTCTTTTTAAATTATTATATCGATAAATATATTTTTGTTCTAATAATGGTAATATTATATATATTACATAAATTTAGTAGTTACTCAATTGATTTTTTGTCTGAGTTTTTTTTATTTATTTATTTTTATTTTAATCAAATTAATATGTTTTTCTTGACAAACAAAATGTTAGTTAATATGTAAGGAACGTTGGAAAGAGAAAATTAAAATTTAGCAAATGTGAAATAGAAGTTTTAGTCGTAAAAAGTATACCTATTTGAAGAACAATCATTCTATTTTGAGTACAAGATCTACTAATTTAGCTACGGCATAAGCAATATAGCATAACGTGAGACATCCGATCCCTTCAAAAACTTTTTTTCAGAACATGCCCACTAGTAGATTCATTGACAAAGAGGGGCTCTGTGGTGGACCTCTTGACTACTTCAATGGAGATTCATCGTCTCCATCCTTTAAGGTAGGTGGAGTTTCTATTGTTCTAATTATGATCATCTTATATTGCATGAGACATCCATTCGAAATGGAGAAAAACAAGGAAAGAAAATCTATGGATTCGGATGTCTATTTCCCACCTAAGGAAAGAATTTCTTCCCAAGATCTAATTGAGGTCACTATTACTTTTCACAAGATATGTGCTTATGGCGGGATTGTATACTAGGCTGTGATGCATTCTGGACAGGCCATTACTGTCAAGAAGTTAACATCAAACAGTAAAGGGAGTAACATCGATAATAGGAAGGAACCTATAAAGTATTTTCAGAGTTTGTAGTATATGAGGTAAGGGTTATGTTACCCAACCATTGCTTAGATTTTGCATTTGTTTGAGGATTCAATAAAGTATTCTCTGTTTAAATTTTGAAAGAAGCTATATTGTTCTTGATTCTCAATCTTGTAAGTTTCTAAGGTTCATAATTCCTTGAAGCATAAGTTATAACATGCATTCGTAAACATATGAATACATCGTAATAACAAACATGGGTTGTTCTAGAAGGTCATACATTCATAATGAATTCCTTAGAGGATTCTAGACGGGTCTTGATTTTTGTGTCTTGAGGAGTTTCCTTTAGGTGTTTCTTTGGTCCTAACTTGCTTTAGGTTCAAAGCTTGCTCTAATCAACTTGAACCATTGAACATAACTCCTTGTTCTTACGAATAGGTTTTAAAAGAAGTAGCAAGTCATTTGAAGCACATATAGACCTTGAATTTAAATAAGTAGTCCTAGGGGCATTTTGGTCATTTTATCTCTAATTCTTGGTTTTGCTAATCAACGTGTTCCAATAACTTTCAAACATCATCACATCTTCAAACATCAGATAATACGGTCTACCACATAATTTAATAGCATTTGGAGGTCTTTTAGGTCATGAACCATAGTTAGATATCCTTACGGGTAATATAGTTTTGCACCATTTCTTTGTTTACCTACTTATCCTTCCTTATCCAATGTAACACCCCAAAAAATGAAGAAAAACCATCCATGTAAGACCTAAAGAATGCAAGAATAGAAATCAAGAGGATTGATCAAGGACAACATTATTAATAATTTCCAAGAAGGGATGAAGAATTGTTAGGAAAATTATGGATTTTTTTTTTTTAGAAAAATAGTAATAATATATTCTGAACGTGACAAACTACCTAATAACCCCTGAAGATATGGATAATTACGAAACTGCATTATGACAAGAATCAGATGATCAACAGTGACCATCTGCACAAAATCCATCGAATCTCGACTCTCAGCCTATTGGAGCAAAGATCTTAAACAAGGTAAGAGTTTGACTCATATCGAATCTCGACTCTCAACAGTGACCATCCTAACTCTCATTACTTGTGGATTCATAGACTAGTCGGAGCAAAGAATCCAAGCCCTATATTCTCCACCTTCAAATATCTTAAAGAAGGTAAGGGTTTGACCCATTTGTAGAATGACAACTCAATTAATTAATTATTCTATAATCTCTTAAAATAATTTGTTGAAGTATTTGGAGGGTGATTTTTAAAAATATATATTGAGATTGAATTAAAAAAATTTAATTCAATGTTTTAAAATAAATAAATAGATTTTTTTAATATATTAACATTTTATTTTTATTGAAAATAAAATTTAAACAAATGACCGAGCCTTACCCAACCTAACACAAATATTCATTGGTGTGGGTTGATTCCATTATTTAATATGGGTTGCTTAGGTTAAAAAATTTACAGTTAAATAATGGAACTGGATCTAAAAAATGTGTCAACAAAACCTAATGCAACCCAGGAAACTCCATAGTGTGCAATTACGATATCATACTATGAGAGTTACACTCATCACAATAATGTCAAAAAATATTAACCCCGATTTAGTTTTTTTCACCGTGTGGTTCTTATTAAGTTTTCAACTTTAAGGAAAGAATGACGATGATTCGATACATTTAGCAGAAGACATTAGGGATACTCTAATCCTCAGCGTGGATAGTCTGATTGAATCTTGGATTTTGGATTCAGGTGCGTCTTTTCATTCGTCTCCAAATAAAGAGTTGTTTCGAAATTTCAAGTCTGGAAGTTTCGAGATGTGTATCTTGCCAACTATAAAGATTTGAAGATCGAAGTAAAAGGGGATGTCTGTATAAAAACTCCGGCAGGAAATTAGTGGAAATTGAAGGATGTTTGATATATTCCTAGTTTTACGAAGAACCTGATCTCTATTGGTCAGTTTGATAGCACAGGTTATGCAACAAAGTTTGGTAAGAGTTCGTGGAAGATTGTGAAGGGTGCTATGGTGGTAGCACGTGTCACAAAATGTGGAACTTTATACACCACTGCAGGGTGTATGAACAGAGCTGCTGTTGCTGAAGTGTTTCAAATTGAAGTATATGGGACAATAGACTTAGACATATGAGCGTTAAAGGAATGAAGATGCCGGAAGGAGTTTTTGGAAGGTCTGAAATCTGTTGATATGAGTCCTAGTGAGAACTGCGTTATGAGCAAACAGAAACGAGTTAGCTTCACAAAGACTGCCAGAAAATTAAAGAAAAGTACCGGGACAACGAAGCCAGTGGGAGTTGAGGTTGAGTTGCAGAACAATTCACAGAGTGATGTTGTTGCAGATACTCGAGAAACTCCTGAGACTGTTGCTGAGAAACTAGAGGTGAAGCAAGTGGGAGTTGAGGTTGAGTTACCGAAAGATTCACATAGTGATGTTGTAGCGGATACTCAAGAAACTTCTTAGACTCTTGCTGAGGAACCAGTGGTGAAACAAGTTGGAGTTGAGGGTTTAATGACTTGAGCCCTTACAATTTACATGAGCTCTGTCATCCTAGCTTAATTTACATATTCAAAATATATTTGTTAATGTACATACAAATAATTAGATGAAAGTGGAAATCCATATTCATCAATAATGTGATGAAAATGGAAAAAGTGAAAGTAATAAAAGTGGGAAAAGTGAAAATAATAAAAGTGGGAAAAGTGAAAATAATAAAATAAAAGATAGAAAACAAACAAACATGCTGAGATATGTGAGGAAATATGTTTCATCCTGACATATTTCACCTATGATTTTTTTTTTTTAGAAATAGTTTAACGACTATTCATTCATTGATGATAATATTTACATAGGTGGTTGAGAATCCAAGAATGGTTCATTGAGATCATAAATCGTGTCTTCCTCTTCTTCTTCTCCAATAGAAGGAGAAGATGTCGAACCGACTGATGCGGCCTCTTGAAGAACCTTTTTTAAATCACTTCTGGAGTTGTCTGGGCGAATGTAGCGAGTAGCTTCGACTTTGAATTAAGGAATTTGGAGGTCCTCTTCTTTGATAAATTCTGAAGGTGACCATTCTCTAATAGCCAGACCTTTACCGCTTGGATATCTACGTGGGTATAAGTATATTTATCCCACCATTTAATTTTAATAGTTTTGAAGACCTGTTTTATTTGGTCTTCCATTTCTTTGATATCTACGGGAGTATATCTTTCGCTGATCCAAAGATTTTCCACCATTTGATGAACCAAAATGGATAATGAATTTTACGAGCATTCTAGCAAAATTGGATAAACCATGAGTGCTCATAATTTTGACACCAAATGACATTGAACCATGCCATCTGATAGTCTCTGTATGAGTAGGGGTGAGGAACAAACGGTTTTGAAATAGTCTTTTCCGTGTACGGATCTTGATTCCAGTACTTTAGATTCATGACTTTGAAAATTTTTAACTTTGAGTACGCGATTTTTGAAGGATCATCGCCACTCGGAATATGAGTAATTTTGACGAACTTTGTGTCGACTAAAATGAACTCATAAGACCGTCTGGTCTTATGAAGATCTTCCGGGATATAGTAGAATCCCGATGGATAGGCTTTCTTGACAACCTTGCTGATTTTTGTGTCGTCGTATTCTGGTTCTACCAGGGCTTCTGGTATAGACACAGATTTTTGAAAATAGGTCTTGATTTCAGGAACTGGAGAAAATCGAACGGAAACTGTAACGATCCAAAATTTTCTACCTAATTTAAGGTTGCTACTGTATACGTACCATAAACATTGAATGTGGAAGACTTCATTTAAATTCCATAAAACATAACCTTTAACTTAAAACAGAGTCATGGACTTACGTGTTTCGAAAAAATCTTTAAAACGACACAAAAAAAGATCTGATATAAAATAAATAAGCGTTCATGTTTAAAACATCCTATTCTAGCCTAAGTCTAAGAAAATATATACCACTATCCTATGTATGTGCCATGATCTCGAGTTGCGATGCCGTCGTCGGACGTACAGAAAGGCCTTGTCTTAACTTGAAAAATGTAGTAGCACATGGCTTGATTATTTAAAGAAATACTCAGTAAGTGACCCCACGATTGGGGTTAAATGCAACACTTACAAGTAATGAAATGATGGGACCTATCTTTCGTTTCATTTTCCCTACGGTGTAATCCTAACAGGTAATCGTGGACGTGTACCATATACTCTACACGCAACCCATACGTGCGAGTGTGGGCTCACCAGCTAGTTCGCACACCTCTAGGCCATTGTCCCTAGCCGGTGGGCATGCTCTAGGAGCCCTTATATCGGGACCCGTTAAAACTAGGACCGTCAAGACAACACTATGCAAAGCATAACGATCGTTGTCCTGCCATTGGATGTATGCGTCCGTACCCTCGTGATGGGATAGGAGTATCCCCCAAAAATCATGAACACACAATATGCATGAGGTCCCACTGGTATAGACACAGATTTTTGAAAATAGGTCCTGATTTCAAGAACTGGAGAAAATCGAATGGGAACTATAACGACCCAAAATTTTCTACTTAATTTAAGGTCGCTACTGTATACGTACCATCAACATTGAATGCGGAAGACTTCATTTAAATTCCATAAAACATAACCTTTAACTTAAAACACAGCCATGGACTTACGTGTTTCGAAAACATCTTTAAAACGACACAACAAAAAGATCTAAAATAAAATAAATAAGATTTTAAGTTTAAAACTCCTATTCTAGCCTAAGTCTAAGAAAATAAATACCACTATCCTATGCATGTGCCATGATCTCGAGTTGCGATGCCGTCGTCGGCCGTACAGAAAGGCCTTGCCTTAACTTGAAAAATGTAGTAGCACATGGCTTGATTATTTAAAGAAATACTCAGTAAGTGACCCCACGATTGGGGTTAAATGCAACACTTACAAGTAATGAAATGATGGGACCTATCTTTCGTTTCGTTTTCCCTACGGTGTAATCCTAACAGGTAATCGTGGACGTGTACCATATACTCTACACACAGTCCATACGTGCGAGTATGGGCTCACAGCTAGTTCGCACACCGCTGGGCCACTGTCCCTAGCTAGTGGGCATGCTCTAGGAGCCCTTTTACCGGGACCCGTTAAAACTAAGACCGTCACGGCAACGCTATGCAAATCATAACGATCGTTGTCCTGCCATTGGATGTACGCGTTCGTACCCTCGTGATGGGATAGGGGTATCCCCCCAAATGCATGAGCACACAATATGCATGAGGTTCCACTAGTCCTACAGTTATCATTAGTGAACATAACCCACTGTCACGTTTTCATGCTTACATATCATTCTCATTCTCATTTCTTTACATATCATTCATATTCCTAACGGGGTTATGTTCCATGCAATTTACCGTATTTTATGTCATACAATTCATGCAGTTACATTCAAATATTCATACAAACAAACCATAATCGTTCAAGGACCACACATCGTCACATGCATAACATATCACATCAGACTAAAAGCATACGTTCACATAACTACGTACTTAAGCACAATAATCTAGCATATAATGTATCATATCATAAACAAGTTATAACGTAAACACTTCATAGTCATATCGTTGTCTAACTTACCATAATACGATCGTTCTATCAATCTATCACAAACCTTTCCCTTTCTACCAATAATCTAACTGTATTCTTTCATCAATCTCTCCTATGCATAGCACTCCGGTATGTAACCTAACCTTAACATTTCATGAACGTATCTTACTTCTACCGTTACATTTCGTTTTGTGCATCCTTCTCGTATCCTATCTCAAACATATCTTTGAGCACATCGTACCATAATTATTATCATACAAACCATATATAATAACATAACATAACATATAGGAAGCATATCGATCCACAGACAATTCACACATATCAATATATATGACACATGTAGAACCACTGGGAACGTGTCAACATCAAATATAACCATGCCGATAGTAAGGTCACTTACCTGATTAGCTTAAGTCGTTGTCACGAATATATCCTTAATGAAAGTTCGATTCCGTCGTTATCCTTAATGAAAGTCCATTGAACTTCAAGTCAACCTATGTGAGCCCATGACATCAATTTCAAGTTTGAACTCTAAAAAATTATTTCTCTAATTTACATGGGCCATTCTTAAATTCAGATATTTCCTGTTAGACGAAATTTGATGTAGTTCCTTGCCCTCTGATGTTTCTTGTTTTTTTTTTTTTTTTTTTTTTTTTTTAATTATGTTCAACAAAATCTTTTCTCAATCTTCCATCTTCCATCTTCCATCTTCCATCTTCCATCATAATTATTTTCGACATATTATTGCCAATTTTGTTAATCTATCCTTACTTCCAAATCTTCCCTTTTTATTTTTACTCTCTCTTTTCAGTTAAGAGTATTTTGTATTTCATCTCTATTTAGTTTTTTTTTTTTTTGTTATTTCCTTTGTCTTTGTCTTCCTTCTGATTTAGTTAACAATTATATTCTTAGCATTTAATTTAATCAATTCATTTGGTTTGGTTCTTTTTCTATAATTCATATAAAATTATTGACGACCTAAATCATTGCAACAATTCAAGAGATCTAAACAATTCAGGAGATCTAAAATATAATTGGTTGTGATTTTCTAAAACTCATACAAAATTCTTTTAATTTAATCTCTAATTCAAAACTAAATAATTGTAACCAAATTAATATTAGTTAATAAGATAAGAGGAAGATTTAACGTACAACTATTCACCACTTCAAATGACATATCTCCTCGGACCAACTAATCTGCTTAAACCTTTTGTTTTTTTTTATTTGTTTTGGTAGGAACCAAGAAATTCTGGGTAAATCTTCCGGAAAAGAATTCTTGATTTATTGCTAGATTTATTTGTAGGGAAGGGGTGGTGAGAGATTGAAGGAAGGAGGAGGGATCAGTTACCAGATGTTTATATATATATTTATTATTTATTTATTTATTTTATTATTATTATTATTGTTGTTGTTGTTATTATTACTATTTTATCTTGTTTTTCCTGGTTGTTACAGGAACAACCGTGTTCGAGTAGGTTGAGGGGATAGAAGGTCCCTTTACAGTGGAAGAGACAGTAGGTCTCGATGGAGTAACGGCAGATGGCCGTGTTGAAAAGGCAGAAGGCCTCATCGGAGTGATAATCTCCGCTTGTTTTTTAGAAAGCTTTGCTCTAGACCTGGTCACCAATGTGAAACCAACATCCATTGCGTAGCTATCAGACGTCATTGGAGTAGGTGTGTTTGAAGAAGCAATGGGCTTTTTCCCTTTTTCTGTTGCTTTCTCACCGGTCATCACTAGGAGAAGGAGGTCGGCTAGGGAGAGTTTTTCTTCGAGAGTAAGAACTCTGTTGAGAGGTAATCTGCCAAGGGGTTTTCGACCCCTTTTATAGGCAAAATTTGGAAGTCGAAGTAAGATAAAATGGCTTGCCATCTAGCAGAAATGTGTTTAGACACAAGATTCTTGACATCTTTTTCTAAAACAAATTTAGATGCCCTTGAATATGTTTTGATAACAAAGCTTTTGTTAATTAAATCGCTTTGAAATTTTGGTACACAAAGTACTATTGAAAGTATTTCTTTCTTCGCTGTTGAGTAATTTTTTTTAGTAGAATTCCATATTCCCAAATGGAAATGGACAATGGATTCTTTCTTGTCAAGAGACGGTTTCAGGATTCCACCATATCCAATATCGGATGCATCGGTCTCACTATTAAATTAACGCTTAGGTTTATCAGCGATAAACACGGAGTTGACTTGACAAAGGATTTGATTTTTTTTATTGTTTTGGTGTGTTCTTCAGTCCAGGGCTTTGGACTCTTTTCGAGCCTTTCAAAAAGTGGATTGCAAATGAGTCCAATATTCTGAACGAAATCAGACACATAATTGAGACATCCCAAAAATCTTTGTAGTAGGGTTTTATCCGTAATTTGGTCCGAAAAGTTTGAGGCAAACTCAATGGATCTTTGAATGGGTTTAATTAGACCCAAATGAATTTCAAATACAAGAAAACGGATCTTTGTTTGAAAAAGTTTAATTTTTTGTTTAGACACAACTAAACCGCTTCTTTTGACTCTCGTAAAAAATGTTCGTTATCAGATAGTCAGACAATCCATCCATATTTCATTAATAGATTGCTAGACCATTATAATGAGCTTGAGTTTGTAGAGTCTTTTCTTCGAATTGAATATCCGAAAAAGACGGTTGAGGCTATCGGTTTTTATGATTACTGGTATTATTTTGACTTCTCCTGGATATTCTTTCAATTCGATTGTAGAGAGGCTCTTCTACCTCATCTAAAATCTCGTCTTCGAATTCTTGAATTTCGTCGTCATTGTTAACGACATTGACAGACGAATCCTGATGTGTTATCCCAAGATTTAGGATTCTATCCAACTTTTCTTTTATTTTGGCCATCGCGACCTGCTTGTTCTTGCAGAGTACCATAATTTTTTGAGATTTTTCCCTCGATACTCTCAATCTGGGTGGAGATCGTGGAGCTCTTAATTCACTTCACTTAGCTTGTTTGTAGGTTTGGAAGAAAGCTTTTCTCTTTGAAGAGTTGGCAGCTGACATAAAATCTGCCTTCAATAATTCTTTGTCTATCTGGAAATCAGCCGTAATGACATTTAGCTGACTTTCGTAGACGGATTGAGTATCCATATCCGTATGGGTTGGAGATCTTGAGCCATCTTCATAGTGGATTGATGCCCTTTTTTGATCATAACTGACCTCTTTTACCTTTAGGGGTCATACATTGATCTTGAAACTCCCGACGTACTTGGTCTTGAACTCAAGAATTCTTTTACTTTTGATTCTAACGAGGGTTCCTCGCTGAATTTTATTTCAACGCTTCCATCGTCATGTTCGATGATTTGTAATGGGTTTTGAGATTCCTTTTTTCTTGGAAGATTAGCATCTTCTACTTTCCAGAGAGTATTTCTGGTTATTTGATCCCAAGAAAGAGTTTTCGGAACAGTCACCGAGGACTTTTCAATATTTGCCTCTATGAGCATGGTTGATCCTTTTGGCGAGGATCTTAATGCTATTGGAGAAATATTTGTATTCACGAGTTTGTAATAAACCCTGAATATGACGACTGAAGAATGAGTTTCAGCCTTGATGTTCAAATTTTTTTATCGTAAGTCCAACACAAGGGCTGATAATATGTGCGGGTCATGGAGCGACAAAGTAAAATTTGGATAACAATTGAAATAGACTGGTCTATTCTCTAGATTAGATTGAACCATTCCCAATAAAGAATTTGAGAAATCTTCATGTCTCTTATCTCGTAAGGAGATAAGGACTTGGATATCTAACCCAAGTCTGAACAATGGCTTTACAGCGACTTGGACAAGACCGACGTGAAGATAGTTAAACTCTTCACGGTGTTGGAGTATAAGACATTTAGAAAAAAGATTCAGAGATTCACTATTGCTATGAATTGGGATGTTTTTCTCGGAGAATTTGATGTATGATCTTTGAGTAAAATTGAAGGTTGAGATTTGGTAGATAGTTTTAGGATTTACCTTTGGAATAGTCTAATTTTGGAGTTGGTCTTTGATCCTGACAATTTGATAATCTTGATTGACAGTATTTGAGATTGTGAGATTTTCTCCCTTCTATGTTCATTTGAACTTTCTTCTTCATTGGTAGAACATTTGAAATGGTTTGATTTTCTGAGCTTTCTCAGAAATTCGTTCATAAGAGATAGATAAGATAAGAGATAGAGTAGAATAATTTTTCTCTAAATTCTTCAATTGATATTCAAGAGAGAGCTATCGGCCGATCGATGCTCTCCTTACATTGATGAAGTCGTTTTATAAACTTCGGATTTGAACGTAAATTTGAAAAACACCAACTAACAGATAAGATCAAATCTAAAAGGACAGGACCCTACAACATCTGCTTTCCTAAAAGTAAGAAAAGACATAAAGCAAACTAATAATTTAAAAGACTAATAATTTACAAACACTGATAATTCACATGTGAGCTTTCGCTGTGTGGCTGAAAAGTTGTCAATCTTTGTTTTGTCTCTAATAAAGGTGACACGTTGTAGGTAAGATTTTCTTCAGAATTTTTCATATGACTAAGCACCCAAGCTTGCCAACGGACTTACTGCTCTTCCTGTGTCTTATCACCTGGAACACAAGGGCTATTCGCTCAGCTATCACATACTCCAAATTCTTCTGAATCTCTCTTATCATCCTCATGTTTTACATTGTCGTTCTTAAAGATAGTGTAACTCCTCTTCCCTCACAAAAATTGAGAGGCTGGCTCTGATACCATTCCTACGCTTAATGACTTGAGCCTTGACAATTTACATGAGCTCTGTCATCCTAGCTTATTTTACATATTCAAAATAAAATTCTTAACGTACATACAAATAATTAGATGAAAGTGGAAATCCATATTCATCAATAATGTGATGAAAATGGAAAATGTGAAAATAATAAAAGTGGGAAAAGTGAAACTGACAAAGCAAAAGATAGTAGACAAACAAACATGATGAGATATGTGAGGAAATATGTTTCATCCCGACACATTTCACCTACGATTTTTTTTAAATGTTGTAGCGGATACTCGATTCTAGGCATGAAATATGCTTATTCGGATGCTGACTGGGCTGGTTGTCCCGATACTCGTCGTTCTACATCCGGCTATTCTATTTATCTTGGTAACAATATCGTTTCTTGCAGTGCCAAAAAGCAACCTACTGCCTCACGCTCTAGCTGTGAATCTGAGTATCGTGCTCTTGCCACAACTGCTGCTGAACTTCTTTGGGATACGCATCTTTTGCATGACCTCAAGGTCCCTATTTCACAACAGCCCTTACATTTGGTGTCAAAATTATGAGCACTCATGATTTATCCAATTTTGCCAAAATGTTCATAAAATTCATTATCCATTTTGGTTCATCAAATGGTGGAAAATCTTTGGATCAGCCAAAGATATATTCCCGTTCCAATACAAGAATCCTTCCATTACTTTATTCAGAATATATTCATAACCCCATTTCTATTAACCATGCGCTTTTGGGTATACTTTCAAATTCCTTGGATTTTAACTTGTAATTTTCAAATAAAAGAAATGGAAGACCAAATAAAACAGGTCTTCAAAACTATTAAAATTAAATGGTGGGATAAAAATACTTATACCCACATAGATATCAAAGCGGCAAAGGTCCGGCTATTAGAGAATGACCACCTTCAGGATTTATCAAAGAAGAGGACCTCCAAATTTCTTAATTCAAAGTTAAAGCTACTCGCCGCATTAGCCCTACAGAAAATCTCTAAACCACCTGAAAGGGAAGAAAGAAATCCCTACAGACTTCAATCAGTTCTCCAAAGGTTTGAAAAATCGAGAGAACTCACTACTCAAGACCTGCAAAGAGAGATTAATAATCTCAAACAAGAAGTACAGGCATTAAGATCTGAAACCAGGTCAGAATCCTATATGCTTCGCCAAGAAGTTCTCAATCTTCAAAAATGGTTGCCCGAACGAAAGAAACGACGCAACCAAACCTGGACGAGGATGACTTTCAAAGTTCATTCGTTAGAGCCATCACCACTCCTCAATATCAAAAATGGTACGCTCTCGTTACCTTAAAAATTTATGATTTCAAAATCACACTAAAGGCTCTCATAGATAGTAGTGCCGATAAAAATTGCATTCAAGAAGGCCTAATACCTACAAAGTATTTTGAAAAAACTACTGAGGGCGTTAGAGGTGCAAATAACAATAGACTCAAAATTAATTAAATTATCTAAAGTCCATGTTTGTAATGACGGAATTTGCTTCGTAAATTCCTCCTTTTAGTAAAGACTTAAGACAAGAACTACTCCTAAGTACTCCTTTCATTACTCAATTATACCCTTTTAAAAAAAACCTTTAAAGGGGTTAGAGTCAAAAGCCGTATGAAAGAAGATAAAATTTAATTTCCTTTTTCCTATAAGGATTGGTGAAATAAATAACCTTCAAAAGAATACAATTATTCAATCAATAAATATATTAAATTGTAAAGAAAAACATTTTTTTTTTTTTTTTTTTTTTTTTTGAAAAGAATACAATTATTCAATCAATAAATGTATTAAATTAGAAAGAAAAACAAATTTCTTTTTTGAACGAAGAAATTTCATTCTAAAGAACAGAAGAACAGATTCAAAGTAAGACCGTCCAGTCTAAAATCAAAACTTTACAAACTCAAATAGAAAGGGAGATTTATTCAACTATCCCTAATGCCTTTTGGAATAGGAAGCAACACATAGTTAATATTCCTTATGTCAAAAACTTTGAGGAGAAAAATATTCATACGATGGCCCGACCTTTTCAAATGAATAAGGAATTACTAACATTCTGCAGAGCAGAAATCAATGATCTTTTGCAGAAGGGTCTTATTAGACTGTAAATGAGCCCCTGGTCATGTGTGGCTTTTTACGTCAACAACCAGGCAGAGAAGGAACGTGGAGTCCCACGACGGGTAATAAACTACAAACCCTTAAATAAGGTTTTGGAATGGCTTTGATATCCAATTACAAATAAATCAGATTTAATGCAAAGAATTTCAAATGCACAAGTACTTTCAAAATTTATGAAATCAGAATTTTGGCAAATCCAGATTTCAGAAAAAGACAAGTACAAAACGGCTTTCAATGTCCCTTTCGGACAATACGAATGGAACGTTATGCCATTTGGGCTAAAAATCGCTCCATCCGAATTTCAAAAGATTATGAATGATATTTTCAATCATTTTCAAGACCTTTCAATTGTTTATGTTGACGATGTTCTAATTTTTTCTCATAACATCGATCAACACTTCAAGCATCTTCAAACATTTTGGACGACAGTCAAAATAAACGGTTTAGTTGTGTCTAAACCAAAAATTAAACTTTTTCAAACATAGATCCGTTTTCTTTGATTTTAAATTCATTTGGGTCTGATTAAACCCATTCAAAGATCCATTGAGTTTGCCTTTAAATTTTCGGACCAAATTACAGATAAAACCCAACCACAAAGATTTTTGGGATGTCTCAATCATGTGTTGGATTTCCTTCAAAATATCAGACCCATTTGCAAGCCACTTTTTGAAAGGGTCAAAAAGAATCCAAAGCCCTGGACTGAAGAACACACCAAAACCGTAAAAAAAATCAAATCCCTTGTCAAGTTAATTCCGTGTTTATCACTGATAAACCTAAGGGCTAGTTTAATAGTGGAGACCGACGCATCCGATATTGGATATGGAGGAATCTTGAAATAGTCTCTTGACAAGAAAGAATCCATTGTCCATTTCCATTTGGGAATATGGAATTCTACTAAAAAAAAATTACTCAACAGTGAAAAAGAAATACTTTCAATAGTACTTTGTGTACAATAAATTCAAAGCGATTTAATTAACAAAAGTTTTGTTATCAAAACAGATTCAAGGGAACCTAAATTTGTTTTAGAAAAAGATGTCAAGAATCTTGTGTCTTAACAAATTTATGCTAGATGGCAAGCCATTTTATCTTACTTCGACTTCCAAATTTTCCCAGGGGTCGAAAACCCCTTGGCAGATTACCTCTCAAGAGAGTTCTTACTCACGAAGAAAAACTCTCCCTAGCCAACCTCCTTCTCCCAGTGATGACCGGTGAGAAAGCAACAGAAAAAGGGAAGAAGCCCATTGCTTCTTCAAACACACCTACTCCAATGACGTCCGATAGCCTACGTAATGGATGCTGGTTTAACATTGGTGACCAGGTCTAGAGCAAAGCTTTCTAAAAAACAAGCGGAGGTTATCACTCCGACGAGACCTTCTGCCTTTTCAACACGGCCATCTATCGTTACTCCATTGAGACCTACTGTTTCTTCCACTGTAAAGGGACCTTGTTGCCCCCTCAACCTACTCAGACGCGGTTGTTCCTATAACAACCAGGAAAAACAAGATAAAATAGTAATAATAATAATAATAATAATAATAATAATAATAATAATAATAATAATAATAATAATAATAATAATAATAAATAAATAAATAAATAACTAATAAAAATATATATTTAAAAAAATACATTTGGTAATCGATCCCTCCTCCTTCCTTTAATCTCTCACCACTCTTTCCCTAAAAATAAATCTGGGAATAAATCAGGAATTCTTTTCTACGAAGATATACCCAGAATTTCTTCGCTCCTACCAAAACAAATAGAAAAAAAAAAAAGGTTTAAGCAGATTAGATCGTCCGAGGAGATACGTCATTTGAAGAGGTTAGTAGTCGTATGTTAAATCTTCCTCTTATTTTATTAACTAATATTAATTTGGTTACAATTATTTAGTTTTGAATTAGAGATTAAATGAAAAGAATTTTGTATGAGTTTTAGGAAATCACAACCAATTATATTTTAGATCTCCTTAAATGTTGCAATTATATAGATTGTCAATAATTTTATATGAATTATAGAAAAAGAACCTCACCAAAGGAATTCATTAAATTAAAAGCTAAGAATATAATTGTTAACTAAATCAGAAGGAAGACAAAAGAAATAAGAAAAAAAAAAACTAAATAGAGATGAAAATACAGAATACTGTTAACTGGAAAAAGAGAAAAAAAAAAAAAAAAAAAAAGTAGGAAACATCATAGGGCAAGGAACTCCATCAAATTTTGTCTAAAAGGAAATATAAGAATCTAAGAATGGCCAATGTAAATTAGACAAATAATTTTATAGAGTTCAAACTTGAAACTGTTGTCATGGGCTCACATAGGTTGACTTGGAGTTCAATGGATTTTCATTAAAGATAACGACGGAATCGAACTATCATTAAGGATATATTCGTGACAACGACTTAAGCTAACCAGGTAAGTGACCTTACTATCGGCATGATTATATTTGATGTTGACACGTGGCCTGTGGTTCTGCATGTGTCATATATATTGATATGTGTAAATTATCTGTGGATCGATATGCTTCCTATATGTTATGTTATGTTATTATATGTGGTTTGTATGATAATAATTATGGTACGATGTGCTCAAGGATATGTTTGAGATACGATACGAGAAGGATGAACAAAACGAAATGTAACGATAGAAGTAAGATACGTTCATGAAACGTTAAGGTTAGGTTACATACCGGAGTGCTATGGATAGGAGAGATTGATGAAAGAATACGGTTAGGTTATGGGTAGAAAGGGATAGGTTTGTGATAGATTCATAGAACGATAGTGATATGGTAAGTTAGAGAACGATATGACTATGAAATGTTTACGTTATGACTTGTTTATGATATGGTACATTGTACGCTAGATTATTGTGCTCAAGTACGTAGTTATTTGAACGTATGCTTTTAGTTTGATGTGATATGTTTCGAATGTAACTGCGTGAATTGTATAATATGAAATATGGTAAATTTCATGGAACATAACCCCGTTAGGAATATGAATGATATGTAAAGAAATGAGAATGAGAATGATATGTAAGCATGAAAACGTGACAGTGGGTTATGTTCACTAATGATAACTGTAGAACTAGTGGCACCTCATGCATATTGTGTGCTCATGCATTTGGGGGGATACCCCTATCCCATCACGAGGGTACGGACGCGTACATCCAATGGCAGTTCAAGTTCGTTATGCTTTGCATAGCGCTACCGTGACGGCCCTAGTTTTAACGGGTCCCGGTATAAGGGCTCCCAAAGCATGACCACCGGCTAAGGACAGTGGCCCAACTGTGTGCGAACTAGCTGGTGAGCCCATACTCGCACGTATGGGCTGCGTGTAGAGTATATGGTACACGTCCAAGATTTCCTGTTAGGATTACACCGTAGGGAAAACGAAATGAAACGAAACGAAAGATAGGTCCCATCATTTTATTACTTGTGATTGTTGCATTTAACCCCAATCGTGGGGTCACTTACTGAGTATTTCTTTAAATACTTAAGCCATGTGCTACTACATTTTTCAAGTTAAGGCAAGGCCTTTCTGTACGGCCGACGACGGCATTGCAACTCGAGATCATGGCACATGCATAGGATAGTGATATATATTTTCTTAGACTTAGGCTAGAATAGGATGTTTTAAACTTAAATGCTTATTTCTTTTTATTTCAGATCTTTTGTTGTGTCGTTCTAAAGATGTTTTCGAAATACGTAAGTCCATGACTGTGTTTTAAGTTAAAGGTTATGTTTTATGAAATTTAAATGAAGTATTCCACATTCAATGTTTATGGTACGTATACAGTAGCGACCTTAAATTAGGTAGAAAATTTTGGGTCATTATAGTTCCCGTTCGATTTTCTATAGTTCCTAAAATCAGGACCTATTTTCAAACATCTGTGTCTATACCAGAAGCCCTGATAGAACCAAAATACGAAGACCCAAAAATCTTGGAGGTCGTCAAGAAAGCCTATCCATCGGGATTCTACTATATCCCGGAAGATCTTCATAAGACCAGATGGTCTTATGAATTTGTTTTAGTCGACACAAAATCCGTCGAAATTACTCATATTCGAGTTGTGATGATTCTTAAGAAATCGTGTACTCAAAGTTAAAAATTTTCAAAGTCATGAATCCGACGTACTGGAATCAAGATCCGTACACGGAAAAGACTTTTTCAACACCGTTTGTACCTCACTCCTACTCATACAGAGACTATCAGATGGCATGGTTCAATGTCATTTGGTGTCAAAATTACGAGTACTCATGGTTTATCCAATTTTGCCAGAATGCTCATAAAATTCATTATCCATTTTGGTTCGTCAAATGGTGGAAAATCTTTGGATCAGCCAAAGATATACTCCCGTTCCAATACAGGAATCCTTCCACTACTTTATTTAAAATATATTCAAAACCTCATTTCCATTAACCATGCACTATTGTGTATACTTTTAAATTCCTTGGATTTTAACTTGGAATTTTCAAATAAAAGAAACGAAAGACCAAATAAAACAGGTCTTCAAAACTATTAAAATTAAATGGTGGGATAAATATACTTATACCCACGTAGATATCAAAGCGGTAAAGGTCTGGCTATCAGAGAATGACCACCTTCAGGATTTATCCAAGAAGAGGACCTCCGAATTCCTTAAGTAAAAGTCAAAGCTACTCGTTGCATTAGCCAAGACAACTTCAGAATCTAATTTTCAAAAGGTTCTTCAAGAGGCCGCATCAGTTGGTTCGACATCTTCTCCTTTTATTGTTGAAGAAGAAGAGGAAGACACGATTTATGATCTTAATGATCCCTTCTTGGATTCTCAACCACCTTTGTAAATATCATCATCAATGACTTAATAGTCTTAAACTATTTGTCAAAAAAAAAAAAAAAAAAATCTTAGGTGAAATATGTAAGGATGAAACATATTTCCTCATATTTCATCATGTTTGTTTGTCTTCTACCTTTTGTTTTATTATTTTCACTCTTCCCACTTTTATTATTTTCACTTTTTCCATTTTCATCACGTTATGGATGAATATGAATTTCCACTATCATCTAATTATTTGTATGTACATTAAGAATTATATTTTGAATATGTAAATTAAGCTAGGATGACAGAGCTCATGTAAATTGTAAGGGCTCAAGTCACTAAACCCTCAACTCCCACTTGCTTCACCACTGGTTCCTCAACAAGAGTCTCAGAAGTTTCTTGAGTATTCGCTACCACATCACTATGTGAATCTTTCAACAACTCAACCTCAACTTCCACTTGCTTCACCTCTAGTTTATCAGCAACAATCTCAGGAGTTTCTCGAGTATCTGCTACAACATCACTCTGTGAATTGTTCTGCAACTCAACCTCAACTCCCACTGGCTTCGTTGTCCCGGTACTTTTCTTCAATTCTCCGACAGTCTTTATGAAGCTAACTCGTTTCTGTTTGCTCATAACGCAGTTCTCACTAGGACTCATATCAACAGATTTTAGACCTTCCAAAAACTCCTTCCGGCATCTTCATTCCTATAACGCTCATATGTCCAAGTCTATTGGGCCATATACTTCAATTTGAAACACTTCAGCAACAGCAGCTCTGTTCATACTCCCTGTGTGGTGTAGAAAGTTCAAGATTTCGTGCCACGTGCTACCACCATAGCACCCTTCACAATCTTCTGCGAACTCTTACCAAACTTTGTTGCATAACTTGTGCTATCCAACTAACCAATAGAAATCAGGTTCTTCTTGAGACTAGGAATATATCTAACATCCTTCAATTTCCACTTATTTCCTGCCGGAGTTTTTATGCAGACATCCCCTTTTACTTTGATCTTCAAATCTTTGTTGTTGGCAAGAAACACATCTCGAAACTTCCAGACTTGAAGTTTCGAAACAACTCTTTATTTGGAGACGAATAAAAAGACACACCTGAATCCAAAATCCAAAAAAAATATTACAAGCTTAACATGGTGGTGGTTACCCATTCCAATATAACAATAATATGTTTCTTTAGTTTTAGTTGGTGTAATTGACAATGGAACCTAATTTAACTCATATAAAAGTGGAACAAATCCAGCACAAATATTCTCATATTTACAAAATGAATTCATTTTCAACACTTTCTTGGTCTCTCCTATTGTCATTGTTCTTTGCTACCCTATTTACTAACATCGATGGAAAAATCTTCCGAAACCCACCGATTACAGTAAACATAACAAATGTTCTAAGAAGTCATGATCAGCTCACTATTCACTGCAAATCTGGTGATGATGACTTGGGAGTCCATCATCTCCCACCTTTGAGCGGTTACGCTTTTAGTTTTCGACCAAACTTTTGGGGCTCAACACAGTTTTACTGCACCTTCCAGTGGTCTGGCTGGTCGCATTACTTTGATATATACAAGGATGATAGAGATAGAACCAAATGCAACGATACTCTATGTTTGTGGTTAGTGGTTGAACATGGTATTTGTATGTTCAACTATAAAACAAAATTGTATGATATTTGCTACACATGGCCGGCTAAATGAATATAAAAAATCGATATATCCATGAATTGGAGGGTTTTGATTATGATATTATAATAAATCGATATAAATCTGATACGGTGTATTAGTTTTCATGAATTATATTATTAAGATTTGTTAAGGTATTTCAATGCATAGAATACTTATTTATTAATTTCTTCCACTTTGATCGGAATTATTTGCCCTCATTTATCGAAATCTCCCATTATTTTTTGGAACATAAATCAAACTCAAAGATGACAAGAATACAAAACCAAATTAACTTTCTTTCTTTTTTTTTATTATTAGTTATAAAATTTAAACATCTCATTAGCTTTTAATGTTATGTTACTTGTCTATATTATTTCGATGAAAATGGGTATGATTTCAATGTTGGCGCACTCTCGAAGAAGATCATTATTTTTATATGCTAATCTATTTACTATGGAATTATCAATTGAATTTATAGCCAACCAATCAAAATAAATCATTTTATAAGCTTGTTCAAATTGACATGATTAGTGTCACGGCCTTACATCAATCGCATAATGGAATTTTTTTATTACGACTCTCAAGTGGTCCGATGGGCGACACTCGCATAATAAACTCAGTTTAGTTTGACCCGCAAATGCTTCCACTAATGAGAAACTGTCGTATTATAGTAGTTTGACCCATACATTTTGACCGTTTGCAAATAAGGTATGAACTACCCTAAGCATAATTTAGTAGATGAAACATATGTCCTCACATATCTAGTTTCTCAGCAACAGTCTCAGGAGTTTCTCGAGTATCTGCTACAACATCACTCTGTGAATTGTTCTGCAGCTCAACCTCAACTCCCACTGGCTTCATTGTTGTCCGGTACTTTTCTTCAATTCTCCGGCAATCTTTGTGAAGCTAACTCGTTTCTGTTTGCTCATAACGCAGTTCTCACTAGGACTCATATCAAATAATTTCAGACCTTCCAAAAACTCCTTCCGGCATCTTCATTCCTTTAACGCTCATATGTCCAAGTCTATTGTGTCATATACTTCGATTTGAAACACTTCAGCAACAGCAGCTCTGTTCATACACCCTGCGTGGTGTATAAAGTTCCACATTTTGTGCCACGTGCTACCACCATAGCACCCTTCGCAATCTTCCACGAACTCTTACCAGACTTTGTGTGCATAACCTGTGCTATCCAACTAACCAATAGAGATCAGGTTCTTCTTGAGACTAGGAATATATCTAACATCCTTCAATTTCCACTAATTTCCTGCCGGAGATTTTATGCAGACATCCCGTTTTACATCGATATTCAAATCTTTGTTGTTGGCAAGATACACATCTCGAAACTTCCAGACTTGAAATTTCGAAACAACTTTTTATTTGGAGATGAATGAAAAGACGCACCTGAATCCAAAATCAAAGATTCAATCAAACTATCCACGCTGAGGATTAGAGCATCCCCAATGTCTTCTGCTAAATGTATCGAATCATCGTCATTCTTTGCTTAAAGTTGAAATCTTAATAAGAACCACACGGTGAAAAAAACTAAATCGGGGTTAATATTCTTTGACATTATTGTGATGAGTGTAACTCTCATAGTATGATATTGTAATTGCACACTATGGAGTGTTCATGGGTTGCATTAGGTTTTGTTGACACATTTTTTAGATCCAGTTCCATTATTTGACTGTAAATTTTTTAACCTAAGCAACCTTTATTAAATAATGGAATCAACCCACACCAATGAATATTTGTGTTAGGTTGGGTAAGGCTCGGTCGTTTGTTTTAAATTTTATTTTCAATAAAAATAAAATGTTAATATATTAAAAAATCTTTTTATTTATTTTAAAACATTGAATTAAATTTTTTTTAATTCAATCTCAATATATATTATGAAAAATCACACTCGAAATACTTCAAAAATTATTTTAAGAGATTATAGAATAGTTAATTAATTGAGTTTTTTAAACACCCATGAATTCATGCTACTCAATGGTGGAGATTCCATAAGACACCTAACGAGTTTCAAATGTATATTTTTCAATTTAAAAACTCGTTATCAAACATGATTCTATTTTTATTGTAAACAATGAAGGAGAACTCGTTACCAGACATGTCCATAATTCTCTTCATTTACAACAAGAACATAAAATATTGAAACGTCATCCTTGTTCATCAACTTGAAATTTAAAGGACCATTGCATTACACTTTAGAACGGGTGTTACTGCTAACAACAGATGGTTAACAATAGCTCCCATGGGTGGTTTTTAAAATAACTAAAATATTACTAATAATAAAGAAAAAAAAAAAATTACAAGCTTAACATGGTGGTGGTTACCCATTCCAATATAACAATAATATGTTTCTTTAGTTTTAGTTGGTGTAATTGACAATGGAACCTAATTTAACTCATATAAAAGTGGAACAAATCCAGCACAAATATTCTCATATTTACAAAATGAATTCATTTTCAACACTTTCTTGGTCTCTCCTATTGTCATTGTTCTTTGCTACCCTATTTACTAACATCGATGGAAAAATCTTCCGAAACCCACCGATTACAGTAAACATAACAAATGTTCTAAGAAGTCATGATCAGCTCACTATTCACTGCAAATCTGGTGATGATGACTTGGGAGTCCATCATCTCCCACCTTTGAGCGGTTACGCTTTTAGTTTTCGACCAAACTTTTGGGGCTCAACACAGTTTTACTGCACCTTCCAGTGGTCTGGCTGGTCGCATTACTTTGATATATACAAGGATGATAGAGATAGAACCAAATGCAACGATACTCTATGTTTGTGGTTAGTGGTTGAACATGGTATTTGTATGTTCAACTATAAAACAAAATTGTATGATATTTTGCTACACATGGCCGGCTAAATGAATATAAAAAATCGATATATCCATGAATTGGAGGGTTTTGATTATGATATTATAATAAATCGATATAAATCTGATACGGTGTATTAGTTTTCATGAATTATATTATTAAGATTTGTTAAGGTATTTCAATGCATAGAATACTTATTTATTAATTTCTTCCACTTTGATCGGAATTATTTGCCCTCATTTATCGAAATCTCCCATTATTTTTTGGAACATAAATCAAACTCAAAGATGACAAGAATACAAAACCAAATTAACTTTCTTTCTTTTTTTATTAGTTATAAAATTTAAACATCTCATTAGCTTTTAATGTTATGTTACTTGTCTATATTATTTCGATGAAAATGGGTATGATTTCAATGTTGGCGCACTCTCGAAGAAGATCATTATTTTTATATGCTAATCTATTTACTATGGAATTATCAATTGAATTTATAGCCAACCAATCAAAATAAATCATTTTATAAGCTTGTTCAAATTGACATGATTAGTGTCACGGCCTTACATCAATCGCATAATGGAATTTTTTTATTACGACTCTCAAGTGGTCCGATGGGCGACACTCGCATAATAAACTCAGTTTAGTTTGACCCGCAAATGCTTCCACTAATGAGAAACTGTCGTATTATAGTAGTTTGACCCATACATTTTGACCGTTTGCAAATAAGGTATGAACTACCCTAAGCATAATTTAGTAGATGAAACATATGTCCTCACATATCTAGTTTCTCAGCAACAGTCTCAGGAGTTTCTCGAGTATCTGCTACAACATCACTCTGTGAATTGTTCTGCAGCTCAACCTCAACTCCCACTGGCTTCATTGTCCCGGTACTTTTCTTCAATTCTCCGGCAATCTTTGTGAAGCTAACTCGTTTCTGTTTGCTCATAACGCAGTTCTCACTAGGACTCATATCAAATAATTTCAGACCTTCCAAAAACTCCTTCCGGCATCTTCATTCCTTTAACGCTCATATGTCCAAGTCTATTGTGTCATATACTTCGATTTGAAACACTTCAGCAACAGCAGCTCTGTTCATACACCCTGCGTGGTGTATAAAGTTCCACATTTTGTGCCACGTGCTACCACCATAGCACCCTTCGCAATCTTCCACGAACTCTTACCAGACTTTGTGTGCATAACCTGTGCTATCCAACTAACCAATAGAGATCAGGTTCTTCTTGAGACTAGGAATATATCTAACATCCTTCAATTTCCACTAATTTCCTGCCGGAGATTTTATGCAGACATCCCGTTTTACATCGATATTCAAATCTTTGTTGTTGGCAAGATACACATCTCGAAACTTCCAGACTTGAAATTTCGAAACAACTTTTTATTTGGAGATGAATGAAAAGACGCACCTGAATCCAAAATCAAAGATTCAATCAAACTATCCACGCTGAGGATTAGAGCATCCCCAATGTCTTCTGCTAAATGTATCGAATCATCGTCATTCTTTGCTTAAAGTTGAAATCTTAATAAGAACCACACGGTGAAAAAAACTAAATCGGGGTTAATATTCTTTGACATTATTGTGATGAGTGTAACTCTCATAGTATGATATTGTAATTGCACACTATGGAGTGTTCATGGGTTGCATTAGGTTTTGTTGACACATTTTTTAGATCCAGTTCCATTATTTGACTGTAAATTTTTTAACCTAAGCAACCTTTATTAAATAATGGAATCAACCCACACCAATGAATATTTGTGTTAGGTTGGGTAAGGCTCGGTCGTTTGTTTTAAATTTTATTTTCAATAAAAATAAAATGTTAATATATTAAAAAATCTTTTTATTTATTTTAAAACATTGAATTAAATTTTTTTAATTCAATCTCAATATATATTATGAAAAATCACACTCGAAATACTTCAAAAATTATTTTAAGAGATTATAGAATAGTTAATTAATTGAGTTTTTTAAACACCCATGAATTCATGCTACTCAATGGTGGAGATTCCATAAGACACCTAGAGTTTCAAATGTATATTTTTCAATTTAAAAACTCGTTATCAAACATGATTCTATTTTTATTGTAAACAATGAAGGAGAACTCGTTACCAGACATGTCCATAATTCTCTTCATTTACAACAAGAACATAAAATATTGAAACGTCATCCTTGTTCATCAACTTGAAATTTAAAGGACCATTGCATTACACTTTAGAACGGGTGTTACTGCTAACAACAGATGGTTAACAATAGCTCCCATGGGTGGTTTTTAAAATAACTAAAATATTACTAATAATAAAGAAAAAAAAATATTACAAGCTTAACATGGTGGTGGTTACCCATTCCAATATAACAATAATATGTTTCTTTAGTTTTAGTTGGTGTAATTGACAATGGAACCTAATTTAACTCATATAAAAGTGGAACAAATCCAGCACAAATATTCTCATATTTACAAAATGAATTCATTTTCAACACTTTCTTGGTCTCTCCTATTGTCATTGTTCTTTGCTACCCTATTTACTAACATCGATGGAAAAATCTTCCGAAACCCACCGATTACAGTAAACATAACAAATGTTCTAAGAAGTCATGATCAGCTCACTATTCACTGCAAATCTGGTGATGATGACTTGGGAGTCCATCATCTCCCACCTTTGAGCGGTTACGCTTTTAGTTTTCGACCAAACTTTTGGGGCTCAACACAGTTTTACTGCACCTTCCAGTGGTCTGGCTGGTCGCATTACTTTGATATATACAAGGATGATAGAGATAGAACCAAATGCAACGATACTCTATGTTTGTGGTTAGTGGTTGAACATGGTATTTGTATGTTCAACTATAAAACAAAATTGTATGATATTTGCTACACATGGCCGGCTAAATGAATATAAAAAATCGATATATCCATGAATTGGAGGGTTTTGATTATGATATTATAATAAATCGATATAAATCTGATACGGTGTATTAGTTTTCATGAATTATATTATTAAGATTTGTTAAGGTATTTAAATGCATAGAATACTTATTTATTAATTTCTTCCACTTTGATCGGAATTATTTGCCCTCATTTATCGAAATCTCCCATTATTTTTTGGAACATAAATCAAACTCAAAGATGACAAGAATACAAAACCAAATTAACTTTCTTTCTTTTTTTATTAGTTATAAAATTTAAACATCTCATTAGCTTTTAATGTTATGTTACTTGTCTATATTATTTCGATGAAAATGGGTATGATTTCAATGTTGGCGCACTCTCGAAGAAGATCATTATTTTTATATGCTAATCTATTTACTATGGAATTATCAATTGAATTTATAGCCAACCAATCAAAATAAATCATTTTATAAGCTTGTTCAAATTGACATGATTAGTGTCACGGCCTTACATCAATCGCATAATGGAATTTTTTTATTACGACTCTCAAGTGGTCCGATGGGCGACACTCGCATAATAAACTCAGTTTAGTTTGACCCGCAAATGCTTCCACTAATGAGAAACTGTCGTATTATAGTAGTTTGACCCATACATTTTGACCGTTTGCAAATAAGGTATGAACTACCCTAAGCATAATTTAGTAGATGAAACATATGTCCTCACATATCTAGTTTCTCAGCAACAGTCTCAGGAGTTTCTCGAGTATCTGCTACAACATCACTCTGTGAATTGTTCTGCAGCTCAACCTCAACTCCCACTGGCTTCATTGTCCCGGTACTTTTCTTCAATTCTCCGGCAATCTTTGTGAAGCTAACTCGTTTCTGTTTGCTCATAACGCAGTTCTCACTAGGACTCATATCAAATAATTTCAGACCTTCCAAAAACTCCTTCCGGCATCTTCATTCCTTTAACGCTCATATGTCCAAGTCTATTGTGTCATATACTTCGATTTGAAACACTTCAGCAACAGCAGCTCTGTTCATACACCCTGCGTGGTGTATAAAGTTCCACATTTTGTGCCACGTGCTACCACCATAGCACCCTTCGCAATCTTCCACGAACTCTTACCAGACTTTGTGTGCATAACCTGTGCTATCCAACTAACCAATAGAGATCAGGTTCTTCTTGAGACTAGGAATATATCTAACATCCTTCAATTTCCACTAATTTCCTGCCGGAGATTTTATGCAGACATCCCGTTTTACATCGATATTCAAATCTTTGTTGTTGGCAAGATACACATCTCGAAACTTCCAGACTTGAAATTTCGAAACAACTTTTTATTTGGAGATGAATGAAAAGACGCACCTGAATCCAAAATCAAAGATTCAATCAAACTATCCACGCTGAGGATTAGAGCATCCCCAATGTCTTCTGCTAAATGTATCGAATCATCGTCATTCTTTGCTTAAAGTTGAAATCTTAATAAGAACCACACGGTGAAAAAAACTAAATCGGGGTTAATATTCTTTGACATTATTGTGATGAGTGTAACTCTCATAGTATGATATTGTAATTGCACACTATGGAGTGTTCATGGGTTGCATTAGGTTTTGTTGACACATTTTTTTAGATCCAGTTCCATTATTTGACTGTAAATTTTTTAACCTAAGCAACCTTTATTAAATAATGGAATCAACCCACACCAATGAATATTTGTGTTAGGTTGGGTAAGGCTCGGTCGTTTGTTTTAAATTTTATTTTCAATAAAAATAAAATGTTAATATATTAAAAAATCTTTTTATTTATTTTAAAACATTGAATTAAATTTTTTTAATTCAATCTCAATATATATTATGAAAAATCACACTCGAAATACTTCAAAAATTATTTTAAGAGATTATAGAATAGTTAATTAATTGAGTTTTTTAAACACCCATGAATTCATGCTACTCAATGGTGGAGATTCCATAAGACACCTAACGAGTTTCAAATGTATATTTTTTCAATTTAAAAACTCGTTATCAAACATGATTCTATTTTTATTGTAAACAATGAAGGAGAACTCGTTACCAACATGTCCATAATTCTCTTCATTTACAACAAGAACATAAAATATTGAAACGTCATCCTTGTTCATCAACTTGAAATTTAAAGGACCATTGCATTACACTTTAGAACGGGTGTTACTGCTAACAACAGATGGTTAACAATAGCTCCCATGGGTGGTTTTTAAAATAACTAAAATATTACTAATAATAAAGAAAAAAAAAAAATTACAAGCTTAACATGGTGGTGGTTACCCATTCCAATATAACAATAATATGTTTCTTTAGTTTTAGTTGGTGTAATTGACAATGGAACCTAATTTAACTCATATAAAAGTGGAACAAATCCAGCACAAATATTCTCATATTTACAAAATGAATTCATTTTCAACACTTTCTTGGTCTCTCCTATTGTCATTGTTCTTTGCTACCCTATTTACTAACATCGATGGAAAAATCTTCCGAAACCCACCGATTACAGTAAACATAACAAATGTTCTAAGAAGTCATGATCAGCTCACTATTCACTGCAAATCTGGTGATGATGACTTGGGAGTCCATCATCTCCCACCTTTGAGCGTTACGCTTTTAGTTTTCGACCAAACTTTTGGGGCTCAACACAGTTTTACTGCACCTTCCAGTGGTCTGGCTGGTCGCATTACTTTGATATATACAAGGATGATAGAGATAGAACCAAATGCAACGATACTCTATGTTTGTGGTTAGTGGTTGAACATGGTATTTGTATGTTCAACTATAAAACAAAATTGTATGATATTTGCTACACATGGCCGGCTAAATGAATATAAAAAATCGATATATCCATGAATTGGAGGGTTTTGATTATGATATTATAATAAATCGATATAAATCTGATACGGTGTATTAGTTTTCATGAATTATATTATTAAGATTTGTTAAGGTATTTCAATGCATAGAATACTTATTTATTAATTTCTTCCACTTTGATCGGAATTATTTGCCCTCATTTATCGAAATCTCCCATTATTTTTTGGAACATAAATCAAACTCAAAGATGACAAGAATACAAAACCAAATTAACTTTCTTTCTTTTTTTATTAGTTATAAAATTTAAACATCTCATTAGCTTTTAATGTTATGTTACTTGTCTATATTATTTCGATGAAAATGGGTATGATTTCAATGTTGGCGCACTCTCGAAGAAGATCATTATTTTTATATGCTAATCTATTTACTATGGAATTATCAATTGAATTTATAGCCAACCAATCAAAATAAATCATTTTATAAGCTTGTTCAAATTGACATGATTAGTGTCACGGCCTTACATCAATCGCATAATGGAATTTTTTTATTACGACTCTCAAGTGGTCCGATGGGCGACACTCGCATAATAAACTCAGTTTAGTTTGACCCGCAAATGCTTCCACTAATGAGAAACTGTCGTATTATAGTAGTTTGACCCATACATTTTGACCGTTTGCAAATAAGGTATGAACTACCCTAAGCATAATTTAGTAGATGAAACATATGTCCTCACATATCTAGTTTCTCAGCAACAGTCTCAGGAGTTTCTCGAGTATCTGCTACAACATCACTCTGTGAATTGTTCTGCAGCTCAACCTCAACTCCCACTGGCTTCATTGTCCCGGTACTTTTCTTCAATTCTCCGGCAATCTTTGTGAAGCTAACTCGTTTCTGTTTGCTCATAACGCAGTTCTCACTAGGACTCATATCAAATAATTTCAGACCTTCCAAAAACTCCTTCCGGCATCTTCATTCCTTTAACGCTCATATGTCCAAGTCTATTGTGTCATATACTTCGATTTGAAACACTTCAGCAACAGCAGCTCTGTTCATACACCCTGCGTGGTGTATAAAGTTCCACATTTTGTGCCACGTGCTACCACCATAGCACCCTTCGCAATCTTCCACGAACTCTTACCAGACTTTGTGTGCATAACCTGTGCTATCCAACTAACCAATAGAGATCAGGTTCTTCTTGAGACTAGGAATATATCTAACATCCTTCAATTTCCACTAATTTCCTGCCGGAGATTTTATGCAGACATCCCGTTTTACATCGATATTCAAATCTTTGTTGTTGGCAAGATACACATCTCGAAACTTCCAGACTTGAAATTTCGAAACAACTTTTTATTTGGAGATGAATGAAAAGACGCACCTGAATCCAAAATCAAAGATTCAATCAAACTATCCACGCTGAGGATTAGAGCATCCCCAATGTCTTCTGCTAAATGTATCGAATCATCGTCATTCTTTGCTTAAAGTTGAAATCTTAATAAGAACCACACGGTGAAAAAAACTAAATCGGGGTTAATATTCTTTGACATTATTGTGATGAGTGTAACTCTCATAGTATGATATTGTAATTGCACACTATGGAGTGTTCATGGGTTGCATTAGGTTTTGTTGACACATTTTTTAGATCCAGTTCCATTATTTGACTGTAAATTTTTTAACCTAAGCAACCTTTATTAAATAATGGAATCAACCCACACCAATGAATATTTGTGTTAGGTTGGGTAAGGCTCGGTCGTTTGTTTTAAATTTTATTTTCAATAAAAATAAAATGTTAATATATTAAAAAATCTTTTTATTTATTTTAAAACATTGAATTAAATTTTTTTAATTCAATCTCAATATATATTATGAAAAATCACACTCGAAATACTTCAAAAATTATTTTAAGAGATTATAGAATAGTTAATTAATTGAGTTTTTTAAACACCCATGAATTCATGCTACTCAATGGTGGAGATTCCATAAGACACCTAACGAGTTTCAAATGTATATTTTTCAATTTAAAAACTCGTTATCAAACATGATTCTATTTTTATTGTAAACAATGAAGGAGAACTCGTTACCAGACATGTCCATAATTCTCTTCATTTACAACAAGAACATAAAATATTGAAACGTCATCCTTGTTCATCAACTTGAAATTTAAAGGACCATTGCATTACACTTTAGAACGGGTGTTACTGCTAACAACAGATGGTTAACAATAGCTCCCATGGGTGGTTTTTAAAATAACTAAAATATTACTAATAATAAAGAAAAAAAAAATATTACAAGCTTAACATGGTGGTGGTTACCCATTCCAATATAACAATAATATGTTTCTTTAGTTTTAGTTGGTGTAATTGACAATGGAACCTAATTTAACTCATATAAAAGTGGAACAAATCCAGCACAAATATTCTCATATTTACAAAATGAATTCATTTTCAACACTTTCTTGGTCTCTCCTATTGTCATTGTTCTTTGCTACCCTATTTACTAACATCGATGGAAAAATCTTCCGAAACCCACCGATTACAGTAAACATAACAAATGTTCTAAGAAGTCATGATCAGCTCACTATTCACTGCAAATCTGGTGATGATGACTTGGGAGTCCATCATCTCCCACCTTTGAGCGGTTACGCTTTTAGTTTTCGACCAAACTTTTGGGGCTCAACACAGTTTTACTGCACCTTCCAGTGGTCTGGCTGGTCGCATTACTTTGATATATACAAGGATGATAGAGATAGAACCAAATGCAACGATACTCTATGTTTGTGGTTAGTGGTTGAACATGGTATTTGTATGTTCAACTATAAAACAAAATTGTATGATATTTGCTACACATGGCCGGCTAAATGAATATAAAAAATCGATATATCCATGAATTGGAGGGTTTTGATTATGATATTATAATAAATCGATATAAATCTGATACGGTGTATTAGTTTTCATGAATTATATTATTAAGATTTGTTAAGGTATTTCAATGCATAGAATACTTATTTATTAATTTCTTCCACTTTGATCGGAATTATTTGCCCTCATTTATCGAAATCTCCCATTATTTTTTGGAACATAAATCAAACTCAAAGATGACAAGAATACAAAACCAAATTAACTTTCTTTCTTTTTTTATTAGTTATAAAATTTAAACATCTCATTAGCTTTTAATGTTATGTTACTTGTCTATATTATTTCGATGAAAATGGGTATGATTTCAATGTTGGCGCACTCTCGAAGAAGATCATTATTTTTATATGCTAATCTATTTACTATGGAATTATCAATTGAATTTATAGCCAACCAATCAAAATAAATCATTTTATAAGCTTGTTCAAATTGACATGATTAGTGTCACGGCCTTACATCAATCGCATAATGGAATTTTTTTATTACGACTCTCAAGTGGTCCGATGGGCGACACTCGCATAATAAACTCAGTTTAGTTTGACCCGCAAATGCTTCCACTAATGAGAAACTGTCGTATTATAGTAGTTTGACCCATACATTTTGACCGTTTGCAAATAAGGTATGAACTACCCTAAGCATAATTTAGTAGATGAAACATATGTCCTCACATATCTAGTTTCTCAGCAACAGTCTCAGGAGTTTCTCGAGTATCTGCTACAACATCACTCTGTGAATTGTTCTGCAGCTCAACCTCAACTCCCACTGGCTTCATTGTCCCGGTACTTTTCTTCAATTCTCCGGCAATCTTTGTGAAGCTAACTCGTTTCTGTTTGCTCATAACGCAGTTCTCACTAGGACTCATATCAAATAATTTCAGACCTTCCAAAAACTCCTTCCGGCATCTTCATTCCTTTAACGCTCATATGTCCAAGTCTATTGTGTCATATACTTCGATTTGAAACACTTCAGCAACAGCAGCTCTGTTCATACACCCTGCGTGGTGTATAAAGTTCCACATTTTGTGCCACGTGCTACCACCATAGCACCCTTCGCAATCTTCCACGAACTCTTACCAGACTTTGTGTGCATAACCTGTGCTATCCAACTAACCAATAGAGATCAGGTTCTTCTTGAGACTAGGAATATATCTAACATCCTTCAATTTCCACTAATTTCCTGCCGGAGATTTTATGCAGACATCCCGTTTTACATCGATATTCAAATCTTTGTTGTTGGCAAGATACACATCTCGAAACTTCCAGACTTGAAATTTCGAAACAACTTTTTATTTGGAGATGAATGAAAAGACGCACCTGAATCCAAAATCAAAGATTCAATCAAACTATCCACGCTGAGGATTAGAGCATCCCCAATGTCTTCTGCTAAATGTATCGAATCATCGTCATTCTTTGCTTAAAGTTGAAATCTTAATAAGAACCACACGGTGAAAAAAACTAAATCGGGGTTAATATTCTTTGACATTATTGTGATGAGTGTAACTCTCATAGTATGATATTGTAATTGCACACTATGGAGTGTTCATGGGTTGCATTAGGTTTTGTTGACACATTTTTTAGATCCAGTTCCATTATTTGACTGTAAATTTTTTAACCTAAGCAACCTTTATTAAATAATGGAATCAACCCACACCAATGAATATTTGTGTTAGGTTGGGTAAGGCTCGGTCGTTTGTTTTAAATTTTATTTTCAATAAAAATAAAATGTTAATATATTAAAAAATCTTTTTATTTATTTTAAAACATTGAATTAAATTTTTTTAATTCAATCTCAATATATATTATGAAAAATCACACTCGAAATACTTCAAAAATTATTTTAAGAGATTATAGAATAGTTAATTAATTGAGTTTTTTAAACACACCCATGAATTCATGCTACTCAATGGTGGAGATTCCATAAGACACCTAACGAGTTTCAAATGTATATTTTTCAATTTAAAAACTCGTTATCAAACATGATTCTATTTTTATTGTAAACAATGAAGGAGAACTCGTTACCAAACATGTCCATAATTCTCTTCATTTACAACAAGAACATAAAATATTGAAACGTCATCCTTGTTCATCAACTTGAAATTTAAAGGACCATTGCATTACACTTTAGAACGGGTGTTACTGCTAACAACAGATGGTTAACAATAGCTCCCATGGGTGGTTTTTAAAATAACTAAAATATTACTAATAATAAAGAAAAAAAAAATATTACAAGCTTAACATGGTGGTGGTTACCCATTCCAATATAACAATAATATGTTTCTTTAGTTTTAGTTGGTGTAATTGACAATGGAACCTAATTTAACTCATATAAAAGTGGAACAAATCCAGCACAAATATTCTCATATTTACAAAATGAATTCATTTTCAACACTTTCTTGGTCTCTCCTATTGTCATTGTTCTTTGCTACCCTATTTACTAACATCGATGGAAAAATCTTCCGAAACCCACCGATTACAGTAAACATAACAAATGTTCTAAGAAGTCATGATCAGCTCACTATTCACTGCAAATCTGGTGATGATGACTTGGGAGTCCATCATCTCCCACCTTTGAGCGGTTACGCTTTTAGTTTTCGACCAAACTTTTGGGGCTCAACACAGTTTTACTGCACCTTCCAGTGGTCTGGCTGGTCGCATTACTTTGATATATACAAGGATGATAGAGATAGAACCAAATGCAACGATACTCTATGTTTGTGGTTAGTGGTTGAACATGGTATTTGTATGTTCAACTATAAAACAAAATTGTATGATATTTGCTACACATGGCCGGCTAAATGAATATAAAAAATCGATATATCCATGAATTGGAGGGTTTTGATTATGATATTATAATAAATCGATATAAATCTGATACGGTGTATTAGTTTTCATGAATTATATTATTAAGATTTGTTAAGGTATTTCAATGCATAGAATACTTATTTATTAATTTCTTCCACTTTGATCGGAATTATTTGCCCTCATTTATCGAAATCTCCCATTATTTTTTGGAACATAAATCAAACTCAAAGATGACAAGAATACAAAACCAAATTAACTTTCTTTCTTTTTTTATTAGTTATAAAATTTAAACATCTCATTAGCTTTTAATGTTATGTTACTTGTCTATATTATTTCGATGAAAATGGGTATGATTTCAATGTTGGCGCACTCTCGAAGAAGATCATTATTTTTATATGCTAATCTATTTACTATGGAATTATCAATTGAATTTATAGCCAACCAATCAAAATAAATCATTTTATAAGCTTGTTCAAATTGACATGATTAGTGTCACGGCCTTACATCAATCGCATAATGGAATTTTTTTATTACGACTCTCAAGTGGTCCGATGGGCGACACTCGCATAATAAACTCAGTTTAGTTTGACCCGCAAATGCTTCCACTAATGAGAAACTGTCGTATTATAGTAGTTTGACCCATACATTTTGACCGTTTGCAAATAAGGTATGAACTACCCTAAGCATAATTTAGTAGATGAAACATATGTCCTCACATATCTAGTTTCTCAGCAACAGTCTCAGGAGTTTCTCGAGTATCTGCTACAACATCACTCTGTGAATTGTTCTGCAGCTCAACCTCAACTCCCACTGGCTTCATTGTCCCGGTACTTTTCTTCAATTCTCCGGCAATCTTTGTGAAGCTAACTCGTTTCTGTTTGCTCATAACGCAGTTCTCACTAGGACTCATATCAAATAATTTCAGACCTTCCAAAAACTCCTTCCGGCATCTTCATTCCTTTAACGCTCATATGTCCAAGTCTATTGTGTCATATACTTCGATTTGAAACACTTCAGCAACAGCAGCTCTGTTCATACACCCTGCGTGGTGTATAAAGTTCCACATTTTGTGCCACGTGCTACCACCATAGCACCCTTCGCAATCTTCCACGAACTCTTACCAGACTTTGTGTGCATAACCTGTGCTATCCAACTAACCAATAGAGATCAGGTTCTTCTTGAGACTAGGAATATATCTAACATCCTTCAATTTCCACTAATTTCCTGCCGGAGATTTTATGCAGACATCCCGTTTTACATCGATATTCAAATCTTTGTTGTTGGCAAGATACACATCTCGAAACTTCCAGACTTGAAATTTCGAAACAACTTTTTATTTGGAGATGAATGAAAAGACGCACCTGAATCCAAAATCAAAGATTCAATCAAACTATCCACGCTGAGGATTAGAGCATCCCCAATGTCTTCTGCTAAATGTATCGAATCATCGTCATTCTTTGCTTAAAGTTGAAATCTTAATAAGAACCACACGGTGAAAAAAACTAAATCGGGGTTAATATTCTTTGACATTATTGTGATGAGTGTAACTCTCATAGTATGATATTGTAATTGCACACTATGGAGTGTTCATGGGTTGCATTAGGTTTTGTTGACACATTTTTTAGATCCAGTTCCATTATTTGACTGTAAATTTTTTAACCTAAGCAACCTTTATTAAATAATGGAATCAACCCACACCAATGAATATTTGTGTTAGGTTGGGTAAGGCTCGGTCGTTTGTTTTAAATTTTATTTTCAATAAAAATAAAATGTTAATATATTAAAAAATCTTTTTATTTATTTTAAAACATTGAATTAAATTTTTTTAATTCAATCTCAATATATATTATGAAAAATCACACTCGAAATACTTCAAAAATTATTTTAAGAGATTATAGAATAGTTAATTAATTGAGTTTTTTAAACACCCATGAATTCATGCTACTCAATGGTGGAGATTCCATAAGACACCTAACGAGTTTCAAATGTATATTTTTCAATTTAAAAACTCGTTATCAAACATGATTCTATTTTTATTGTAAACAATGAAGGAGAACTCGTTACCAAACATGTCCATAATTCTCTTCATTTACAACAAGAACATAAAATATTGAAACGTCATCCTTGTTCATCAACTTGAAATTTAAAGGACCATTGCATTACACTTTAGAACGGGTGTTACTGCTAACAACAGATGGTTAACAATAGCTCCCATGGGTGGTTTTTAAAATAACTAAAATATTACTAATAATAAAGAAAAAAAAAAATATTACAAGCTTAACATGGTGGTGGTTACCCATTCCAATATAACAATAATATGTTTCTTTAGTTTTAGTTGGTGTAATTGACAATGGAACCTAATTTAACTCATATAAAAGTGGAACAAATCCAGCACAAATATTCTCATATTTACAAAATGAATTCATTTTCAACACTTTCTTGGTCTCTCCTATTGTCATTGTTCTTTGCTACCCTATTTACTAACATCGATGGAAAAATCTTCCGAAACCCACCGATTACAGTAAACATAACAAATGTTCTAAGAAGTCATGATCAGCTCACTATTCACTGCAAATCTGGTGATGATGACTTGGGAGTCCATCATCTCCCACCTTTGAGCGGTTACGCTTTTAGTTTTCGACCAAACTTTTGGGGCTCAACACAGTTTTACTGCACCTTCCAGTGGTCTGGCTGGTCGCATTACTTTGATATATACAAGGATGATAGAGATAGAACCAAATGCAACGATACTCTATGTTTGTGGTTAGTGGTTGAACATGGTATTTGTATGTTCAACTATAAAACAAAATTGTATGATATTTGCTACACATGGCCGGCTAAATGAATATAAAAAATCGATATATCCATGAATTGGAGGGTTTTGATTATGATATTATAATAAATCGATATAAATCTGATACGGTGTATTAGTTTTCATGAATTATATTATTAAGATTTGTTAAGGTATTTCAATGCATAGAATACTTATTTATTAATTTCTTCCACTTTGATCGGAATTATTTGCCCTCATTTATCGAAATCTCCCATTATTTTTTGGAACATAAATCAAACTCAAAGATGACAAGAATACAAAACCAAATTAACTTTCTTTCTTTTTTTATTAGTTATAAAATTTAAACATCTCATTAGCTTTTAATGTTATGTTACTTGTCTATATTATTTCGATGAAAATGGGTATGATTTCAATGTTGGCGCACTCTCGAAGAAGATCATTATTTTTATATGCTAATCTATTTACTATGGAATTATCAATTGAATTTATAGCCAACCAATCAAAATAAATCATTTTATAAGCTTGTTCAAATTGACATGATTAGTGTCACGGCCTTACATCAATCGCATAATGGAATTTTTTTATTACGACTCTCAAGTGGTCCGATGGGCGACACTCGCATAATAAACTCAGTTTAGTTTGACCCGCAAATGCTTCCACTAATGAGAAACTGTCGTATTATAGTAGTTTGACCCATACATTTTGACCGTTTGCAAATAAGGTATGAACTACCCTAAGCATAATTTAGTAGATGAAACATATGTCCTCACATATCTAGTTTCTCAGCAACAGTCTCAGGAGTTTCTCGAGTATCTGCTACAACATCACTCTGTGAATTGTTCTGCAGCTCAACCTCAACTCCCACTGGCTTCATTGTCCCGGTACTTTTCTTCAATTCTCCGGCAATCTTTGTGAAGCTAACTCGTTTCTGTTTGCTCATAACGCAGTTCTCACTAGGACTCATATCAAATAATTTCAGACCTTCCAAAAACTCCTTCCGGCATCTTCATTCCTTTAACGCTCATATGTCCAAGTCTATTGTGTCATATACTTCGATTTGAAACACTTCAGCAACAGCAGCTCTGTTCATACACCCTGCGTGGTGTATAAAGTTCCACATTTTGTGCCACGTGCTACCACCATAGCACCCTTCGCAATCTTCCACGAACTCTTACCAGACTTTGTGTGCATAACCTGTGCTATCCAACTAACCAATAGAGATCAGGTTCTTCTTGAGACTAGGAATATATCTAACATCCTTCAATTTCCACTAATTTCCTGCCGGAGATTTTATGCAGACATCCCGTTTTACATCGATATTCAAATCTTTGTTGTTGGCAAGATACACATCTCGAAACTTCCAGACTTGAAATTTCGAAACAACTTTTTATTTGGAGATGAATGAAAAGACGCACCTGAATCCAAAATCAAAGATTCAATCAAACTATCCACGCTGAGGATTAGAGCATCCCCAATGTCTTCTGCTAAATGTATCGAATCATCGTCATTCTTTGCTTAAAGTTGAAATCTTAATAAGAACCACACGGTGAAAAAAACTAAATCGGGGTTAATATTTTTTGACATTATTGTGATGAGTGTAACTCTCATAGTATGATATTGTAATTGCACACTATGGAGTGTTCATGGGTTGCATTAGGTTTTGTTGACACATTTTTTAGATCCAGTTCCATTATTTGACTGTAAATTTTTTAACCTAAGCAACCTTTATTAAATAATGGAATCAACCCACACCAATGAATATTTGTGTTAGGTTGGGTAAGGCTCGGTCGTTTGTTTTAAATTTTATTTTCAATAAAAATAAAATGTTAATATATTAAAAAATCTTTTTATTTATTTTAAAACATTGAATTAAATTTTTTTAATTCAATCTCAATATATATTATGAAAAATCACACTCGAAATACTTCAAAAATTATTTTAAGAGATTATAGAATAGTTAATTAATTGAGTTTTTTAAACACCCATGAATTCATGCTACTCAATGGTGGAGATTCCATAAGACACCTAACGAGTTTCAAATGTATATTTTTCAATTTAAAAACTCGTTATCAAACATGATTCTATTTTTATTGTAAACAATGAAGGAGAACTCGTTACCAAACATGTCCATAATTCTCTTCATTTACAACAAGAACATAAAATATTGAAACGTCATCCTTGTTCATCAACTTGAAATTTAAAGGACCATTGCATTACACTTTAGAACGGGTGTTACTGCTAACAACAGATGGTTAACAATAGCTCCCATGGGTGGTTTTTAAA
>CM031894.1:9960153-10296032 GCA_018691285.1 Cucurbita argyrosperma subsp. sororia | reverse complement strand
CCCTAAGTGAGAATCATACCACCAAACCAAATATTTTTAACTTCTACTCAAATATATTTTTCTCAGAGTGGTTGGACGGCTATAAAATGAAAAGTTGAATTGTTATAATATATCGTGGTTATCAAATAAATCAACAACCCAACAAAGGAAACAAACTAATCAATTTGGGTTGGATTGATTCGGTTCAGTTCATCAGTTTGTTTGATTTAAGTCTTCTATTTTGCCTCTATGACAAGAAAATAAAGTTGTATTGAATGCACCTTAGTTTCATTTATGACAAACTCATATGAAACATACTTGCATTAATAGTACTAAGAGTTGGAGTCTATAAGCATTTCATGAACTTAAGTGCAACTCATGCTTCATTAAAGATGAGATAAACTTTAAATTGCTCTATGCTTCAGTAACTGGAACTTTAAATTACTTCATGTGGAGCTTTAATTGCTCTATGCTAGTTACCATCTTTAGGATTGACCATTGGACATGAGTTCATGGATTTAGGGAAATTTTTGTGTAATTATCAATTACTACGTATGTTTTCAAATTTTTAGGTCATAATTTAGGTAGTTATTATTATGGTCGTAAACTTGTTTCTTTGCATAATATGGATTTAGCTGAACTGTTATTACCGATAAGATGGACAAAGAAATTGTCTTTGAAATGACTAATAAACCTAGGTTCATCGTTATTGTCTTTTAACTGTGATTTTGCAAAAAGCTTAACTAATATAAACTATCATGTCACAAGAAAATTAAGGTAAATCAAGAATATACCCTACCCATCATTCAATATTAGCAATAAAATGGAGTTAAACTGAACGCACTTTAGTTTCATGTTTGGCGTGTTCAAGATAAAGCATAATTGTATGAATGATATTGAGTTTGGAATCTATAAGAATTTAATGATCATAATTGTTTTACCTACAAAAGCACAAAGTGAAACAAAACACGAAATTCTTAATTAATAAATTTTACCTAAACAATCATAAAGTGAAACAAATTAAGTGCATTGGATTGATACATTATTTAGGCCTTTCATATTAAAGAGAAAATTCAAGAGTTGTTCTCAAAATCTCTTCCACCAAAAGCAAGAATCATACCACTTGACCAAATGTCCTTGTTGTGGACTTCATATTCAATTATGCATTGAACATATCATCATTATTTCATTTACTTTATTTGATGTTCATATAAGTTTGTTAATACTGATGGTGTTACTATAACACGTGTGGAAACAATTTGGATCTTAGGCACTCTAAGTACATCAATTATAGTAAATTAGCTAGCATGTTCAAAAGCATTAAAACTCGATGAGTTTTAATACTAACCTTTTGTAGTTCAAATTTCTCTTAACTCATGAACCGGTTTCGAACCACCACTAGTGTCTTCCCTACTATTCTTCAACCTTAGAACGGGATTGTGAAATCCGGTGAGTGACTAAACTTGATAGGAATTTAGTATATGTAAAGAGAGAGTTTTGAGAGATTTTCTCAAAGTTTTTCAATAAACTTTCCATGTACCTTAATCACTCTATTTATAAAGTCATATTTGCATGTTTATGCAAATTTGAGATTACCAAATTTTGACACTCAAAATTCCACTCAAATTTGTGGGATTATGTGGCAAGCATGTAAGTTTGAATTAACCAAATTTTGAAACTCAACATTCCACTCAAATTTGTGGGGTTTATTTGGCAAACATGCATGTTTGGTTAAACCAAATTTTGACACTAAAAATTCCACTCAAATTTGTGGGATTATGTGCCAAACATGCAAGTTTGGTTAAACCATATATTGACACACAATATTCCACTCATTCAAACATGGATTTTTCCATTGGGTGAAGTGAACATTTTGACTTTCTTTATTTTAATTCAACAATTAATTTAAATAATTAATTTCAAATCAACATCCTTTAGCGTCCCTCGTTCTCTTAAGATACTTTAGGATATTCTTAACGGCAGTCCAATGAGCACGTCCCGGATTGGACTTATATCTACTGACAATTCTCACACCATAGCATATGTCTGGTCGGGTACATAGCATGGCATACATCAGACGACCGATTGCTGATGCATAGGGAATGTGTCTCATATCCTTAACTTCCAGAGGTGTCTTAGGACTTTGTTCCTTCGACAAATGAACTCCGTGCCTAAAAGGTAATAATCATTTCTTGGAGTCCTGCATGTTATATCGATCAACATTTTGTCGATGTACGATGACTGAGATAATGCTAGTGTTTTGTTCTTGCAATTCCGTACAATTTGGATTCCAAGAACAAACTGAGCCTCTCCCAAATCTTTCATTTGTTATTGTGTCGCTAGCCAATGCTTAATGTCGGTCAAAAATCCCACATCATTTCCAATGAGTAGGATATCGTCAACGTACAACACCAAGAAAACCACTGTAGAGTTGACTATCTTCTTGTAAACACAAGGTTCGTCAACATTTTGTTTAAACCCATAAGATTTGATCGCAGTATCAAACCTTATATTCCAAGATCGAGTCTTTAACCCATAAATGGATCTTTTAAGCTTGCAAACCTTTTGCTTATGATCCTGTTCAATGAACCCCTCTGGTTGAGCTATATAGATACTCTCCTCAAGATTGCAGTTTAGAAAGGCAGTCTTGACATCCATTTGCCAAATTTCATAATCATAAAATGTGGCAATAGACAAGAGTATTCTAATCGATTTAAGCATAGCAATTGGAGAGAAGGTTTCTTCATAGTCCACCCCCTCTCTTTGGGTATAACCTTTTGCTACAAGTCGAGCTTTAAAGGTCTGTACCTTACCGGCTTGGTCTCGTTTCCTCTTGCAGATCCATTTGCAACCAATAGGTTTTACCTCATCTGGTTGATCTACAAGTTCCAGACTGAATTGAAGTACATTGACTCCATTTCAAGATTCATGGCTTTGATCCTTTGATCTCTATCTTCATCATTCATTGCCTATTTATAGGTCAATGGATCCTCAACGCCATCATCAGGTATGATGACCTGTGTTTCTGCCAAATACAATATCGATCGGGTTGAGTTATAACCCTCCCTTTACGTCGAGACATTCGCAACTCTTGAGAAGGATGTGATTGACCAGAACTGCGAGCTCCATCAACAACTCTTGTTGAAGGACCAGCCTGATCAACAACTCTAGTTATTTTATCAGTAGCTTCTTTAGAAATCTCACTCAATACTAATTTGCTACATGGTTGATGATTTCTTACGTGGTCTTCCTCTAAGAATATAGTGTTTGTGGATACAAACACTCTATTTTCTTGAGGGTCATAAAACAGACCACCTTTGTTCTCTTAGGGGGTATCCTACGAATAGACATAATTTTGAACGACGTTCTAATTTCTTGGAGTTTTACACCAACACATGTGCTGGGCATCCCCAAATCCTCAAGTGACCTAAACTACCTTTACACCCTCTCCATAACTCATAATGTATTTCTTAAACACTCTTAGAAGGAACCATGTTCAAAATGTATGCAGCAGTCTCCACTGCATATCCCCAAAATGAATTAGGTAATTGAGCAAAACTCATCATAGACCGAACCATGTCTAACAGAGTTCTATTTCTTCTTTCTGATACACCATTCTGTTGGGGTATACCAGGGGCTGAGAGTTGAGACGTTATTCCATGTTCTATCATATAGTCCTAGAATCTTAAGTCCATATACTCTCCATCTCAACCTGGTCGAAGTGTTTTAATAATTTTTCCTAATAGATTCTCAACCTTAGTCTTATACTCTCTGAACTTTTCAAGAGCTTCGGACTTGTGATGCATTAGATAAAGATAGTCATACCTTGAATAATCATCAATAAAACTGATGAAATATTCATATCCTCCTCGGGCTTTGACATTCATTGGACCATAGAGATCTGTATGCACGAGTTCTAAGGTTTCTTTGGCTCTATAACATTTTTCAGAAAAAGGTCGTTTAGTCCTTTTACCCTCAAGACAGGACTCACATGAGGTAAAGAGTTGTCTTCTAACTCATTTAGAAGTCCTCTTTTAACCAATCTCCCAATCCTATTGAGATTAATGTGGCCTAGTCTTAAGTGCCAAGATAGGTATTAGGAGAAATCTTTTGTCGTTTATTTTGAGCTTTAGCTGTTTTAAACATCTCGGTATTTAAAATAGCTTTTGTTTTGCTCGGTTTTAACATATATAAGTTGTTTTCTAATTTTGCAGAACAAATATGAATACCTCTTTTGAAAATGAACACTTCATTGATTTCAAAAGATAGTTTATACAATTGTTCTAATAAACAAGAGATAGATATTAAATTTCTTTTCATTCCAGGAACAAAAAGTACATTATCTAATATAATGAATCTATCTCCGACAAACAACTTTAAATTTCCCACTGATCTTGCTGAGACAACTTCTTCTGTTCTAACCCTAAGTGTTATCTCGCCTTCTACAAACACTCTCCAGGAACTAGTTTCTTGAAAAAAGAACAAATATGATTAGTGGCCCCTGAATCCAGTATCTAGGTTGAGTGATCATACTCTACTAAACGTATTTCTACAACTAGTAAATCATATTTACCTTGTTGTGCCTTTACGGCTTTTTTCTCCGCAAGGTATTTTGGGCAGTGACTTTTCCCGTGCCCGATTTTATTGCAATGGAAACATATTCTATTATCTGCATTTTGAACCTTAAGTTTGCAGTCAATAGGAATCTTATCTTTACCCTTACCCTTTTTGTCAAATGCAACCCAAACTATTCGGTTTGCATTTGAGCAGGGGTTTAGGGTACATTCCTTAGTTAAAACAAACCTCAAATCATCATTTGCATGTATTGTGTTTAAGTTTGATTTCCTTGTTGCGTAATTGTTGCCGTTTAATTTCTCAGAAGCGAGTAATTGTACTATTGAGCTTGACATGCTGAGATTTAAAACAAATTCTATTAGTGAATTGACTTAATCCTTTTTAATCCAATCAGGTTTAAAAAATGTAATAATATACCCAAAAATTATTAATTAACAACGATACTTCAGTGAGTTAGAGCAATTGCTACCGAGGGGCACTCAATCACTCCTTTACTAAACCAAGACATTCTTGACTTAAACACTAATTCCATAATAACTTTTTTTCCTATAGTGTTTTAGTTATCGCCACTTTGGTTAAAAATATACTAACTCTTAGTAATTCTTTGGAAGTGTGACCCGCCATTTTCAGATCTCAGAGATTGGCCCCAATAATGCTATCAAATTAAAAAGTCAAAGTTAGGAATGAACCTAAGAAATCCTATCAATTTCTGGAGTTTACGTTGTTCCGACTCCCATGTTACGACCCTCCGAATGGGTAGTTGCTCGAGGGCAACATGCAGGCGGAACATGGGAATCTCACGGTGCAACCTAGTGGTGGAGACCATAGGATGTGTTGATATACTTCCTTCTCCCACTTACTATAGATACTTTCTCTATTCACCTTGTTATTGACTCATGCAAATACTTTCCGAATGGAGGCCGCTTCTAGGGTGACATGAGGCCGAGCATGAATCTCACGCTGTGAATTTTCTAGAGAGTCTAAAAAGAAAAAGATGTATCTCATATACCGTTTTCCTCCCACTAAGTATTTTAGACGGTTGGGTATACTTATTACTTAGGTATATTCTGGCTAATTAAATATAACTTAAGTCTAGGTGATTTTTCCAAGTATAACATTTATACTAGATTTTTACCTATGATGTCTAGGTGATTTTTCATTTTTTTTTTTTTTAAAAAAATTCCTTACATCACTCACGCATGCTCATAAATCTGGGCTAACTAAGCTCAAGTACTGACCCGATCTCCAGGTAGCAGGTGTTCCGTAAATCGTCAACTTAAGTACCTCCAGCCTTAGACAAGTTCATGCCAGGTGAGCTTTCTTGTAACCGTAGTTTTAAAAGATATCGACCTATTTTAACTATTAAAATTGATTGTGCTTGGTTGTTAACCTTAAGTGAGCATGCATTTATCTTTGTTATAGATTTTAACGTCTATCTCATTTTATGACGTTGAAAATAACCTAGAACATGCTTCTGACATGCTTTATATAACAATTATATAATCATCCATTCCATGCAATAATATAACAATTTATATCTATCACTCATGGAAAACATGCATACTATACATTATAACACTTATAACATACTTGGAATGCATGAAACATGCTTAGCCTATGGTGGGATTTTAAATCTATATGACATACTTTATGCATATACATTTTCTATTTAATTAAAACATACATTCATAATGCATAATTAATTAAACACACTAAAGTGGACTGGTTTTGCATTTTAAAGCAAGCAATTAACTAAATTATTACATTAATAATTAATAATAACTTGAACCGCTCCCGAGGATCAGGAATAGGCCAAACCTACACTTAAAAACGTTGAACGGGACCCTAGCTGGCAGAAAAGAACACCCAAACTACCTCTTCCATCTTCTTCTTCAGTTCAGCTTGCTATCTCTTCCATTTTTGATCAATTACAACCTAAAATCGACTCTAATGACTCCATAAAAATTACCTTTCTTCACTCATTAAAGCCCATACACATTAGGCCAATTACCATAATTGAATACAATGGACGCATAAAAAAAAATGCCAAAACCAAAACCATCCACTTTAGCAACCACAAAATTTCATTCATGAAATGGTACCCACCATGCTCAAATTAATGTACATGAAGTGCCTAAAACTTGCGCGGATACCAATTGATGGTGTTGCTATAACACGTGCAGATGAAATTTGGATCTTAGGCACTCTAAGTACATCAATTAGAGTAAATTAGCTAGAATGTTCAAAAGCATTAAAACTCAATGAGTTTGAATACTAACCTTTTGTAGTTCAAATTTCTTTTTCCTCACGAATTGGTTTCGAACCACCACTAGTATCTTCCCTACTATTCTTCGGCCTTAGAACGGGATTGTGCAATCTGGTGAGTGACTAAACTTGATAGGAATTTAGTATATGTAAAGAGAGAGTTTTGAGCGATTTTCTCAAAGTTTTTCAAGCAACCTTTCCATGTACCTTAATCACTCTATTTATAGAGTCATATTTGCATGTTCATGCAAATTTGAGATTACCAAATTTTGACACTCAAAATTCCACTCAAATTTGTGGGATTATGTGGCAAGCATGCAAGTTTGAATTAACCAAATTTTGACACTCAAAATTCCACTGTTGTGGGGTTTATTTGACAAACATGCATGTTTGGTTAAACCAAATTTTGACACTAAAAATTTCACTCAAATTTGTGGATTATGTGGCAAACATGCAAGTTTAGTTAAACCCTATATTGACACTCAATATTCCACTAACTATAACATGGATTTTTTCATGGGGTGAAGTCAACATTTTGACTTTTTTTATTTTAATTCAACAATTAATTTAAATAATTAATTTCAAATCAAAATAATAATAAATGATTAATTAAACAATTTATTTAAAATTTAACATTAAATAAAATGTCAATCCCAATGAATTCCGACACATATTGATTATGAATCCCTGTTCATAATTAAAATATTTAAATCTTATTTAAAAATCTCCAATTCTCTCTTTTTGTTTAATTCATAATTAAAACAAAATGCGGTTAATATATCGTATATATTTAGCGTATATTCCCTAATTTGAATTCGAACATTTCGAACTCACTCGTCACACTGTTCTAAGGTTCAGTCTGATATGAGCTAGCAGGGGGACCTAATGGACCTACAGATCATGGGCTCTAACGATCCGAGATTAACCGGCTAAACTCATTAACCTTGTTAACCAACATTCGTTAACTACTAGGACACTCCACTATAGCCTAGTAGTTGCACTCCCCCCACTATAGATATATTTCTGTCCATTTGATATAACCATGATTAGTAAGTCGATCCTTCACAAGTTGTTTGTAACTAGAGTTGGGTCAATTTACCGTTTTACCGCTAAAGTTTCTTCTAGTTGCTTGAGTCCCACTGATCATCTAATGAACAATTGGTTTGTGGTCCAACCACCAAACCAAATCCTTCTCGGGCCAATGAGAGGGTGGGGCCCCTTATTCAAGACTTGGAGTCAGTACTTGAGGGAACAACCTCTCTACTATCCCTAAAAGCGGGTAGGAGTGAATTTCATCTTACACTCTATGTCCCCAACTATTCACCCAGTCTTACCCTGGAATGGGAGGCTTATTGAGTCGGCGAACTCGGGCCACTCTCACCCATGCAAATCTAAGGATAATTCCGAGTAAACAAGAGTTCATAGTTAGCCTAGGATTAAGATCGAGTTACCTAGGTCATCGAATGAAAAAATTAGTCTCAACAATAAACGACATTATAAAGTGAGAGTGGTTTTCTTCATGGTCCGATCTTATGCAATACTCATTGCATAGAAGGCCCCCACTCACATGTCTCCACATGTACAATTTAGTGATCACATTGTTTATATCATATACAAAAGTGGCCGCATCTATAGTGTCCCCAGAAGAAGGTACTCAACCTTATCCCTGTACTATAGATCATGTATCTACATATCGTTCAAGTAATCATACTATAGCCCGAGTGTTCTTAGTTTATTGGATTTAGATTAATCGTCGTAACATTCACTTTATTCAATAAATTCAAACTATGAGTTTTAGGACATAAAACCCAACAAATACAATCAATTCTATGATTGATCATTAATAAAAGAAGACTAATGGAAATGCAGGTATAAGAAGAATAATGGAGATGTGGGCAATCGATCCCCGTACCTCTCGCATGCAAAGAGAGCACTCTACCATCTTAGCTACATCCTCACAATTCTTACATCACAAAACCCATATGTCCCGTCATCGAAAAACTAAATAGTGAAAATGAAAAACTATTTCTGCTCATTATGTCATAAATAAGAAAAAATTGAAAAAAAATAATATATTTAACAAATGATAGTATTCTTTGGAGATGCATGGTAACGATCCCTGCACCTCTCGCATGGAAAACAATTGCTCTACCATTTAAGCTACATCACCACAATTATCCCTATTCATTATATCGTAAATAAGAATAAATTGAAAAGAAATATTATATTGTGATTTTCCTTTTCTTCAATTTTGTACAATTTGTGCGAAAGTGTCATTTTTCTCCACAATTTCAACACTTTACGTTTGGTTTGTTTTGAGATTTTTCTCAATCCCTTTATTTTGATCGCCCATGGTTATTTGGGCTCTTTGATTTAGTTCTTTTCCTTCGATCGACACTGAGAGTATTGTTAGATGAATCTCTAACTTCCCATTTGGGAATACTTTCACTGACATCTCGAATTCCATCAAACTTCAGTTTATCAGATCCTCGTGAACTGTTGATTGCAGCAACAACAGTATACCACGGCTCGGGTAAAGATGACATCAAAATTAATTCTTTAATTTCATTTTTTTAACATAATTTCCACTGAGCTCAATTGACTAACAATCACGTTGAACTAATTTATATGATCTGCAACAAATCTACCTTCAGACATTTGTATATATTTGACAACACCTTGTTTATAGCCAACGGATTTTCGTACATATTTGACAACACCTTCAATAGGCTCGATGTCGTCTTCTCTTTGATGATGTTGAACTTCGTGTTTCTGGACAGCGTCAACCAGATCAACTGTAAGGTGTGGCGATCCTTGAATTTTCACTCCTTCGCGGTCATGGTATCCGGCTACACCCCCAAAAGGGGTTTCTAAAGATCTTTTTGGTACATATAATCTTCAATCTGCATCTTCTAGAAACTGATATCGAATCCATCAAACTTTTCAATTCTTGTCTTTGAACTTTCCATCTTCATAGATCGCGGTGAATCTCACCTCGCTCTGATACCCATTATTAGGATCACACAACAACCCACACACTCGATCTAAATGAACACAAAGAACATGATAGAGAAAATGTAAGAAGATATATATTGACAAAAAGTTTTGTATTAATGACTTCAAGGTATGGAAATAGAGGGTATGAAGAATGAGAAATGTACCTTTTGAAAGCACAGACTAAGGGTATATATATGATTTCAGTTTATTATATATATATAGCTTTAACAGATATAACCACCTACTATATATAAATATTTAGTATATATATCTCTATCAGATTTTTACTGCAAATAGTCAACCTCCATAGTGTCGTTCTAGAGCCGAAATAGTTAGTTTTTCTAGGAGTGTTTAAAGAAAAATAACCAAATGGAGGGCTCGAAACGTTGGAACCCATCTGTTTATTTTCTGTAAACGTTTTAAGTTTCAAATTTAGAACTTTGAGTCCAAAATTCTTCATCTAGAGATTGATTGGTTTAATGGGTCTTACATAATTAGCTGTAGGGTAAGTTACGTTTAATGGGTCTTATACAATTAAGAGCCCAAATAGTTAGTTTTTCTAGTTGAGTTGAAAGAAAAATAAGCAAATGGAGGCTCCGAACATTGGAATCCATTTGTTTACTTTCTGTAGACATTTTAAGTTTCAAATTTAGAACTTTGCGTCCAAAATTCTTCATCTAGAGATTTATTCATTTAATGAGTCTTATACAATTAGCTGTACAGTAAGTTACGGTTTAATGGGTCTTATACAATTAGCTGTAGGGTAAGTACAGTTGAAGTTAATGAAGATAGTTGAAAAAGATTATCATCAGCTTATCTTCTACGGCTACTAAGAAACTTCTTACAGAGCTTGAGGATGATTATGTCGTCAAGGATCTTGGCATTTTGAGTTATTTTCTTGGGATTAAGGTTCACCATACTTCCAATGGACTTGTTCTGACACAACATAAATACATTCAAGATTTATTGTCCTGATCTTCTTTGGTGGCAATCTTATCTCCAGGAGTTCAAGGAAATAATTGACAGTTTCTCGCAAGGCAGTTGCTTATGCCACTGCCGAATTCAACATAAATATATTCAAGATTTATTGTCCTGGTCTTCTTTTGTGGCAATCTTATCTCCAAGAGTTCAAGGAAATAATCGATAGTTTCTTGCAAGGCGGTTGCTCATGCCATTGCCAAATTAACCTAGATCCAAGTCCTCATACGTGAGCTCGGGATCTCGCAAGCACGATCGCCTAGCCGGTGGCGTGACAACATTGGTGCCACCTATCTGTCCCTGATTGCCTATAGCCTGTGGCGTGACAACATTGGTGCCACCTATCTGTCCCCCAATCCAATCTTTCATTGTTCAGATTAGATAATCTATTGATTTATCCTTTGTTACACATCTATAAATACATGAGGTTGAGGTCCTGACCCGCCATTCAACATATTACACCATTAATATGTAATCATAAGGAAGAGTATTTATTAAAGCACTACGCTGCTCGCCTTAATTTCTGTTTCCTAAGATGGTAAGTATATATATGTATATATATGATTCCTAACAGTGTTTTTGCTTAATGGCCAAGCATTACGAACATAAAGTTAAAGCACTACGTTGCTCGCCTTAATTTTTGTTTCCTAAGATGGTAAGTATATATATGTATATATATGATTCCTAACAGTGTTTTTGCTTAATGGCCAAGCCATTACGAACATGAAGAAGGAGCACCAAGTAGGAGCACCCAAAACGAGAAACATACCACTAAACCAAATGTGTTTTTGCTAGTCCATGTGTTTTCTGTGCCTCAAGATTCGAAATTTATCCCCGTATTTTTTTTTGTGCTTTAGAACCTACTATTATTGTCATGTAATTTCACATTGTCCATCACATAATAGAATTTGTTCTTCAAATCAATTGGATGTACTTCAATTAATATTATTAAGAAATATTGACATAAATAAAGTTCATATTCTATAATTCCTACCTGTACTTTTGAGATTATGAATGACCCAGCTCAAATTATTTTGGTTGAAGCTGCATTGCCACTAAAGCATATGCATTCCTTTGGAATAGATATTGAAACAATACATTTGAAGTTTAAGTAAAATTTCACCGCAAACTAAGTTTTTGAAAACTACTTTTATTTTATAATTTTATAATTTTATAATTTTAGTTTTCAAAACCTACATTGATAGGTCAAAACTACTTCTTTGCTACCCTTTAACAATATTTATGTTGTAAAATGGGATTAACTTCTTTTAAGTTTATTTAGTTTCTTTTTACTACTAAGTTTAGTTCTATCTCATGTTAAAACAAAAAAAATGCTAGTAAACATAATTAATAAACCCATGTGCTTAATATATTTTAGATACTTACTCCATTTGTATTTACTTCATTATAAATAAAAGTTCACAGTAATTAATAAACCCATGTGCTTAATACATTCCCTAAAAAAATAAACTTGTTTGTATTAGGATAAATTACAATAAATAGGGAGAGAAGAAATCCGAAAATAAGTAGAAGGTTGAGAATTTCACTCAACCACACAGTCCACCAACTTGATAGACTCTTGTGCAATTCTACCCCCAAGGATTTTTAAGGGGAACATCTGAACTTTAAAGATCAATTTCATTCCTCTCACATCTGATTTTTAGATAATAATTGGAGAATATTTATAGTCTCCCAACAAAAGAGTAGTGGTCTCCATTTAATCTCAATCCTATTCAATCTCCACTAAAGACCAGGTCAATTTGACCATTAGATACTTTATGAATTAAAAATAAATAAAGTTTTCTAACAAGTCATCTAATGATGCTTGCACTTCATCCTCTGCTTCAACTATCTAAATATTCACTTCTGAAGCTCCAAATGGTCCTTTTTCAATTGAAAATGCTTGTAACACATGAAATGAGAGTTGAACAAAGCCTATCCAATTTTATAGATGAAGAATGAATGCTTGTTGAATCTTCTTGGCCGGTCCAGTTGGAACATTTGGATCACCGTGATCCTTATCATCTCCCCCCTCTTCAAAAGGATTCGTCCTCGAATCAGAAAAATCATCACCTACATCTAAAGGACTCAAGTCAGTAACATTGAAAATTGAAAGTAGAATGTGCTGAAAATTCTATCCAAACCAAGTTATCGGGTTGAAAAATCATTTCCTTCCAATTGTCTCCTTTCACCTATTTATGCAATGTTTTGATCAGATCGGTTGCTTTACTCACAAGAACATTAGAATGAATCGGAAGCAAATCAAGAGGAGTAGATGGATCAAATCTATAAACATCTTCAAAAGTAGAACCATGAGTGGTACTATGAATTGCTCTAAAGGAGAACGATAGTTCTCTATTATATGCCATACAAATAAGGTCCCATGGCTCTTTTAGAGATGCGGGGTATCGATCCCGTGGCTCTTGCATGCAAAGAGTGCACTCTACCATCTCAACTACATCCCAATAATTCTTACATGACAAAATCCTTAACGTCCCATCATCAACAATAGTGAAAATGAAAACTATCCTTGCTCATTATGTCATAAATAAGAAAATTTTGAAATAGAAATAGAATATTTGGTAGTAGGATTCCTTTGGAGATGTAGGGTATCGATATCCGTACTTCTCACATGCCTCTCACATGTTAAGCGAGCACTCTACCATCTGAGCTACATCCTCACGATTTGTACATTACAAAACCCTAAATGTCTCGTCATCAATAATAGTGAAAATGAAAAACTATCTCTTGCACATTATGTCATAATAAAAATAAATTGAAAAGAAATAATATATTTAATAGTTGATATTGATAGTTATCCTTTAGAGATGCGGGGTACCAGTCCCCATACCTCTCCAAAGGTAGTGCTCTACCATCTAAGCTACATCTCTTTGGGAGATGTGGGGTATCGATCACCATTCCTCTCGCATACTAAACGAGCACTCTACCATCAAAGCTACGTCCCCACATTACTTGCACCACAAAATCCTAAATTTTCCGTTATCAATAATAGTGAAAATGAAGAAATATCGCTACTCAACATGTCATGACTAAGGAAAAATTGAAAATAAATAACATATTTAATAATAGATAATTTTATTTTAGGGATGTTGGGTATCGATCCCATGTACCTCTCGTATGCAAAGCGAGCGCTCTACCATCTGAGCTACATCCTCACAATTCTTCTATCACAAAACCCTAAATATCTTGTCATTAATAATAGTGAATATAAAAAAAATATCAAAGCTCATGATGTCATTAAGGAAAGATTGAATAGAATTTCTTTTGGAGATGTGGGGTATCAATCCCCATATCTCTCGGGCGCATGCTAAGAGAGCGCTCTACCATATGAGCTACATCCCCACAATTCTTGCATCACAAAACCCTAAATTTTCCAAAATTTTCCATCATCAATAATAGTGTCTACCATATGAGCCACATCCCCACAATTCTTGCATCACAAAACCCTAAATTTTCCAAAATTTTCCATCATCAATAATAGTGTCTACCATATGAGCCACATCCCCACAATTCTTGCATCACAAAACCCATAATAGTGTCTACCATATGAGCCACATCCCCACCCTAAATTTTCCATCATCAATAATAGTGAAAATGAAGAAATATCGCTCCTTAATATTTATTTTGGAGATGCGGGGTATCAATCCCCATACCTCTCGCATGTAAAGCAAGCACTCTACCATCTGAGCTACATCCCCATAATTCTTACATCACAAAACCTTAAACGTCTCGTCATCAATAATAGTGAAAATGAAAAACTATCTCTGCTCATTATGTTGTAAATATGAAAAATTTAAAAAGAAATAATATATTTAATAATCCATTCATTTGGAGATACAAGGTATCGATCCCCGTACTACCCACACGAGAAGCGAGCGCTCTACCATTTGATTTACATCCGCACAATTCTTACATCAGAAAACCTTAAATATCTCGCCATCAATAATTGTGTAAATGAAAAAATATCTCGGCTCATTATATCATAAATAAGGAAAGATTGAATAGAAATAAAATATTAATAACAAAAAATTTCTTTTGGAGATGCGAGGTGGCTCATTCTGTCATAAATAAGGAAAGATTGAATAGAAATAAAATATTAGTAACAAAAAGTTTCTTTTGGAGATGTAGGGTATAGATCCCCATACCTTTCGCATGCTACGCGAGCGCTATACCATCTGGGCTCAATACCCACAATTCTTGAATCATAAAACCCTAAATTTTTCGTCATCAATAATAGTGAAAATGAAGAAATATCGCTACTCAACATGTCATGAATAAGGAAAAATTGAAAATAAAAAATATATTGAATAATAGATAGTTTTATTTTGGAGATGCAAGCTATCGATCCCCATACCTATCGCATGCAAAGCAAGCTCTTTAACATCTGAGCTACGTCCCTACGATTCTTATGTTACAAAACCCTAAACGTTTCGTCATCAATAATAGTGAAAATGAAAAACTATCTCTACTCATCATGTAGTAAATATGAAAAATTTGAAAAGAAATAATATATTTAGTACTCGATTCATTTGGAGAAGCAAGGTATCAATCCCGTACTTCCCATTGTACTTCGCAAATGGGAAGCTCTATCATCTAAGCTACATCCCCACGATTCTTACATCAGAAAATCCTAAATGTCCCGTCATCAATAATTATGAAAATGAAAAAAGTATAAGGAATAAAACATTAATAACAAATAGTTTCTTTGGGAGATGTGGGTATCTCAATCCCCATAAATAAGGAATAAATGTCCTCGCGCTAGGTGTACCATCTAACCTACATCCCCACATTACTTCCACCACAAAACCCTAAATTTTCTGTCATCAATAATAGTGAAAAATGAAGAAATATCGCTACTCAACATGTCATGACTAAGGAAAAATGCGAAGTATCGATCCCCATATCTCACGCATGCAAAGTGAGAACTCTACCATCTGAGCTACATCCCCACAATTCTCATGTCACAAAACCCTAAACGTCTCGTCATCAATAATAGGTCAAAAATGGGAATTCCAAAATGGGAGAAAATCAGGTATAATTTATGAATCAGTTACTTCGTTTTATTCTAAAATCTCTCTTAAAGGGGCATTCCAAGAATCAAACTCGAGACCTCTCACACCCAAAGCGAGAATCATACCACTAGATCAAATGCCCTTGTTATGCAAGTTAAAACGTATGTATGAATCCTTTGGCCTAGGTATTAAGGTCGCATTTTGTCGTATTGCAGGAAACACATGAAGTCCTCGATGCGCTTGAACTGAAGCCTTGCATGTAGAATGTGTCTTGAAACGTTATTATTCTGACCAAGAAGACATCAAGCAGAAGTAGGTGGTATGACGTCATGCAAAGAAGAAAAAATTTCATGCGAACAAAGTAGGAAGACACCAACAGAGAAGACATGAAGAGTCAACGAACCGAGAAGTGATTTTCAACAGCTCCTGGTAGATTGGAAGAGACTCCTCATTCTGAGATCAGCTGGTAGCGCATCGTCACGCCTTGCATGTAGAATGTGTCTTGAAACATTATTATTCTGACCAAGAAGACATCAAGCAGAAGTAGGTGGTATGACGTCATGCAAAGAAGAAAAAATTTCATGCGAACAAAGTAGGAAGACACCAACAGAGAAGACATGAAGAGTCAACGAACCGAGAACTGATTTTCAACAGCTCCTGATAGATTGGAAGAGACTCCTCATTTTGAGATCAGCTGGTAGCGCATATCGTCACGGTCACGATTGCCCAAGGCGTGCTGTGTCTATCTCAGCCATTTTTGTAAATAATTTGTTGCAAAAGCATATCTACACCCACCCCGAGAGAATGTGACTAGTGTACTTCCTTGCTCAAGTTTTTTAAAAATTTTCATCCAAACGTGAATATTTATTCAATTTGATATAATTTTTGGGGGCATTTTAAGAATCGAACTCAAGACCCCTTACACCCAAAGCGAGAATCATACCACTAGACAAATGCCCTTATTATGGATCTTTTGACTATTTAAGCGAGTTGGGCTTGGAGCATGCGTGTAGGTTGAAAATGAAATGGTTGGATGCAGGTTGCGAATGGGGATTGGGCCACGGAAGGTTTTTTTCTTTACCACAAATGGACTTTAGGTTAGTGAGTCTCAAATTTTAGTTCAAACGGACCCAAAATCGAACCTACTAGTTCCTTCTTCCTTATACGACTCACTGAAAATTTTGGTGCCCTTCTCATTCCTATTCTCAATTCCGCCTCTTCTCGCTCTTTGAAACTTTCTCATTCCTATTCTCTGTTCCGCCTCTTCTCGCTCTCTGAAACTTCTTTAAATGTTATTGTTCACCGGTTATTTGGGCGCATCTTCCTTGAAAGGATTGTGACGACAGATGACCTAGGTAAAGCTACTATTGGGAGATTAGTGCAATAGAGAATCTATGCCCCTTAGGGTCTTTGAAACTTTCTCATTCCTATTCTCTGCCCCTCCTATGCCCTATGCCCGTTAGGGTCTTTGAAACTTTCTCATTCCTATTCTCTGCCCCTCCTATGCCCCTTATGGTCTTTGAAACTTTTTCATTCCTATTCTCTGTCCCTCCTATGCCCCTTATGGTCTTTGAAACTTTTTCATTCCTATTCTCTGCCCCTCCTATGCCCCTTAGGGTCTTTGAAACTTTCTCATTCCTATTCTCTGCCCCTTCGCCACTCCTATGCCCCTTAGGGTCTTTGAAACTTTCTCATTCCTATTCTCTGCCCCTCTCCTATGCCCCTTCGGGTCTTTGAAACTTTCTCATTCCTATCCTATGCCCCCGCCCCCCTCCTATGCCCCTTAAGGTCTTTGAAACTTTCTCATTCCAATCCTATGCCCCTTAGGGTCTTTGAAACTTTCTCATTCCTATTCTCTGCCCCCTCCTATGCCCCTTAGGGTCTTTGAAACTTTCTCATTCCTATTCTGTAACGACCCGAAAAAATAATAATGATAATAATAATTATTATACAAAAAAAAAAAAAAGGAAAAGAAAAAAATAAAGTATGGACCCTCTCTCTCCACCTTCCCCAAATATCTCCCCAACACCTCCAACTGCAAAGGGATCTGTAAAAGAAAGAAATAGAAGACAAAAAAAAAAAAAAAAAATGGCCACTGGGAAGGAATGACTTCACTCCAAGAAGATCTGATAGGAAGGGAAGAGATAGAAAATTTATGGGTAAGTTAGATCTCTTCTTTTATTTTTGCAGGAGATAGAAAAATTATTTTAGATCTCTATTTTTTCAATTATTTAGATTTTTGGATCTCTTATCGAAATCAAAATTGATTGAAAAATGGTTTTGTCAATTGCATGAATCATCTTTTTTAGGAAAGAGAAGAAAATTATAATTGATTGATGCATGAAATTAGAATGGATTGTAAATGAATTTGATAGTCATCTGGGAAAGAGAAAGAAAACAGAATAGATTGAAAATGGCTTTCTGTTAATTGGATAGTCAAGGAAAGGGAGGAGAACACAATGGATTGAAATTGTTTTATAATTGCATAATCATTTGTAGGAAAAAAAAAAATACAGAGAGAAGGGAACAAAGAGGTATAAGAAAGAAAATGGAAAATGTGAAAAATTGTTATTGTTTGTATCCAGAGAATATAATATTATAACAGACCATAATTAGATGGAATGATTCAAACCAGCATGAAATAATATTGACATATTTTCAATTTGAGTTTTAGAAAATTTAGAAACAATGAAAACTTGGAATTCGATTTTTACTGAGACCGTTTTAGAGCCGTATTTCACATTGTTAGTTGGATTATTAATTAAAATGTGAAATACTAACAAAAGGTGACGAACGGTGGGATATGAACTCCAGCAACCTTTAGAGCAACTCTCGAGGAATGGGAGCTTACGTTAATTAAATTAGGGAGTACTTCGGCTAAGGCCAACCAGGTAAGTGGCCTTACTATAGGATAGGCTAAATAATTGTATGAGTTATGATGATGTGTGGATTATGATGCTTGATGATATGTGCGGTATATACATATTTTGTTGAGTGACGCTTGATATGTTTGACGCACGTTGTGGCATTATGATGAGCATGATGATTGCATGATTTTTACCTTAATATGATGTTGTTTTCCATATTGAGCATGCCAGATGATGATGAGTGCCATATTGCATCATGTCGTTAGATCGACGTAGGACACAACCCTAAGAGCATGAAAATGATATTAATATAAATATCCACGAGTATGCGTTACCTAGAGTAACAAAGAGATGAGACTAGAGGGTTGTGTCAGAAGAGACATTACGATGGATTTAGAGGGACCTCATGCATTTTGTATGTTCATAAGCATAGGGCTACTTCCCCTAGAGATGATGAGTGCGGACGCGCACCTTATGATGAGCGCGAATGCGCACAGGTGCGAAAGCACACAGATGAGGGTGTTCATGAGGCGCATGACACTATGGGGTTCCGCTGACCTCCGGACGTCGCTACAGATTAGCTTGACCAGAGGGTCCAGGGGGTGTGCGAGCGCCCTGGGGATTCACATTCGCACGTGTTAGTCGTGTGTAGGGAAGTACTACACATCTAATTTATCCGAGACTGGAGGCCACCCCTAAGATGATTAGAGATAGGTCCCTAAATCATGATTGCATGTGTTTGCATTTGCATGGCCCCCTATAGTGGGGCCACTTACTGAGTATTCTTTGAAATACTCAGGCCGTGTGCCACATCATTTTTCAGGTAAAGGCGAGGCGCACTTGTACAGAGGACGGCGGCATCGCGAGTAGAGACTGTGGCACGTGCATAGGGTAGACTCATATTTAAATTTCTAGTCTTAAGTTAGAATAGGTTGTTTTGCATTTCATTGTTTTAAATTATTTTGTATTTGTTTTTGTTTCTCTAAATTTCAGTATTTCATATTTAAACACGTAAGACCACGGCAGTGTTTTTCAGAGGAGAAGTTGTTTTAAACGTTTTTTTTTTTAAATTTTCATTATCAATTATGTTCATGTAAGAGTTATATTTCCGCATTATAGATGAGCATGAGACGTTAGTAGCGACTCTGAGTATGTGGAAATTTAGGGTCGTTACATATTCTCTGCCCCTCTTCTCATTCCTATTCTCTGCCCCTCCTATGCCCCTTCCTATTCTCTGCCCCTCCTATGCCCCTTAGGGTCTTTGAAACTTTCTCATTCCTATTCTGTGCCCCTTCCTAATCTCTGCCCCTCCTATGCCCCCCTCCTATGCCCCTTAGGGTCTTTGAAACTTTCCCATTCCTATTCTGTGCCCCTTCCTATTCTCTGCCCCCCTCCTATGTCCATGTCCCTTAGTGTTTTTGAAACTTTCTCATTCCTATTCTCTGCCCTCCAATTCTCTGCCCCCATTCCTATTCTGTGCCCCTTCCTATTCTCTGCCCCTCCTATGCCCCTTAGGGTCTTTGAAACTTTCTCATTCCTATTCTGTGCCCATTCCTAATCTCTGCCCCTCCTATGCCCCCCTCCTATGCCCCTTAGGGTCTTTCAAACTTTCCCATTCCTATTCTGTGCCCCTTCCTATTCTCTGCCCCCCTCCTATGTCCATGTCCCTTAGTGTCTTTGAAACTTTCTCATTCCTATTCTCTGCCCTCCAATTCTCTGCCCCCATTCCTATTCTGTGCCCCTTCCTATTCTCTGCCCCCTCCTATGTCCATGTCCCTTAGTGTCTTTGAAACATTCTCATTCCTATTCTCTGCCCCCCTCCTAGGTCCATGTCCCTTAGGGTCTTTGAAACTTTCTCATTCCTATTCTCTGCCCCCCTCCTATGTCCATGTCCTTTAGGGTCTTTGAAACTTTCTCATTCCTATTCTCTGCCCCCCTCCTATGTCCATGTTCCTTAGTGTCTTTGAAACTTTCTCATTCCTATTCTCTGCCCCCCTCCTATGTCCATGTCCCTTAGGGTCTTCCCCCCTCCAGGGTCTTTGAAGCTTTCTCATTCCTATTCTCTGCCCCCCTCATATGTCCATTCCTATTCTTTGCCCCCCCCCCCCCTCATATGTCCATTAGGGTCTTTGAAACTTTCTCATTCCTATTCTTTGTCCCCCTCATATGTCCATTTCTATTCTTTGTCCCCCTCATATGTCCATTCCTATTCTTTGCCCCCCCATATGTCCATTAGGGTCTTTGAAACTTTCTCATTCCTATTCTCTGCCCCCCTCATATGTCCATTCCTATTCTTTGTCCCCCTCATATGTCCATTCCTATTCTCTGCCCCCCCTCATATGTCCATTCCTATTCTCTGCCCCCCTCATATGTCTATTCCTATTCTCTGCCCCCCTTGCCCCCCCCCCCCCCCCCCCCCCCCCCCCCCCCCCCCCCCCCCCCTCATATGTCCATTAGGGTCTTTGAAACTTTCTCATTCCTATTCTCTGTCCCCCTCATATGTCCATTCCTATTCTTTGCCCCCCCATATGTCCATTAGGGTCTTTGAAACTTTCTCATTTCTATTCTCTGCCCCCCTCATATGTCCATTCCTATTCTCTGCCCCCCCTCATATGTCCATTCCTATTCTTTGTCCCCTCATATGTCCATTCCTATTCTCTGCCCCCCCTCATATGTCCATTCCTATTCTCTGCCCCTTGCCCCCCCCCTCATATGTCCATTCCTATTCTCTGCCCCCCTCATATGTCTATTCCTATTCTCTGCCCCCCTTGCCCCCCCCCCCCCCCCCCTCATATGTCTATTAGGGTCTTTGAAACTTTCTCATTCCTATTCTCTGTCCCCCTCATATGTCCATTCCTATTCTTTGCCCCCCATATGTCCATTAGGGTCTTTGAAACTTTCTCATTCCTATTCTCTGCCCCCTCATATGTCCATTCCTATTCTTTGTCCCCCTCTCTCTGCCCCCCTCATATGTCCATTCCTATTCTTGCCCCCCCCCCCCCTCATATGTCCATTCCTATTCTTTGTCCCCCTCATATGTCCATTCTTATTCTCTGCCCCCCTTGCCCCCCTCATATGTCCATTCCTATTCTCTAAAACTCACATATGTCCATGTTTATACACCCTACAGTAGTGTATAGGCTTCCAGATTTTTTGTCATGCTACCACCATGACACCCTTCACAATCTTCCCAAAACTCTTTTCAAACTCGGCTGCATAACCTGTGCTATCCAACTGACCAATAGAGATTAGATTCTTCTTGAGATCAAGAATATATCTGACATCCTATAACGTCCACCCATTTCTTGCTAGAGTTTGTATGCAGAAATCTCTCTTCCCTTCAATCTCCAACGTTTTGTTGTCGGCAAGATACACCTTCCTAAAATTTTCTTATTTGAAATTTTGAAACAATTCCTTACTTGGAGACAAATGAAACTAATGCAACTTAATCTAAAATCTAGAATTCAATTGGGCTATTCATGCTACGAATTAGAGCATCCTCAGTATCTTCTGCTGAATATATAGAATCAATGTCATCTTCAAATTTGTGATTTTTCTTTTCTTCAATTTTGTACGATCTGTCCGAAAGTGTCATTTTTCTCCACAATTTCTACACTTTACGTTCGGTTTGTTTGGAGATTTTTCTCGATTCCTTGATTTTGGTCGCTCATGTTTGTGTGGGCTCTTTAATTTACTTCTCGTTTGGGAATACTTTCGCTGACATCTCGAATTTCATCAAACTTCAATTTATCAGACCTTGTAAACTGTTGATTGCAGCAACAACAGTATACCACGACTCGAGTAAAGATGACATCAAAATCAATGCCTTAATTTCATTTTTGAACATAATTTCCACTAAGCTCAATGGACTGACAATCACGTCGAACTAATTTATATGAGCTGCAACAAAGCTACGTTCGACATTTGTAGATGGAACAACCTCTGCATCAAATACACCTTGTCCATAGCCGACGGATTTTCGTACATATTTGACAACACCTTCAATAGGCCCGATGTCGTTTTCTCTTTGATGATGTTGAACATCATGTTTCTTAATAGCGTCAACCAGATCAACCCTTAGGCGTGACGATCCTTGAGTTTTCAGTCCTCCGTGGTCATGGTATTCTGCTTCACCCCCAAAAGGGGTTTTCTGAAGATCTTTCTGGTCATATAATCTTCAATCTACATCTTCTAGAAACTGATATCAAATCCATCAAACTTTTCAATTCTTGTCTTTGAACTATCCATCTTTGAACTTTCCATCTTCACATATAGTGGTGAATCTCACCTCGCTCTGATACCAGTTATTAGGATCACACAACAACACACACACTCAATCTAAATGAACACAAAGAACTTGATAGAGAAAATGCAAAGGAGAAATATTGACTAAAAGTTTTGTATTAATGACTTCAAGGCATGCAAAGAGAGGATATGAAGAATGAGAAATACACGTTTTGAAAGCATTGACTAATGGGTATATATATGATTTCAGTTTATTATATATATATATATAGCTTTAACAGATATAACTGCGTGTATATAAATATTTAGTATATATATCTCTATCAGATTTTTACTATAAATAGCCAGCCTCCATATCTAAACTTCTACCGCCCAAATAGTTAGTTTTTCTACGAGAGTTTAAAGAAAATAAGCAAATGGAGGCTCGGAACGTTGGAACCCATTAGTTTACATGACACTATTGATATCTTTGGTGGCAATCTTATCTCCTAAAGTTCAAGGAAATAATCGACAGTTTCTCGTTCTAGTACGGAAGGCGAATACAAGGCGGTTGCTTATGCCACTGCCGAATTAATTTGGATCCAAGTCCTCTTGCGTGAGCTCGTGATCTTGCAAGCACGAGCGCCTAGCCTGTGGTGTGACAACATTGGTGTCACCTATCTGTCCGCCAATCCAATCTTTCATCGATTGAGGTTGATTATTACTTCGTCCGTGAAGGAGTATTAGGTGCAATCTGAATTTAGTAGTACATCGTCCAGATTAGATAGTATATAGATTTACTCCCATTCAACCAAACGACACCATTAATATGTAATCATAAGGAAGAGTATTTATTAAAGCACTAGGTTGTTCGCCTTAATTTTTGTAGGAAATAACAAACTATTTAATTTGATATAATTGTGGGGCATTTCGTGAATCAATCATTTTTGAAATTTATCCACTAGACCAAATGGATGGGTAGTGGATCAATCATTTTTACTTGCTAGTCCATGTGTTTTGTGTGCCTCAAGATTTGAAATTTATCCACGTTTTTTTTTTTTTTTTTTTGTGCTTTAGAACCTACTAGTATTGTCACATTAATTTCATATTGTCCATCACATAGTAGAATTTGTTCTTCAAATCAATTGGATGTACTTCAATTAATATTAAAATATCGACATAAATAAAGTTCTTTGTACTTCAATCAATATTATTAAGAAATATTGACATAAATAAAGTTCATATCCTATAATTCCTACCTTACTTCAATCAATATTATTAAGAAATATTGACATAAATAAAGTTCATATCCTATAATTCCTACCTTGTACGTTTAAGATTATGAATGACCCACCTCAAATTTGTTAGGTTGAAGCTGCATTGCCACTCAAGTATATGCATTCCTTTAAAATAAATAATCAATTGGATGTACTTCAATTAATATTAAAATATTGACATAAATAAAGTTCTTTGTACTTCAATTAATATTATTAAGAAATATTGACATCTTCATTGCCACTCAAGTATATGCAATACTGCTTCTTTGCTACCATTTAACAATATTTATATTGTAAAATGGGATTAACTTTATGTAGTTTCTTTTTATTACTTCCTTTACTTCTTCTCTTGTTTAAAGAGGAAATTCTTAGTTCGAGGTGTCTTGTGTAACTCAAGATTTGAAATTTATCTAATCACCCTGCAATTGCTCATTCTAAGATGTGAACTTAGGACCTGTTACACCCTAAGAAGAATAATACCACTAGACCAAATTTCCCTTCTTGAACATCTATCATTTTTAGCTCTCACTCGATATAATTTTTTCTCTCAAGTTTGAAATCTATATTTGTTTGGAGTTGAGGGGCTAAAAGGAAGTTCAACAAGGTGAGTTAGGTCTTTTTGTATAAGAGGAAGTTCATTGATCTCAAAACCTCTCACACCAAAAGCAAGAATCATGCTGCTAGACCAAATGTCCTTATTGTGGACTTCATATTCAATCATGCATTGAACATATTATCGTTATTTCATTTACTTTATTTGATGTTCATATAAATTTGTTAATACTGATGGTGTTACTATAACACGTGCGGAAGCAATTTGGATCTTAGGCACTCTAAGTACATCAATTATAGTAAATTAGCTAGCATGTTCAAAAGCATTAAAACTCAATGATGTTGAATACTAACCTTTTGTAGTTCAAATTTCTTTTTCCTCACGAACAAGTTTCAAATCACCACTATGTCTTCCCTACTATTCTCTGGCCTTAGAACAAGATTGTGGAATCTGGTGAGTGACTAGACTTGATAAGAATTTAGTATATGTAACGAGAGGGTTTTGAGAGATTTTCTCAAAGTTTTTCAAGCAAACTTGCCATGGACTCTATAATCACTCTATTTATAGAGTCATATTTACATGTTCATGCAAATTTGAGATTACCAAATTTTGACACAAAATTCCACTCAAATTTGTGAGATTATGTGGCAAGCATGCAAGTTTGAGTTAACCAAATTTTGACACTCAAAATTCCACTCAAATTTGTGGGAGTTTATTTGGCAAACATGCATGTTTGGTTAAACCAAACTTTGACGCTCAAATTCGCAGGATTTTGTGGTAAACATGTAAGTTTGGTTAAACCAGATATTGACACACAATATTCCACTAACTCAAACATTGATTTTTCCATGGGGTGAAGTGAACCTTTTGACTTTCTTTATTTTAATTCAACAATTAATTTAAATAATTAATTTCAAATCAAAATCCTTTAGCATATAGTCCCTCGTTCTCCTATGATACTTGAGAATATTTTTAACGGCAGTCCAATGAGCACATCCTAGATTGGACTGATATCTGCTGACAATTCCCACAACATAGCATATGCATGGCATACATCAGACTACCGACTGATGCATAGGGAATGTGTCTCATATCCTCAACTTCTTGAGGTGTCTTAGGACTTTTTTCCTTTGACAAATTAACTTTGTAACTAAAAGGTAATAATCCTTTCTTGATGTCCTACATTTTATATCGAATTAACATTTTGTCGATGTACGATGCCTGAGACAATGCTAGGGTTTTGTTCTTGTGATTTCGTACAATTAGTCATCAAAATCATATTTGAACCCACCCGGACTAAAATTTCCCAAAATATTTAGAGGAGAATGTGACTAGTTGTCAATTCTTCCTACTCAGGTTATATGCTATCAAATCCATTGTTGTTGCTTATTCGCTTTTAGCTTATACTATTGCTTTATTTGAAATTATTTTTAATGTATTTCCTTGTTCAAATTTTCTAAAAAATTTCTTCCAAACGTGACTCGAGCATACACTATTATTGTCCATGTAGTCTGAATTTTGCACGGTTGACTTTTTTGTCAGATTAGAATAAATGTCGCATAATCATTGTCTCACTGTTGAAAGAGTGCAATTGTGACACTTGCCTTTCCATTTGGTTGTGGGCCAAATCTTCTGACTATTTACATGAGTTGGGTATGGAGCATGCCTATAGGTTGAAAAGGAAATGGTTGGATGTAAGCTGCAAATGAGGGTTGGGCCACATAAGGTTTTTTTCTTTACCACAGATGGACTTTTAGGCTATTGAGTCTCAAATTTTAGTTCAAACGGACCCAAAATCAAACCTACTAGTTCCTTCTTCCTCACACGACTCACTAAAAATTTTGGTGCATTTCTCACTCCTATTCTTTGTCTGTCTCCTCTCGCTCTCTGAAACTTCTTTAAATGTTATTGTTCACCGGTTATTTTGGCGCATGTTCCTTAAAAGGATTGTGGCGACAGATGACTTAGGTAAAACTACTATTGGGAAATCAGTGCAATAGAGAATCTGTGCCCTTTTCCTGAAACCTTCACTGGACAACATTACAAAGAGTTCCTAGAAAAAAATATCATAGAACAATTTGTGTAATGCCTTTGAAGTTAGGCTCGAGGCTCTATCTTATCTCCCAAGAATATGGTTCATTCTCTATTCATATAATTCAGCAATAGAAAGTGGTACCCTCATCTTCTTTTACAAGACTTTCTCAAGCCCTCATCGAATGATTTGAAAGTTGTAGCCCTCATTGTGGTATCCTCATCTTCTTTGATAAGACTACCTCAGGCCTTCATGGAATGATTTGAAAGTCCTTATGGAATAATTTGAAAGTGGTACTCTCATTTTCTTTTATAAGACTACTTCAGGCCTTCGTGGAATGATTTTGCTATGTTGGGAGTAGGAGTAAGAGTATATGACTCTTTTTATGGTCCAAGTCCCGAAAAAGTAAGGAGAGGAATCCTCATAGTTTCCAAGATAGGAAGAGAATCGTACATACACAGATCGAAAAAGTAAGGAGAGGAATCCTCATAGTTTCCAAGATTGGAAGAGAATCATACATACACAGACCAAATACCCTTGTAATAGATCTATCATTTTTAGTTGCTAGTCCATTTGTTTTATGCGCCTCAATATTTAAAATTTATCCACATGGATTTGTGCTTTAGAACCTACTATCATTGTCATGTTAACTTCACATTGTCTATCACACAGTTGAACTACATTGCCAAGTCCATGCATTCCTTTAGGATAGATATGTTGATAAATTAGGCCCCTTTTGATAACTATTTTGTTTTTTTGTTTTTTTTTTTAAATTAGATTTTTTTTTCTTTCCATTTCTTTATTTTAAGTAAAATCTCACCCCAAACAAAGTTTTTGAAAATTACTTTTTTTTTTCTTTTAATTTTTTAAATCTTTTAATCTTTTAATTTAGTTTTCAAAACTTAGATTAAGAGGTAGTTATTTACTACCATTTAACAAACTTAGATTGATAGGTAGTTATTTACTACCATTTAACAAATATGGTAAAATGGGATTAACTTCCTTTAAGTTTATGTAGTTTTTTTTTATTACTACGTTTACCTCTATCTTATGTTTAAAAAAAAAATGCTAGTAAACATAATTCCTCTTTTATTGTTATATGTACTTACTATATTTGTATTTACTTCATTTTATACAAAAGTTTATCGGATTTAATCTCAATCCCCTTGAATCTCCACAAAAGACGAGGTCAATTTGACTCTTACATACTTTATGAAATTAAAAATAAATAAAGCTTTCTAACAACTCATACTCATGTAATGATGCTTGCAACTTCATCCTCTACTTCAATGGTGTAAATATTCACTTCTGAAGCTCCAAATGGTCCTTCCTCAATCAAATAAGTTTGTAACACATGAAATGATAGTTGAACCAAGCCTATCCAATTTTATAGATGAAGAATGAATGCTTGTGGAATCTTCTTGGCTGGTCTAGTTGGTACATTTGGAACATTGTGATCCTTGTGGAATCTTCTTGGCTCTTCAAAAGGATTCGTCCTTGAATTAGAAAAATCATCACCTACATCAAAAGGACTCAAGTCAGCAACATTGAACGTAGAATGTGCTGAAAAATCTCTGGGAAGATCATTTTATATGCATTGTTATTAATGATTTCAAGGACTTGATAAGGGTCATCCCCTCTTGTATGTAACTTTGTCTTCCTTTGAGATGAGAATTGCTCCTTGCGAAAATGTATCCAAACCCAGTTATCGGGTTGAAAAATGATTTCCTTCCGTCTTTTGTTAATTCTTGAAGCAACTTTGAAATTTTGTTTCTCAATTGTCTCCTTCACCTCTTTATGCAATGTTTTGATTAGATCTGCCTTACTTGTGGTTGCCTTACTCACAAAAATATTAGAATGAATAGGAACAAATCAAGAGTGTAAGTGGACTAAATCCATAAACATCCTTAAAAGGAGAACAATTTGTGGTACTATGGATTGCTCTAAAGGAAAACGATACTATGAATTGCTCTATTATATGCCATCTCTACAAATGGCAAACATTAGTCCCAAGACTTAATATTCTTAGAAATAATAGGCAGATTAAATCCATAAACATGAATTGGTCTATTATATGTCATCTCTACAAATGGCAAACATTCGTCCCAAGACTTAATATTCTTAATTAAATCCATAAACATGAATTGGTCTATTATATGTTATCTCTATAAATGTCAAACATTCGTCCCAAGATTGGTCTATTATATGCCATCTCTCGAAAATGGCAAACATTTGTCCCACGATTGGTCTATTATATGCCATCTCTACAAATGGCAAACATTCGTCCCAACTTAATATTCTTAGAAATAATAGGAATATTAAATCCATAAACATTTGGAGAATATAATCCAATTTATCCACAACGTACTTTTCAAAAGTGACTTAAAAATTTAATCCATTTAAAATATAAGGCACCACCATATTATTGATCACTTTTAGGAATAGTGAGCAAGGTATTGATCCCCATACCAATCACATGCAAAGAGAACACTCTACCATCTTAGCTATAGCTCAAAAAATTGAAAAGATATTAAGAGAATTATTGTTTTAACCTACTTAATTTTTTGTTTTTTTTAACCTACTTAATTTTTTGTTTTTCTTTTCTTTTTTTTTTTTCGCTTCCTAACATGGTTAGTAGAAAGCCTTGAGGATGTAAAGAAAGACTTCTTACCTCACGGAATCATAAGGAAGAGTATTTGAAGCATCATGCTGGCGCTGCATGGTTAAGCCATTGCAAACATGCTCCGAAGGTTTCTCTAAATTTTTACAAAATTTACATTAGTCTTTGAAGATTCAATCTAGCTAGTTTGCATAACACTACATTGTCCTCGGCCACCAAAATTCTTTCCAATTTACGCTTTTCACGGCTCAAGTTTTCATGTTTCTTTTTTAATTTCTTTTTATCGACTTTGTTGCCCAACAACGGGTGTCTTCCCCTCATTGACCTTACTATGATAATATCTGTACAATTATGGACTTAAATATTTAGAAACATCATAATTCTACCACTAAAAATACTTTTGTTTTCTTTGGTTTCATTTATTTGAATATAACAAGTTTTTTTTACCATTGTTTTTACAACACACAAAACTATTTGATATAGTTGTGGGGCATTCTGAGAGCTGAATTTGAGACCTATTATATCCCCAAAGTGAAAGTCATATCACTAGAACAAATGTCATTCTTGATCTATCAATTTTAATTCCTAGTCTATGTGCTTTATTCACTTCAAAGTTTGAAATTTATCAACGTGTTTTCTGCTTTAGAACTTAGGATTATTGTCATGTAAATTTCATATTGTCCATTACACAAAGGAATTTGTTCTTCAAATCATTTGGATGTACTTCAATTAATATTGTTAAGAAATATTGACATAAATAAAGTTCAGTTTATTTAAGTTGTAATATATGATCATGCTAAATTGTCTTGAAATACCATTTAATGGCGATATAATTATTGGTTCTTGCTTGGTATATTTCTTAATAGTGAATTAGGATTTTCCTTCTAAACAAAAGGATTTCTGATAGGATCCATATTCATCCACAATTGAAAATTCGTTTTAGTATTCTACTAAAGAGAGTGGTGATGTAAAAAAGGAAGAGACTCATCGAATGACAGAGGCAAGTATAGCTTTTGGACATTTTAGTTAATTCCTAAACAAGTTCTATATAGACACATAGGCCAATGGATCCATACATCTAGATCACAAAATAATCAATTGAAAAAGAAAGAATGAAAATTGATCGTGAGACACTTTAATCCCTAGGCCCATGGATCCATACATTTAGATCAAAAAATAATCAATAGAAAACAACAAGTTCTATATAGACACATAGGCCCATGGATCCATACATTTAAATAAGAAAATAATCAATAGAAAAAAAAAAAGAATCAAAATTGATCGTGTTGGGTTTTATGTTCTAAAACTCATAGTTTGTAAACAAAAACATATTCTATTTTCAATAAAGTTATTATTGATGCAGTATAGATTTTTAATGAATAAAGTAAATGTTACCATCATTAATCTAAATCAAATAAACTAAGAACACTCTGGCTATAGTATGATTACATGAACTATATGTAGAGACATAAGAGTGGATCAAGTTAAAGTATATAGTCAAAATGATCTATAGTATAGGGATAAGGTTGAGTGCCTTATCCCGGAGACACTATGGATGTTGCCCACTTTTGTATATGATATAAACAATGTGATCACTAAATTGTACATGTGGAGACATGTGAGTGGGGGCATCCTATGCAATGAGTATTTCATAAGATCGGACCATGAAGAAAACCACTCTCACTTTATAATGTCGTTTACTATTGAGGCTGATTTTTTCATTCGATGACCTAGGTAACTCGATCTTAATCCTGAGCTAATTATGAACTCCTGTTTATTCGGAATTATCCTTAGACATGCATGGGTGAGAGTGACCCGAGTTCGCTGACTCAATAAGCCTCCCATTTCAGAGGTAAGATTGAGTGAAAAGCTGGGGACATAGAGTGTATGATGGAATTCACTCCTACCCGCTTTTAGGGATAGTAGAGAGGTTGTTCCCTTAAGTACTGACTCCAAGTCTTGAACAAGAGGCCCCACCCTCTCATTGGCCCAATAGGGATTCGGTTTGGTGGTTGGACCACAAACCAATTGTTCATTAGAGGATCGGTGGGACTCAAGGAACGAGAAGTAACTTTAGGGGTAAAACGGTAAATTGACCCAGCTTTAGTTACGAACAACCTATGAATGATCGACTTACTAATCATGGTTATATCAAATGGACATAAATATATCTATAGTGAGGGGAGTGCAACTACTAGGCTATAGTGAAGTGTCCTAGTAGTTAACGAATGTTGGTTAACAAGATTAGTGAGTTTAGTCGGTTAATCTTGGATTGTTGGAGCCCATGATCCGTAGGTCCATTAGGACCCCCTGCTAGCTTATATCGGACTAAACCTTAGAACAGTGTAACGAGTGAGTTCGAAGTGTTCGAATTCAAATTAGGGAATATACACTAAATATATAAGATATATTTAACAGCATTTTGTTTTAATTATGAATTAAACCAAAAGAGAGAATTGGAGATATTTAAATAATGTTTAAATATTTTAATGATAAATAAGGATTCATAATCCATATATGTCTTTGGCATTTTATTTAATGTTAAATATTAATTAAATTGTTTAATTAATGGTTTAATATTATTTTGATTTGAAATTAATTATTTAAATTAATTGTTGAATTAAAATAAAGAAAGTCAAAATGTTGACTTCACCTAATGTAAAAATCCATGTTTGAGTTAGTGCAATATTGAGTGTCAACATATGGTTTAACCAAACTTGCATGTTTGTCACATAATCCCACAAATTTGAGTGGAATTTTGAGAGTCAAAATTTGGTTTAACCAAACATGCATGTTTGCCAAATAAACCCCACAAATTTAAGTGGATTTGTGAGTGTAAAAATTCGGTTAACTCAAACTTGCATGCTTGCCACATAATCCCACAAATTTGAGTGGAATTTTAAGTGTCAAAATTTGATAATCTCAAATTTGTATGAACATGCAAATATGACTCTATAAACAGAGTGAGCAAGGTACATGGAAAGTTGGCTTGAAAAACTTTGAGAAAATCTCTCAAAACTCTCTCTTTACATATACTAAATTCCTATCAAGTTTAGTCACTCACCGGATTCCACAATTCCGTTCTAAGGCCGGAGAATAATAGGGAAGGCACTAGTGGTGGTTCAAAACCGGTTCATGAGGAAAAAGAAATTTGAACTACAAAAGGTTAGTATTCAAACTCATTGAGTTTTAATGCTTTTGAACATGCTAGCTAATTTACTATAATTAATGTACTTAGAGTGCCTAAGATCCAAATTGCTTCCGCACGTGTTATAGTAACTACATCAATTGGTACCAGAGCAAGTTTTAGGCACTTTATTTACATTAATTTGAGAATGGTGGGTACCATTTCATGAATGAATTTTTGTGGTTGCTAAAGTGGATGTTTATGGTTTTGGCATTTTTTTTATACTTCCATTTGATACAATTATTGTAATTGGCCTAATGTGCATGGGGTTTAATGAGTGAAGAAAGGTATGTAATTTTTATGGAGTCATTAGAGTCCATTTTAGGTTATAATTGATTGAAAATAGAAAAGATAGCAAGCTGAACCGAAGAAGAAGATGGAAGAGGCGATTCGGGTGTTTTTCTGCCAGTTGGGGTCTGGTTCAACGTTTTTAAGGGTTGGTTCGGTCAGTTCATGATCCTTGGGAGCGGTTCAAGTTATTTTTAATTATTAATGTAATAATTTAGTTTATTTCTTGCTTTAAAATGTCAAAACCAATCCACTTTAGTGTGTTTAATTAATTATGCCTTATGAATGTATGTTTTAATAAAATAAAAAATGTATATGCATAAAGTATGTCATATAGATTTAAAATCCCACCGTAGGCTAAGCATGTTTCATACATTACAAGTATGTTATAAGTGTTATAATGTATAGTATGCATGTTTAGGGTTCCATGAGTGATAGATATAAATTGTTATATTATTGCATGTAATGATGATTATTTAATTCTTATATAAAGAAACCTTCTCTCCTGTTACTACACTTAAATCGATTAGAATACTCTTGTCCATTGCAACATTTTATGATTATGAAATTTGGCAAATGGATGTCAAGATAGCCTTTCTAAAAGGAAATCTTGAGGAGAGTATCTATATGGCTCAACCAGAGGGGTTCATTGAACAAGATCACGAGTAAAAGGTTTGCAAGCTTAAAAGATCCATTTATGGGTTGAAGCAAACATCTCGGTCTTAGAATATAAGGTTTGATATTGCGATCAAATCTTATGGCTTTAAACAAAATGTTGACGAACCTTTTGTTTACATGAAGATAGTCAATTCTACAGTAGTTTTCCTAGTGTTGTACGTTGAAGATATCTTACTCATTGGGAATGATGAGGGATTTCTAACTGACATTAAGAATTGGCTAGCAACACAATTCCAAATGAAAGATTTGGGAGAGGCTCAGTTTGTTCTTGGAATCCAAATTGTTCGGAATTGCAAGAACAATACACTAGCATTGTCTCAGGCATCAGACTACCGACTGCTGATGAGGCATATTCCCTATGCATCAGCAGTCGGTAGTCTGATGTATGCCCATATTGTGTCCCCAACCCGACATATGCTATGCTGTGGGAATTGTAAGTAGATATCAGACCAATATGGGACATGCTCATTGGACTGCCGTAAAAAATATCCTTAAGTATCTTAGGAGAACGAGGGACTCTATGCTAATGTACGGCGCTAAGGATCTAATCCGTACAAGGTACATTGACTCAGATTTTCAGATCGATATCGATTCAAGAAAATCGACATCGGGATCTATTTTCTCTTTGAACGGAGGAGAAATAATATGGAGAAGCATAAAGCAAGGTTGCATTGCTGATTCCACCATGGAGGCTGAGTATGTTGCTGCTTGTGAAGCATCGAAAGAATCTGTATGGCTTAGGAAATTCTTAACTGATTTTGAAGTTATTCCACATATGCATTTGCCTATCACTCTTTATTGTGATAACAATGGAGTTGTTGCAAATTCTAAAGAACCAAGAAGCCATAAGCGAGGAAAACATATTGAGCGCAAATATCATCTCATAAGGGAGATTGTGTAATGAGGATATGTGATCGTCACACAGATAGCTTCAGAGCACAGCATTGCTGATTCATTTACAAAGCCCTCATGGCTAAAGTGTTTGAAGGGCACCTAGTGAGCCTAGGACTACGAGTTAATGTAATCTAGATCAAGTGGGAGAAAATGCATGGGTATATGATGCCTAGTTTATTGAATTTATGTCTTTCTCTCTACTCAACTTTATAAAACCCCACTAGAGTTTTAGTCCAAGTGGGAGTTTGTTGGGTTTTATGTCCTACAACTCATAGTTGGTAAACAAAAACATATTATATTTTCAATAAAGTTATTATTGACATTTATTTAGTAATGATTGTTATTGAATAAAGTGAATTTTACGATCATTAATCTAAATCAAATAAACTAAGAACACTCTAGCTATAGTATAATTACTTGAACTATATGTAGAGACATAAGAGTTGATCAATTTCAAGTATATAGTCAAAATGATCTATAGTACAGGGATAAGGCTGAGTACCTTATCTTGGGGACACTATGGATGCGACCTACTTTGTATATGATATAAACAATGTGATCACTAAATTGTACATGTGGAGACATGTGAGTGGGGGTGTCCTATGCAATGAGTGTTGAATAAGATTAGACCATGAAGAAAATCACTCTCACTTTATAATGTCATTTACTGTTGAGACTGAATTTTTCATTCGATGACCTAGGTAACTCGACCTTAATCCTGAGCTAACAATGAACTCCTGTTTATTCAAAATTATTCTTAGATTTGCATGGGTAAGAGTGGCTCAAGTTCGTCGACTCAATAAGCCGCCCATTTGAGGGGTAAGATTGGGTGAATAGCTGAGAACATAGGGTGAATTTACTCCTACCCGCTTTTAAGGATAGTTGAGAGGTTGTTCCCTTAAGTACTGACTCCAGGTCTTGAACAAAGGGCCCCACTCTCATTGGGCTGAGAGGGATTCAGTTTGGTGGTTGGACCATAGACCATTTGTTCATTAGAGGATTAGTTGGACTTAAGGAACAAGAAGTAACTTTAGGGGTAAAACGGTAAATTTACCCAGCTTGAGTTACAAACAACCTGGTGAAGGATCAACTTACTAATCATGTTATATCAAATGGACAAAAATATATCTATAATGAGGGGAGTGCAACTACTAGGCTATAGTGGAGTGTCCTAGTAGTTAATGAATGTTTATTAACAAGATTAATGAGTATAGCCGGTTAATCTCGGATAGTTGGAGCCCATGATCTATAGGTCCATTAGGTCCCCCTGCTAGCTCATATCGGACTAAACCTTAGAATAGTGTGACGAGTGAGTTCGAAGTGTTCAAATTTAAATTAGGGGATATGCACTACATATATACGATATATTTAACCGCATGTTGTTTTAATTACGAATTAAACGAAAAGAGAGAATTTTAGATATTGAAATAAGATTTAAATATTTTAATTGAATAGGGATTCATAACCAATATGTGACGAAATTGATTGGGATTGCCATTTTAATTAATGTTAAATATAATTAAATTGTTTAATTAATCATTTAATATTGTTTTAATTTGAAATTAATTATTTAAATTAATTGTTGAATTAAAATGGAGAAAGTCAAAATGTTGACTCGACCAAATGGAAAAATTCATGTTTGAGTTAGTAGAATATTGAGTGTTAATATATGATTTAACCAAACTTGCATGTTTGCCACATAATACCATAAATTTGAGTAGAATTTTGAGTGTCAAAATTTGGTTTTACCAAACTTGATGTTTGCCAAATAAACCCCCCACAAATTTGAGTAGAATTTTGAGTGTCAAAATTTGGTTAACTCAAACTTTCATGCTTGCCATATAATTCCACAAATTTTAGTTGAATTTTGAGTGTCAAAATTTGGTAATCTCATATTTGCAAGAGCATGCAAATATGACTGTATAAATAGAGTGTTCAAGGTACATGGAAATTCGAGAGAAAATCTCTCAAAACTCTCTCTTTACATATACTAAATTCCTATCAAGTTTAGTCACTCACCTAATTCCACAATCCCGTTCTAAGGCTTGAGAATAGTAGGTTAGACACTAGTAGTGGTTCGAAATCGGTTCGTGAGGAAAAAGAAATTTGAACTACAAAAGGTTAGTATTCAAACTCATTGAGTTTTAATGCTGATGAACATGCTAGCTAATTTACTATAATTGATGTACTTAAAGTGCCTAAGATCCAAATTGCTTCCGCACGTGTTATAGTAACACCATCAGCATCAAGGTCGGTTGTGTGTACCAATGGTAGAAGAGCTGAGGAATGAAATATTAAAGAAGGAGCATAATTTCCCATTCGCCATGCATCATGGAGGTACCAAGATGTATCAAGATATAAAACCACACTTTTGGTGGCGTGGAATGAAGAAAGATATCGCAGAGTTTGTGAGTAGATGTTTGGTTTTTCCAATAGGTTAAGGCACCTAGATAGAGACCAGCAGGATTATTACAACTACTCAGTGTACCAGAATTGAAATGGGAGAATACTGCGATGGATTTCATAATAGGATTACTAAGAACATTGAAGGGTTACACGGTCATATGGGTGATTGTGGACAGATTAACAAAGTTAGCACATTTCCTCCATAATAAAGTCACCTACACAATGGACAATTAGGCACAGTTGTACATGAAGGAAATTGTTAGATTACATGGAGTTTCAGTGTCAATTGTATCAGATCAAGACCCATGTTTTACTTCAGGGTTTTGAAGTGGACTCTAGAAATCATTGGGTACTCGCCTGAATTTCAATACAATAATTCATCCATGCACAGACGGACAGGCAAAACATTTAAATCAAATTTTAGAGGATATGTTACGTGCCTGTGTGCTGGACTTCGTTGGTAGTTGGGGCTCGAAGCTGCATCTCATGGAAGTTTCCTATAATAATAGTTATCAAGCGATAATTGGCATGGCGCCGTACAAGGCGTTATATGGAAAATGGTACAGAACACCATTGTGCTGGGATGAGGTAGGGGAACGTGAGTTGGTGGGTCCTGAATTTGTCCAAGTTACGAATGAGGCAGTGCAAAAGATTAGAGAGATGATGTGCACTGTTTACAGTAGACAGAGAAGCTATACGAACTCAAGACGGAGGAATCTAGAGTTTGAAGTGGGCAACATGGTATTCTTGAAAGTGCCCCCCATGAAAGGTGTCCTATGGTTTTGACGCGAAGGGAAACTATGTCCTATTTATGACATAATGAACCGAGATAGTTTTTCATTTTCACTATTATTGATAACGGGAGGTTTAGGGTTTTGTGAAGTAAGAATTGTGGAGATGTAGCTCAAATAATAAAGTGCTCTCTTTGCATGCGAGAGGTATGAGGATCATTACCGCGCATCTTTAAAAGAAACTATTTGTTATTAATATTTTATTTATTGAATTGCGGCTCATCATTTCTAAAATAAACTATTTGTTATTGATATTTTTTTTCATTTTCATTATCACTGAGATAGTTTTTTTTTTTCATTACACTATAATTGATGTGATAAATTTTTTTTTTTTCATTTTCACTATTATTGATGATCAGACGTTTAGGGTTTTGAGATGAAGAATTGTTGGGATGTAGGTGAGATGGTAAAGCGCTCGCTTCGCATGTGAGAGGTACGAGGATTGATACCTTGCATCTCGAAAGGAAAACTATCGATTATTAAATATATTATTTCTTTTCAATTTTTTCTTTTTTATGACATAATGAGCACGAATAGTTTTTTATTTACACTATTATTGATGACGGGACATTTAGGATTTTTTGATGTAAGAATTGTGGGGATGTAGCTAAGATGGTAGAGTGCTCTCTTGGCAAGCGATTGGTACGGGGATCGATACCTCGAATAACCCCGCTCTATATTCCTAAATGCGCTATAATATGGTGGTGTCTTAATGGGATTAATATGTTGCATCAACACTACTTTTGCATGAAGCACAATGTTCATGATGGTGTTAATATAACACATGCGGAAGCAATTTGGATCTTAGGCACTCTAGTTCAAATTTCTTTTTCCTCACATACCGGTTTCGAACCACCACTAGAGTGATATTTGCATGTTCATGCTAATTAGAGATTACCGAAGTTTGACAATCAAAATTCTACTCAAATTTGTGGGATTACGTGACAAGTATGCAAGTTTACATTAACTAAATTTTGACACTCAAAATTCCACAAACTCAACACAAGGATTTTTCCATTGAGTTTTCCATTAATTGAAGTCAACATTTTGACTTTCTCTGTTTTAATTCGACAATTAATTTAAATCAAAATAATATTAAATGATTAATTAAACAATTTAATTAATATTTAATATTAAATCAAATGTCAATCTCAATCAATTCCCACACCTTGATTATGAATCCCTATTCATAATTAAAATATATAAATCTTATTTAAATATCTTCAATTCTCTCATTTTGTTTAATTCGTAATTAAATAAAAATGCGGTTAAATATATCGTATATATTTAGTGCATATTCCCTAATTTGAGTTCAAACACTTCAATCTCACTCATCACACTGTTCTAAGGTTTAGTCCGATATGAGCTAGCAGGGGGACCTAATGGACCTACAGATCATGAGCTCCAACGATCCGAGATTAATCGGCTAAACTCATTAACCTTGTTAATCAACATTCGTTAACTAATAGGACACTCCACTATAGCCTAGTAGTTGCACTCCCCTCACTATAGATATATTTCTCTGTCTATTTGATATAACCATGATTAGTAAGTCGATCCTTCACAGATTGTTCATGCGATGGTAGAGGATCACAGTAAGTATAAAGCCTTGGGATGTAAAGAAAGACGGTAGGTTGCTGCTGAATGGCCAAGCCATTGCGAACATGCTTAAGTTTTGATATCTCTTTTCTAATTTCTTTTTGTCGACTTTGTTGACCAACAATTGGTGTAGAGAAGTTAAGAGGTATGTTTGAAAAGTAAATAATAGGAGCAACAAGTTTATATTAATATGAAGTCCTTCGATAAGAAAAGATTTGGACATAGGGGCATTTGAGGTTGCACCCTAATTGAGGTCATACCACTAAACCAAATGCATTTTCTTAAACACCCAATATTTTTAGCTTCTACTTTAAAATGAAAAGCTGATGCTCTAATATTTTACTTGTAAGTAAGGCATGTAATATTGAATTGTTATAATACACAAGGGTTATCAAATAAACCAACAACCCAACAAACGAAACAAACTAATCAGTTTGGGTTGGATTGATTCGGTTCAGTTCATCAGTTTTTTTGATTTAGTTCTTCTATTTGCCTCGTATGAGAAAAAAATAAAGTTGTACTGAATGCACTTGAATTTCATTTATGACAATTTCATATGAAACATAATTGCATTACTAGTACTCAGAGTTGGAGTCCATAAGTATTTCATGAACTTAAGTGCAAATCATGCTTCATTAAAGATGAGATAAACTTTAGTTAAGTAACGGGAACTTTAAATTACTTCATGTGGAGCTTCAATTACTCTATGCTAGTTACAATCATTAGGATTAACTAATTGAACACGAGTTCATAATTTAGGGAATTTTTTGTGTAATTATCAATTACAACTTATGTTTTTAAATTTTTAGGTCCTAATTTAGGTTGTTGTTGTTATGAGTCGTAAATTTGTTTCTTGGAATAATATGGATTTAGTTGAACTGTTATTACTGTTAAGATGGAGAAAGAAATTGTCTTTGAAATGACTAATGGACCTACGTTCATCGTTATTGTCTTTTAACTGTGATTTTGCAAAAAGCTTAACTAATATAAACTATCATGTCACAAGAACTTTAAGGTAAATCAAGAATATACCTACACATCATTCAAGATGGCAATAAAATGGAGTGAAATTGAACGCACTTTAGTTTCATGTTTGGCGTGTTCAAGATAAAACATAATTGTATTAATGATATTGACCTTGGAGTCTTTAAGAATTTAACGAACATAAGAGAAATTCCTATTTTATTAGATGAGACCAACTTTATTTAAGGTACTAGGAGTTAAACTGTGTTAAGAGTTGCGTACGTGCTCATTTTACTCATGTTCTCCATCAGATTCTTTATTTCTCTTCCCATTTCTCAATCTCCAACTCATCCTTTCTTTATCCCTAACCAATGCCGATTTGAATAAAGAAAGAGAAAAAGAAAGAGAGTGAAGGAAGTCGATTTGGATTTCGCTTTGGAACTAGACATCGATGAGGATGATCTAACGAACATCAATACAGGAAATTTAGTGACTTCGCTTTTGGGCAACCAGGTAAGTGGTGTTATATTGGCTTGGTTGGATGAATTGTATGATGTATTAACAACGCGTGCTCTGTAGCCCCTCCACATGTTGTACTTTGTGAGTGTTTGACATGTATTATGTTATGTTAAGCGGTAACACGAGTTTAAATGAGGATTAATTTCTCAATTTTTTTTTAATTTTAAATTTTTTGGAATTTATTGAGAGATTTAGAATCCAATTTAAATATGATAGGTCTCGGTCAAAATTGGAAAATGTAAAAGATAGTAAAAAGAAAAAAAAAAAAAAGGAAAATCGGTCCAAATTAACTGCTAGGGTAAATTTTTCATTTTGACAGGGGACGCTAAGATATGGAAAAATAAAGAAAAAAAAAGGCCAAAAAGAAGAAAATAAAGAAAGGGAGTTGTTTTGAAAGAGTTAGAGAGAAATTTTGTGAAGAAATCTAGTTTTGAATCTGGTTAAGGAAGTGCAGATTTGTAATACCTAATTATTTCTTTTTATGATTAATTATAAATTTAGAGAAAAAGATTTTGTAAAGATAAATTAAACTCTCAACTTTATTTTATTTTTACACATTTTCTTACTCTATATTAATTTAATTTAATTTTTATTTGTCTTCACTCTCAATTTTAGTTTCTATTTGAGTTTTGACTCTTGACATTTGGGTTGTGACAGATTGATATCAGAGCAGTCGGATTTTAGTAATATATAGATTTTTTATTAGGATAAAGAGTCGTATATTTCTATGCGTATATCTCTATGACTCAACTCGATGACACGTCTCACCTCGATCAAGTAAGTAGTCTAACCATATTTCGAAGTATATGATATGTTGTAAAACTTGTATGAATTTATTGTATGTTTTGAGTTTCGTGGTAATTATAAAATATCCTTGGACATTAAAGAGTGAATGTTAACCATATAAGACAATACTGATCAAAGTTATAGTGTTTAGATATGGTGAGGAGAACAAAAGTGTCGTGGGATATCTTAATAGCCTTAGGAAAATAGAGAGTTGTCACTGCAGAGTGCGAGACATCTAACCCATGAAATTTTGGTACTAAAAATGATGAAACTGGAGATGGTCCCCAAACGTCTGTATGGACCATTTCTAATCGCACTTTCTTTGGTTTTCTGGCAGCCTTTGTGAAGCTAACTCGTTTATATTTTTCCATAACGCAGCTCTCACAAACACCCATATCAATAGATTTTAGGCCTTCTAAAACTCCATTCGCATCCATCATCTTCATTTCTTTGACGATCATATGTGCAAGACTATTGACACTACTGTAAGGTGTATAAACATGGTTGCTAAGACTTGAATTGGAAGCACTCTTAGCAACAGTAACATGTTTATACACCCTATAGTGGTGGATAGGGTTCCAGATTTTGTGTCATTCTACAACCATGACACCCTTCAGAGTCTTCCCCAAACTCTTTCCAAACTCGGCTGCATAACTTGTGCTTTCCAACTTACCAATAGAGATCAGATTCTTCTTGAGATCAGGAATGTATCTAACATCCTATCACGTCCACCCATTTTCTGCTGGAATTTGTATGTAGACATCTCTCTTCCCTTCAATCTCCAACGTTTTGTTGTCAGCAAGATACACCTTCCCAAAATTTCCTTATTTGAAATTTTGAAACAATTCTTTACTTGAAGACAAAGGAAACAATGCAACTGAATCTAAAATCCAATATTCAATTGGGTTGTTCATGCTAAGAATTAGAGCATCCTCAGTATCTTCGGCTGAATATATAGAATCATTGTCATCTTTAAATTTGTGATTTTTTTTTTCTTCAATCTCGTACCATCTGTCCAAAAGTGTCATTTTTCTCCATAATTTCAACACTTTATGTTCGGTTTGTTTGGAGATTTTTCTTGGTTCCTTGATTTTGATCGCCCATGTGTGTTTGGGTTCTTTGATTTATTCTTCCCCTTCGATCAACACTAAAAGCATTGCCAGATGAATCTCCAATTTCCCGTTTGGGAATACTTTCCCAAACATCTCGAATTTCATCAAACTTCAGTTTATCAAATTCTCGTGAACTGTTGATTGCAGCAACAACAATATACCACAACTCGGGTAAAGATGACATCAAAATAAATGCTTTAATTTCATTTTTGGACATAATTTTCACTCAGCTCAATTGACTTACAATCACATTGAACCAATTTATATGATTTGCAACAAATCTACCTTCAGACATCTGTAGATTGAACAACCTCTGCATCAAATACACCTTGTTCATAGTCGATAGATTTTCGTACATATTTGACAGCACCTTCCATAGGCCCGATGTTGGCTTCTCTTTGATGATGCTGAACGTCATGTTTCTGGACAGCGTCAACCAGATTAACCCTAACGCGTGACGATCCTTGAACTTCCATTCCTCCGTGGTCATGGTACCCGGCTTCACCCCCAAAAGGAGTTCCTAAAGATCTTTCTGGTACAGATAATCTTCAATCTGCATATTTTAGAAACTGATATCGAATCCATCAAACTTTTCAATTCCAGTCTTTAAACTTTCCATCTTCATAGATCGTGGTGAATCTTGCCTCGCTCTAATACCAGTTATTAGGATCACACAACAACACACACTCGATCTAAATGAACACAAAGAACATGATAGAGAAAATGTAAGGAGAAATATTGACTAAAGGTTTTGTATTAATGACTTCACGTATGCAAAGAGAGGATATGAAGAATGAGAAATGTACATTTTGAAAGCACTGACTAATGGGTATATATATGATTTCAGTTTATTATATATATAACTTTAACCATATAACTGCCTACTATATATAAATATTTAGTATATATATCTCTATCAGATTTTTACTATAAATAGTCAGCCTCCATATACAACGTTCTAAACCCAAATAGTAAGTTTTCTTAAGAGAGTTTCTTTATGCAACTTTTAGCCAAGAATTCTGAAAAATCGCGAAATTACTCTTCCACGGTAAATCTTATCCTTTTAAACCAATTTGTACAACTTTATGGCTATGAGAGGAACAAATTTGGTTAAGAAATCAAAGGCTAAAAAATGTTGGAACGTTGGAACCCATCAGTTTACTTTCGGTAAACATTTTAAGTTTGAAATTTAGAACTTTAAGTCTAAAATTCTTCGTCTAGAGATTGATTCGTTTAATGGGTCTAATAAAATTAGCTTTAGGGTAAGTTAAGGAACACAGTGGAAGAAGAAATCAAGAGGAGATGAGTTCTCAATCGTTCAAACTGGGAGCATCTTGGAATTAATTTTCTTGGTAAGTTCATTATCAAGCTGGAGACTTGGACTAGGCAACTCGTCTTTGTGATACTTGACATGGATAACTTCAACATCATGTCAGAGATGGAGGTCCTGCTAGAACACAAAGTCATTTCCATGCCCCTAGCAAAATGACACGATAGGACAGTTATGTTTCTTGGTAAATTCATTATCAAGCTGGAGACTTGGACTAGGCAAACTGTCTTGTGATACTTGAAATGGATAACTTCAACGTCGTGTCAGAGATGAAGGTCCTGTTAGAACACAAAGTCATTTTCATGCTCCTAACAAAATGACATGATAGAAGTCGAGCTTGCTGCCATTGTTGCCTCAACAAAAACCCCATGTTAGTAAGAAACAAAATGATATTAAGAGCAAACGGACTAGGCAAACTGTGTCCTGCTAGAACACAAAGTCATTTCCATGCTCCTAACAAAATGACACGATAGAAGTCGAGCTTGCTGCCATTGTTGCCTCAATAAAAACCCCATGTTAGGAGAAACAAAATGATTTTAAGAGCAAACGTTCTCTTCTAAGAGGAGTTAATTGGGTCACTCTTGGTTAGCATTTCTTTTTTAGTTTGTAAGTATCTCTTGGAGGGACATTTCGAGAATCGAACTAAAGACCTCTTGCACCCAAAGCAAGAATCATACTACTAAACCAAATGCCCTTATTAAGGACTTTATATTAAGTTGTTTATTTAATGTATCATCACTATTTCATTTATTTTCTTTTTTAATGAAATCCATGTGCAATTATTATTATTATATCTTTTAGATCTAGACAGCTGCAGAGTTTGATTATTCTTAAATTATTTACATAGGGTTTGCGATAATTACCGCAGAGAGAAGAAAAAACATTTGAAGTTATTTTCTTGGGTAAGTTTTAGTTTGATAGTTTCATTTGAGACACATATGGTGGAGTACATAAGTAAAGCAAATACTAACAATATACAAGTAAAACAAATACCAAAAGTATACAAGTAAAGCAAATACCAAAAGCTAAGATTTGGATAGGCATGTCTACAGAAAGTGGGAAACATAAATAATATCATTATAGTTTTAATTACCTTAATTTTTGTTTTTCTTTTTTTATTCATGGTTTCTTAAGATGGTAATTATAAAGTCGTTGAATTGAAGTATAAACACTAGGTTACTGCTGAATTGCTAAGCCATTATGAACATTTCTGCTGCTTCTTCCTATGGTTTCATGGTTTCTTAAGAGGGTAGGTTGCTGCTAAAATTCTAAGCCAAAGATTCAATCGAGCTATAAAATTTTTTTTGTCACTTTTTTGCCCTACAACTTGTGGGAGAAGTTAAGAGGTATGTTTGAAAAGTAGAGAATTGAATTGGGGACCTCTTGCACTCTAAGCAAGAATCATACCACTAAACCAAATGCTCTTACTAAATAACTCAACATTTTTATCTCCTACTTGACATCTTTTTTTCTCTCAAGTTTGAAACAAAAAGTTGATGGTCTAGTACTTTACTTGTAAGTAAGGCATGTAATATTGAATTGTTATAATATACAAGGGTTATCAAATAAAGCAACCACCCAACAAAAGAAACAAACTAATTAATTTGGGTTGGATTGATTCGGTTCAGTTCATCAGTTTGTTTGATTTAGTTCTTCTATTTTGCCTCGTATGACAAGAAAATAAAGTTGTATTGAAAGCACCTAAGTTTCATTTATGACAAACTCATATGAAATATAATTGCATTAATAGTCCTAAGAGTTGGAGTGTATAAGCACTTCATGCACTTAAGTACAACTCATGCTTCATTAAATACGGGAGAAACTTTAGTTAAGTAACTGGAACTTTAAATTACTTCATCTGGAGCTATAATTACTTTATGCTAGTTATAATTTTTAGGATTGACTAATTGAACACGAGTTCTTGGATTTAGGGGATTGTTTCCATTTAGAGATGCGAGGTATCGATCCCCATAGGTCTCGAATGCAAAGAGAGCATTCTACCATTTAAGCTACATCCCACATTTCTTATATCACAAAACACTAAACGTTCCCTCATCAGTAATAGTGAAAATGAAAAACTACCTCGGCTCATTATGTCATAAATAAGAAAAAAAAATTTAAAAATAATATTATTATTAATTGAATAATTGATAGTTTTCCTTTGGAGATCTTGGGTAGCGATCCCCGTACCTCTCGCATACAAAGTGAGTGCGCTACATCCCCCGATTCTTACAACACAAAACCCTAAACTTCCCATCATCAATAATAGTGAAAATGAAAAAATATCTCTGTTCATTAGGTCATAAATAAGGAATGATTGAATAGAAATAAAATATTAATACCAAATAGTTAACTTTTGGAGATGTAAGGTATCAATCCCGTACCTCTCGCATGCAAGAGTGCACGTTACCATCTTAGCTACATCTCCATAATTCTTACAAGATAAAACCCTAAAAGTCATAAATAAGGAAATATTAAATAGAAATAAAATATTTATAACAAATAGTTACTTTTGGAGATGCCTTGGTGTATTCGTCAGCTGGTTCGGCCTCTTATCTCATTAAGTATCTTTTGTAACTCAGAGTCTCTTACCTGAGCATCAACAATTCTCTGACGGAGGATGGGTTGTACAGTCAGTCGAGCTAATTGTGCTTTAATACCTTCCACTGCAACCGTTATTCTAGCTTGCTCAAAATCTACCTGTACCTTGGATTCTCTTGTAATTAATGTTGACGAATGAGCTGTCTTTCTACTTAGAGCGTTAGCAACCACATTGGCCTTCCCGGGGTGATATTGAATGTTAAGGTCATAATCTTTGACCAGCTCCAACCACCTCCCTGTCTCATATTAAGCTCCTTCTGAGGAATGAAATACTGCAAATTTTTGTGGTCAGTGTAAATTATAGTCTTCTCTCCATAAAGGTAATGTCGTCATATCCTTAATGCGAAAACCACTGCTGCTAGTTTCAGATCATGTTTGGGGTAGTTCTTTTCATAATCCTTCAACTATCTGAATGCGTAGGCAATAACCTTCCCATGTTGCATCAACACACAACCCAACCCTTTCTTGGAAGCATCATTGTAGATGACATAGTTTCTTGTGCCGTCGGGCATTGCAAGTACTAGCATAGTCACCAGCTTATCCTTTAGATCTTGAAAACTTGTTTCGCACTCCTCGAACCATACAAAAGGCGCAGTCTTTCGAGTTTATTGCATAAGAGGGGCAACATACTTGTTCTTCACCGTTATCTTATTCAGCTCCTTGTAATCAATGCACAAGCACATTAAACCATCCTTTTTCTTGACAAATAACACTAGCGCACCCCAGGAGATAGGGGTGTACATTCAACCCGACAACCTGGACCAACCCAACCCGAACTATAAGGGTTGGGTTGGGTTGAATTAGCATTTCGGGTAGGGTTGGGTCCATTTTTCTGAACCCGAACTGAATCGGTTCGATTTCGGGTTCATGGGTAAAACCTTCGGGTTTGACCCGAGACAAACAAAAATAGATAAAATATATTAAGAATTTTTTTGCATTAATGGGTTTGTCAGAGTGGTACGGAGGCCTATTTAAGAAAAATTACGCTCGTTGTTTTATTGAATTTATTTATTTATTTATTTTTGTCAATAATTATAGATTGATTTGTGTTTGTATGTGAATTTTAATATATTTTATCTAAGATTGTATCCGAATAATTATAATTTTCAAGAAATATCGGTATTTAGGTATTTTTAGTTTTTGATAATGTTGAACTATGTTAATATATTACAATTTTCGCTCGTTGTTTTTTTTATTGAATTTTTTTTTTTTTTTTTTTTTTTTTGTCAATAATTATAAATTGATTTGGGTTTGTATGTGAATTTTTAAAATATTTTATCTAAGATTGTATCCTAATAATTATAAATTGTAGATAAATAAAACTTTGAAAAAAAAATTGATAACCCAACCCGGACCCAACCCGAAAATAGAGGGTTGGGTTGGGTTGTGAAAAGTTTCGGGTTGGGTTGGGTTACCAATTCAACCAACCCGAACTTTGGGGTTGGGTCAAAAAAATCTTCCAACCCGACCCAACCCGGACCATGTACACCCCTATCAGGAGAAACGCTAGGTTTAATAAATCCTTTATCCAATAGCTTTTGTAGTTGCATCTTGAGTTCTTTCAGCACAGCTGGTGCCATATGGTACAGGGCCTTAGATATTGGACCGGTACCTGGTTTCAGCTCTATTGCGAAATCCACATCTCGTGTGAGAGGAATTCCTTGCAAGTTCTCTAGGAACACATCTGGGAACTGTAACGACCGATCTTCGGAAAATACCAAATTACGGGTCGCCACGTGGACTCGAGTAAAAAAAAAAAAAATTTCAACACTTCATGTAGTTTGAATAGGGGACTGAAAGTTAAAAGTTGCCTGATATACATTTTTAAAGAAAAATATATAACACATAACGAAGATTTGCGGGGTCTCATAAAAAGCAACGGTTACAAAATATAGCACGTTTTCAAAAAACGTCAAAAAATCATAAACAAAACGACATAGGAGAAGAGGACTCAATCTAAGGGCCCCCTTCAGCAGCTGCACGACTCCACACGTCCCCGCCACCGACCCAAATCTACTTTTCTCCTGAAAAATAGTAAACAACACAGGGTGAGTATATAAACAATACCCAGTAAGCAACTTGCTCGTAAGCTCTTGTCGAACTTAGCCCTATTCATAGGATTCTAACTTTTGAGCTCGATTAGTCACTAGTCAGAGACCTAGTGGTGCTTGGCAACATCCAACTGTTCCTAAGATCAGTAACTACCTGCCACTGTGCCTCGCAAGGCCGGGTCAATCACTACCTGTCTTACGCCCTTGTCAGCTCAGATCTGTAAAACTACCTGTCTTAGGAACAGTAACTACCTATCTTATGCCGCTCGGCTGGATTAGTAAAAGGTCATGGCTCGTCCAACTAAGCACCTCTTATCACAATAATATATTATGATTACCCTCAACCCCTTGTGGGTGACTACGAAAACGGTGCACTGTCATTATGTGCTTCCTAACTTATAATTACTAGCACCTAATAATAAATCAAACATTCAAAGAGTAGGAATGGGCTACCCAAGCCCCACGCCTAATGTCTAACAAAGAACTACGGCGACAACACGTCACCATGCTAAGTCACATAATAACCATAATAACCATCTAGCTCAACATAAAAACATACCATTTCATATGCCTATACGAGATTTTACATTCAGGCCAACGAAACTATATAACTATAACGACAACCAAAGTACAACCACACACATTATTGAAGTACCACCTCCATGAACTAACTATATCCATTCCTACGTATATTATTAAACTGTTTGGCCATAAGTCCAAACCGACTCCTACAAGCAATTACTTAAAAAATTGCTCTAGATGGTTACTTACCTGATCGTAGACTAACCAAAACTTTATCGAGTCTTCAAGTGTCCCTTGACTAAGCTTGGAATTTTCCTATAATAAGACATTTATGGAACATGTGAGTCAAGTACCTAGATCTTGATAAAGACGAATCTGATGGTGAAATGGGAAAACTAATTGAGTTTCGGTTCTATACAAGTGGGTCAGGTTGCGCCTCCTCAGTTTTCAGCCTCTTCTTCCCACCTCCTTCTTGATATTTCTTTCCTCTCAACACCCCATGTCTTCTTTTTCACAAGGACTCACCAACTTCCCTCAACAATAACCTAGGTACATCGATCCCATGAAATGTATTAGGGTTTTGGAAAACAACAATGAAAATCACACCACTAGAACTTATCATCGGTGTACTCCCTTCCTCAACCGTTCGGCCCACCGTCGTTAACGAGCGGCTCAAGCTCCGTTGTTCGTCTCCACCGCTCCACCCTCTCCTTTGTCTTCTTCTTCGTTCTTCTTCTTTTTTTTTTCTTTTCTTCCTTCTTTCTTCTTTTCTTTTCTTCTCCTCCCGCGGCCTCTCCTTTTCTTTTCTTTTCTTTTTTCTTTTTAACCCTAAAGAGTAGTACAGCTGGCATTTTTCTCTCCTCACTTGTTGCCAACTGTATGGCTCTTACAGGAACTCATTCACAACTGGCAAGGTGTTTAGGGAAACTTCCTCTTTATTGGTATCCACAACGCTGGCAAGTATTGCCCACGCTCCATGCTAGACCAACTTCTTTGCTTTCATCATTGATATCACCTTTGCTACAGTACCCAGACTCGTGCCCTTGAATTTGAATCTGGTCTTGAAAGGTGGTGTAAACACCATTTCTTCCTTGTAACAGTTTATACTAGCATAATTTTTCGCTAACCAATCTATTCCCAAAATCACCTCATACATAGACATATCAAGTACTATTAAGTCCACTTTTATTTTAACTCCTAATACTAATACATGACTATCTTTTACTCTATAAGCAGCAATCATATCCACCCCTGCTAGGGTGCCTACTGAGAATCCATGCAATAAAGGTTCTAATACAAACTTTGTTCGACTAAAAAAACAGGGAAAATAAAAGAATGTGTAGATCTTGAGTCAAACAATGTCAAGGCAAGGTGCCCAAGAACAGATAGTGTATTTGTCATCGCTGCATCATGGTTTCCAATATCCTTGCTGGTAGAGGCATAAGCTCTTGCTGGAGGACGGTTCTGAGGGGGGTTATCCACAATGTAATGGCCTTTATTGATTTCCAGCATCAATAGTTCAACCTCGAGGATAATCCTTAGAAAAATTCCCTTCCTTTCCACATCGAAAACAGGCTCTAGATCAAGGCAAACACTGGTCCCAATGATTCTTACCGCACTCCTTACACTTAGGCCTATTAGCTGACCTGTTCTCACAGCCCTGCTATTCAAGCCTATAATCACAATGTTGTCTGTCGGATCGTCTCTGTGTAAGTGGTCGGTGCAATCGCCTCAACAGTGTTGCGAATCTTCGTATCTAACCCTAGTACAATTGTCAGGCTATCCTGTAGTCCGTGATCACCAATTCTGGGGCAAAACGCTTCAGCTTAGAAAACTCCCTAACGTAGGTAGTAACTGAGGATCGCACAACAATGCACACGCTCGATCTAGATGAACACAAAGAACAGGATAGAGAAAAGTGTAAGGAGAACTCTGGCTAAAAGGATTTTTTTTTTTTTTTTTTTTTTATTGATGACTTCAGCATGTACAGTAAGAGAGAATTACAGAGAATAGAGAGTACATTTCAAAGCTCTACCGGACGGGATATATATATAGTTCAGTTTACTATATATAGCTTTACCAGATTTAACCATCTACTATATATAGCTTTACCTGATTTAACCATCTACTATATATAGCTTTACTGGATATAGCTGACCAAGCTATAAATAAGCACCAGGCTCCATAACCTAACAATTCTCCCACTTGGAGACTGATCTAGTCAACCAAGAATTTCATTCTCAAACGACCATGAGCATCTTCATGGTCTTCATGGCACCATATCAATTGAGGCTTTGCACAACCTCAAAATTTCAACATTAACACATTTTGTCAACATGTTTGCTGGATTCTTTGCACCCTCTATCTTCTCCAAACGTATCACCATCTTTCACTAACCTGCAAGTGAAATGGTATCGTCTTCTGTGTTTTCTCTTTAAATGATAGATCGGGTTCCTTTGCCAACTGTATGACACTCTGACTATTTCTATAAAGAATATCTTCGTGCTGCTTCTTGCCCATTCTTCCAGATAGTCAGTCATCCATATCGTCTTCTTTCCAGCTTCAACTATTGCCACGTACTCAATCTCAGTACAACGCATTTTTGAAGCCTAGACGTCCCATCATCCAGGGCTTGCTCCTACTTGGTTGTATCCTCCAACTGTAGGGCCTCATTAAAGGGTTGTGGTTCCCTTTCATCAGCAACAAATAGCGTAATGAAGGTACATACATATCTGGTACTCTAATAGTACAGAATGATCTTCTCGACACCAGTTCAGGTGTCACTTGCTCCACTACTGATTCCTCCGCAACAACCTCAGGAGTTTGTTGAGTATCTGCTACAAGATCACTTGGTGATTTTCTCCGCAACTCAACCTCAACTCCCACTTGCTTTGTTGTCTTGGAACCTTGCTCCACATCTAGTTCCTCAGCAGTAGTCTCAGGAGTTTCTTGAGTATCTGATACAACATCACTAGGTGAGTTTCCCTGCAACTCAAGCTCAACTCCCACTTGCTTCGTGGTCTTGGAACCTTGCTCCACATCTGGTTCCTCAGCAGTAGTCTCAGGAGTTTCATGAGTATCTGCTACAACATCACTAAGTGAGTTTTCCTGCAACTCAAGCTCAACTCCCACTTGCTTCGTCGAACCTTGCTCCACATATGGTTCCATTTCCAACCGCACTTTCTTCAGTTCTCTAGCGGTCCTTGTGAAGCTAACTCGTTTTTGCTTGCTTATAACGTAGTTCTCACAACAACCCACATCAACAGATTTCAGACCTTCTAAAACTCCTTTCGCAGCCAGCCTCTTCATTCCTTTCGCACTCATATGTTCAAGTCTATTGTGCTGTAGACTTGAATTTGAAGCACTCTCAGCAACAGTAGCTATGTTCATATACCCTGCAGTGGTGTAAAAGGTTTCAAATTTTGAGCCACGTGCTACCATCGTAGCACCCTTCATAATCTTCCACGAACTCTTCCCTAACTTTGTTGCATAACCTGTGCTGTCCAACTGACCAATAGAGATCAGGTTCCTTTTGAGACTAGAAATGTATCTGACATCCTTTAATGTCCACTGATTTCTTGCCGGAGTTTTTATGCAGACATCTCCTTTTTCTTTAATCTCCAAATCTTTGTTGTTGGCAAGATACACCTTCTCGAAATTTCCAGACTTGAAATTCTGGAACAACTCTTTATTTGGAGACCAATGAAAAGATGCACCTGAATCCAAAATCCAGGATTCAATCAAACTGTCCACGCTGAGGATTAGAGCATCCCCAATGTATTCTGCTGAATTTATAGAATCATCATCATCTCTAGATTTGTGATTCTGCTTCCTCTTTGGTCTTGTACAACCTGTTCGAAGGTGGCCTTTTTCTCCATAATTCCAACACGTTACGTGTGGTCTATTTAGAGATTTTTCTCGGTTCTTTGATTTTGATCGCCCTTTGTTTTGGCCCTTCGGTTTACTTCTTCCCCTTCGATCAACATTGAGAGCATTGCCTGATGAATCTCCAGTTTCTCGTTTGCGAATACTTTCGCTGAGAACTACAACTCGAATTTCACCAAACTTCAATTTATCAGATCCTCGGGAACTACTGATTGCGGCAACAACAGTATCCCATGACTAGGGTAAGGATGACATCAAAATCAACGCTTTAATTTCATCTTCGAAATTAATCTCCACTGAACTTAGTTGACTTATGATCATATTGAATTCATTTATATGATCAGCAACAGATCCACCTTCAAACATCTGTAGATTGAACAATCTCCGCATCAAATACACCTTGTTCATAGCCGATGGTTTTTCATACATATTTGACAGTGCCTTCAATAGATCTGACGTTGTCTTCTCCTTAATAATGTTAAACGCCACGTTTCTGGATAGCGCCAACCGGATTAGCCCCAAGGCTTGTCGATCCTTGAGCTTCCACTATTCTGTGGTCATGGTATCCGGCTTCACCCCCAACAGAGGTTCGTGAAGATCTTTCTGGTACAGATAATCTTCAATCTGCATCTTCTAGAAACTGAAATCAGATCCATCGAACTTCTCAGTTCCAATCTTTGAACTTTCCATCTTCACAGATTGTGGTGAATTTCGCCTAGCTCTGATACCAGTTAGGATCGCACAACAACGCACATGCTCGATCTAGATGAACACAAAGAACAGGATAGAGAAAAGTGCAAGGAGAACTCTAGCTAAAAGGATTTTTTTTTAATTTTTTTTTTTATTGATGACTTCAGTGTGTACAGTAAGAGAGAATTACAGAGAATAGAAAGTACATTTCAAAGCTCTCGGACGGGATATATATATAGTTCAGTTTACTATATATAGTTTTACCAGATTTAACCATCTACTATATATAGTTATTTACTATATATAGTTTTACCCGATTTAACCATCTGCTATATATAGCTTTACCGGATATAGCTGTTGCCCAAGCTATAAATAAGCACCAGGCTCCATAACCTAACAGTAACATTACGCTCTCGTTGACTCAATTGAGTAAACTTCTGCTGTTTTCATAGCTAGCCATCCTCTGGATAATATTCTTCAGTGGAGGCATTCTTGAACTCCGTCCAAGAGACTGCACCACCCTCAGGACTAATAAGGTGGCGGGTGGTCTTCCAACACAATTCTGCATCATCACGCAGGATAAACGTAGCACACTCCACCCTATGAGCCTCAGGGTAGTTGGTCAACACAAATATTGACTCAATGGACCTCAACCACATTTGTGCCACCTTTGGATCGTCAGATGCCCCCTTAAAAGTTTGAGGGCCACCCCTCTTGAAATTCTGGACGTACCTAGTCTCCATGGTTGATGTAGAAGCATTTGCATGCTGGTTAGCAGTCAGATTTTGTATCACAGTTTGCAATGCATCTACTAGGGCAACTGTAGGGTCAGGTGTGGCTTGAGGTGCCGTTGGTGGCGGAAAAGGCTACTCTACAGAATCCTTTCGTCCCCTTCCTCTTCCTCTACCCCTAAGCAGGGGTTGTCTCCTAAGACCCCCTCCTCGAGTTCTAGGTGGCATCTAAACAATGCATGTAACTACTAAGTCACATCCTTATCTAATAGATTCTATAAACATTCGTAATTATACAAGTCACTCATATATACAACTATAGCATTAACATAACCATCCGATAGTACATGATGACATATCATAAAACTTGCAATATTTAACACATGCACATCATATCATTCATTACATATACATATTCCATACTGCATGCATCATTTAACTAAGAAACTTTAATTCTTAAAAAGGCATTCCTAAAGGTGACGGTGCATTTGCTGGAGGACCATGGAAGTACGTTAGGCCTACATCGTAAGCTAGTCTACAAGATCTATAACCTAAAGCTCTGGTACCAACTGTAACACCCCTAATTTTCTTAACCTAATTAGCGGCGTCACCCATACATGCATAAGTCATTAAGCGGAAATTCATCATAAATAACCTTGAAAAAAAAACTAGTCTTTCGTAAAGGTTCAAAATCCAACTAAACATAACTCCGACATGAAAAATGTTCAATAACTGAATTTAAAAGCTTAAATGAAATAAATGTTTAACAATGTAACTTAAACAATCAAATAACAACTTAATCTGCTAACTATGCCCTCTCACTTCAATGGTAACCTTATCTCCACCGTCAGCCGTACATTGGCGCCTTGCCTTTACCTTAAAAATGTAGGTAGCACGTGGCTTGAGTATTTTATGAAATACTCAGTAAGTCACACCACTGTTGGGGTTAGATATGCAAGCACATGCAACATATGAGCGGGACCTAACTTTTTGTAAACTATACATGGCCTTGGGTGTTTTTCTATTATGGGTAGGGTTGGATGTGTGGTACTTCTCCACACATGGCCCATGTACGCGCACATGGTCCCACTAGGCGGGCTTGTATACATAACCCCTGGGGCTAGCTTTGTTGGGCACAACGTATTACACGTTGTCGGACACCACAAAATAGAAAAGGCCTGCATGATATCATGGCAAACATAAATATCATTTCATTCTTTCATGACATAAAGAGGAAGTATCCCGATGCAAGTGACATATATATATGCATGAGGTCTCTTAACATACCTAACATGGCATTGTATAAACATTACTAACATTACATATACGTTACTTACATTACATTACATATTACTGTTAGGATCGATATCAGTCGTTAGCTCTGATACCAGTTGTTAGGATCACACAACAACGCACACGCTCGATCTAGATGAACACAAAGAATGGGATAGAGAAAAGTGCAAGGAGAACTCTGGTTAAAAGAATTTTTCTTTTTTATTGATGACTTCAGGTATGTACAACAAGAGAGAGTACAGAGAATAGAAAAAGTACATTTTCAAAGCTCTACCGGACTAGATATATATATGGTATAGTTTACTATATATAGCTTTACTAGATTTAGCCATCTACTATATATAGCTATTTACCATATATAGCTTTACTATATATAGCTTTACTAAATATAGGTTTACCAGATATAATCGTTGACCAAGCTATAAATAAGTATCAGACTTCATAACCTAACAATTCTCCCACTTGGAGACTGATCTAGTCAACCAAGAATTTCACTCTCAAACGACCATGAGCATCTTCACTGCACCATACCAATTGAGGTTTTGCACAACCTCAATATAACAACATCAACACATTTTGTCAACATGTTTGCTGGATTCTTTGCACCCTCTATCTTCTCAAAACACGTCACCATCTTCAACCAACCTCCGAGTGAAATGGTATCGCCTTCTGTGTTTTGAATGATAGACTGGGTTCCTCGCCAACAACATGAGTCTCAGGAGTTTCTTGAGTATCTGCTACATCACTATGTGAATCTTTTAGCAACTCAACCTCAACTCCCACTTGCTTCACCTCTGATTTCTCAGCAAGAGTCTCAGGAGTTTCTTGAGTATCCGCTACAACATCACTCTGTGAATCTTTGAGCAACTCGACATCAACTCCCACTTGCTTCACCTCTGGTTTCTCAGCAAGGGTCTCAGGAGTTTCTTGAGTATCCGCTACAACATCACTCTGTGAATCTTTGAGCAACTCAACATCAACTCCCACTTGCTTCACCTCTGGTTTCTCAGCAAGAGTCTTAGGAGTTTCATGAGTATCTGCTACAACATCACTCTGTGAATCTTTGAGCAACTCAACCTCAACTCCCACTTGCTCCACCTCTGGTTTCTCAGCAAGAGTCTTCCGGCCCATGCAACCTCCTCTGGAGTTTCAGCGACGCTTCCGACCGATGCAACCTCCTCTGGAGTTTCAGCGACGCTTCCGACCGACGCAACCTCCTCTGGAGTTTTAGCGACGCTTCCGGCCGATGCAACCCCCTCTAGAGTTTCAGCCAGCGACGCTGCCGACCGACGCAACCCCCTCTAGAGCTTCAGCGATGCTTCCGGCCGACGCAACCCCCTCTGGAGTTTCAGCGACGCTTCCGGTACTTTTCTTCAATTCTCTAACAGTCTTTATGAAGCTAACTCGTTTCTGTTTGCTCGTAACGCAGTTCTCACAAGGACTTATAACAATCTCCGCATCAAATACACCTTGTTCATAGCCGACGGTTTTTCGTACATATTCGACAGCGTCTTCAACAGACCTGACGTTGTCTTCTACTTGATAATGTTGAACGCCACATTTCTGAATAACGACAACCGAATCAGCCCCAAGGCTTGTCGATCCTTGAGCTTCCACTGTTCAGTGATCATGGTATTCAGCTTCACCCCCCAACAGAGGTTCGTGAAGATCTTTCTGGTATAGATAATCTTCAATCTGCATTTACCCGAAACTGAAATCGGATCCATCAAACTTCTCAATTCCAATCTTTGAACATTCCATCTTCACAGATCGTGGTGAATTTTGCCTTTCTCTGACTTCCGCCTGGCTCTGACTTCCGTCTGACTCTGACTTCTGCCTGGCTCTGACTTCTGCCTGGCTCTGATACCAGTTGTTAGGATCGATATCAGTCGTTAGCTCTGATACCAGTTGTTAGGATCACACAACTGTTAGCCTATGGAGCCTGATACTTATTTATAGCTTGGTCAACGTTTATATCCGGTAAAACTATATTTGGTAAAGCTATATATAGTAAAGCTATATATGGTAAAGCTATATCCGGTAAAGCTATATGCGTTAAAGCTATATATGGTAAATAACTATATATAGTAGATGGCTAAATCTGGTAAAGTTATATATAGTAAACTATACCATATATATATCGGGTCCGGTAGAGCTTTGAAAATGTACTTTCTATTCTCTGTACTCTCTTGTTGTACATACCTGAAGTCATCAATAAAAAAATCCTTTTAGCCAGAGTTCTTCTTGCAATTTTCTCTATCCTTTTCTTTGTATTCATCTAGATCGAGCGTGTGCGTTGTTGTGCAATCCTAACAACTGGTATCAGAGCTAACGACTGATATCGATCCTAACAACTGGTATCAGAGCCAGGCAGAAGTCAGAGGCAGGCGGAAGTCGGAGCCAGGTGGAAGTCAGAGCCAGGAGCCAGGCAGAAGTCAGAGTCAGGCAGAAGTCAGAGCCAGACGGAAGTCAGAGCCAGGTGGAAGTCAGAGCAAGGCAAAATTCACCACGATCTATGAAGATAGAAAGTTCAAAGATTGGAATTGAGAAGTTCGATGGATCCGATTTCAGTTTCTGGAAAATGCAGATTGAAGATTATCTCTACCAGAAAGATCTTCACGAACCTCTGTTGGGGGTGAAACTGGATACCATGACCACAGAACAGTGGAAGCTCAAGGATCGACAAGCCTTGGGGCTGATCCGGTTAACGCTATCCAGAAACGTGGCGTTCAACATTATCAAGGAGAAGACAACGTCAGGTCTGTTGAAGACGCTGTCGAATATGTATGAAAAACTGTCGGCTATGAACAAGGTGATTTGATGCGGAGATTGTTATAAGTCCTTGTGAGAACTGCATTACGAGCAAACAGAAACGAGTTAGCTTCACAAAGACTGCTAGAGAATTGAAGAAAAGTACCGGAAGCGTCGCTGAAACTCCAGAGGAGGTTGTGTCGGCCGGAAGCGTCGCTGAAACTCCAGAGGGGGTTGCGTCGGCCGGAAGCGTCGCTGAAACTTCAGAGGGGGTTGCGTCGGCCGGAAGCGTCGCTGAAGCTCCAGAGGGGGTTGCGTTGTCCGGAAGCGTCGCTAAAGCTCCAGAGGGGGTTGCGTTGTCCAGAAGCGTCGTTGAAACTCCAGAGGGGGTTGCGTCGGCCGGAAGCGTCGCTGAAACTCCAGTGGGGGTTGCTTCGGCCGGAAGCGTCACTAAAGCTCCAGAGGGGGTTGCGTCGGTCGGCCGCATCGCTGGCTGAAACTCTAGAGGGGGTTGCATCGGCCGAAAATGTCGCTGAAACTCCAGAGGGGGGTTGCGTCGTCTGGAAGCGTCGCTGAAGCTTCAAAGAGGGTTGCGTCGTCCGGAAGCGTCGCTGAAGCTCCAGAGGGGGTTGCGTCGGCCGGAAGCATCGCTGAAGCTCCAGAGGGGGTTGCGTCATCCGAAAGCATCGTTGAAGCTCCAGAGGGGGTTGCGTCGCCCAGAAGTGTCGTTGAAACTCCAGAGGAGGTTGCGTCGGCTGGAAGCGTTGCTGAAACTCCAGAGGAGGTTGCATGGGCCTGAGACTCTTGCTGAGAAACCAGAGGTGAAGCAAGTGGGAGTTGATGTTGAGTTGCTCAAAGATTCACAGAGTGATGTTGTAGCAGATACTCATGAAACTCCTGAGACTCTTGCTGAGAAACCAAAGGTGAAGCAAGTGGGAGTTGATGTTGAGTTGCTCAAAGATTCACAGAGTGATGTTGTAGCGGATACTCATGAAACTCCTGAGACTCTTGCTGAGAAACCAGAGGTGAAGCAAGTGGGAGTTGATGTTGAGTTGCTCAAAGATTCACAGAGTGATGTTGTAGCGGATACTCATGAAACTCTTGAGACTCTTGCTTAGAAACCAGAGGTGAAGCAAGTGGGAGTTGATGTTGAGTTGCTCAAAGATTCACAGAGTGATGTTGAAGCGGATACTCAAGAAACTCCTGAGACCCTTGCTGAAACACCAGAGGTGAAGCAAGTGGGAGTTGATGTTGAGTTGCTCAAAGATTCACAGAGTGATGTTGTAGCGGATACTCAAAAACTCCTGAGACTCTTGCTGAGAAATCAGAGGTGAAGCAAGTGGGAGTTAAGGTTGAGTTGCTAAAAGATTCACATAGTGATGTAGCAGATACTCAAGAAACTCCTGAGACTCATGCTGTTGGCGAGGAACCCAGTCTATCATTCAAAACACAGAAGGCGATACCATTTCACTCGGAGGTTGGTTGAAGATGGTGATGTGTTTTGAGAAGATAGAGGGTGCAAAGAATCCAGCAAACATGTTGAGAAAATGTGTTGATGTTGGAATATTGAGGTTGTGCAAAACCTCAATTGATATGGTGCAGTGAAGATGCTCATGGTCGTTTAAGAGTGAAATTATTGGTTGACTAGATCAGTCTCCAAGTGGGAGAATTGTTAGGCTATGGAGCCTGATACTTATTTATAGCTTGGTCAACGGTTATATCCGGTAAAGCTATATTTGGTAAAGTTATATATAGTAAAGCTATATATGGTAAAGCTATATCCGGTAAAGCTATATATGGTAAATAGCTATATGTAGTAGATGGCTAAATCTGGTAAAGCTATATATAGTAAACTATACCATATATATATATGGTCCGGTAGAGCTTTGAAAATGTACTTTCTATTCTCTATACTCTCTTGTTGTACATACCTGAAGTCATCAATAAAAAAATCCTTTTAGCCAGAGTTCTTCTTGTAATTTTCTCTATCATTTTCTTTGTATTCATCTAGATCGAGCGTGTGCGTTGTTGTGCGATTCTAACAACTGGTATCAGAGCTAACGACTGATATCGATTCTAACAACAACAACGCACACACTCGATCTAGATGAACACAAAGAATGGGATAGAGAAAAGTGCAAGGAGAACTCTGGCTAAAAGAATTTTTTTTTTTTATTGATGACTTCAGGTATGTACAACAAGAAAGAGTAAAGAGAATAGAAAAAGTACATTTTCAAAGCTCTACCGAACCAGATATATATATGGTATAGTTTACTATATATAGCTTTACCAAATTTAGCCATCTACTATATATAGCTATTTACCATATATAGCTTTACCGGATATAGCGTTACCATATATAGCTTTACCGGATATAGCTTTACCATATATAGCTTTACTATATATAGCTTTACTAAATATAGCTTTACCGAATATAACCGTTGACCAAGCTATAAATAAGTATCAGGCTTCATAACCTAACAATTACATAACTTACATTACATGGAATATTACATAACATACATTACATGAGATATCACACAACATGAAAATACGTTTCAATTCCATAAGCATTTCATAACGTAACTCCATCATGCTACGTATATGCATGACAACATTCATCACTTTCATGGCACATAATACTAGCAGATCAACCATAACTTTTCTTAACATAAACAGTCAACAGTCGACATAATCCATACATCGCATAGTCATATCACATAAAGTATGGTGCATGGAGGGGCCATAGGGCAGGCACCATCATACAACACATAATAAGCTAACTCCAACAGTAAGGTCACTTACCTCGATAGCCTTGGTCGAAGTCACTCACAACAAGCTAATTCCAACGGTTAATTATGTCCTATAAGAACCACATAACATATTTAAGAATCTTTCATAACTTATTCTAGCTAAACCTCATGTTAGTTAACAAAGGAAAACCCTAACACGATCGGTTTTGAATATTAATGACCCTACTGACCTCAGATTGCAAATCTAAGTGCAAAAACGGCTTCGAATAGGCTGAAAACCTTGAAATCGATATATTGGGGTACCAAGCCACTTGACTTGTGCGAGCCAAACTGCCACGGGGTACTCGTGCGAAGCCAAAAGCACGCACCTGTTGGGTTCATATTGTGCCGAAACAAGCGCAGCCCGCGTTCATCTGTCGGCGGGGTTAGAGGTCGAAGTAACCCGACCTGATTCCTTCGTCTTCCTTACCCGAAAGACCTCGAAAACCCTAATCAAAGATGCACCACCGCCGACGATGACACAGTCTTCTCAGTTTCTGACGATAGTCCCGTAGCGTCCTTCTTCTTCAATTGCGACAGTCTGCCTTCTTCAATGCAGTGATCCCTTTGTCGAGGCTTATTTCCACTCGATTCTCCCTCTAGATTAGCAACCCCACCAATTTCGAGAACTCACCGAAAAACCAACGAACCAACCCACATGATTTCCTTTCGAACACTCTCGATTCTCATTCTCTCAGACACACTCAAACACATAAGGTGAGTTGGAGACAAAAATTATTTTTACGTTAAGTGAAGGTTGGACATAGGAATATAAATGGTGTCAAAATATTTTCCCATTAAGGTAATAACTATCTCACCGAAGATCATGCATGTTTACCGGCGAGCATAAATGCTACAACATAATATCCTGTCGTTTATAGAAATAAAACTAAAGTCTTAACAAAATAAGGAAATATGGAAAATCTAAATCATTACATTTAAAACCTTAATTTTTCGGTCTTTTCCCAAGGACTTGATTATTGGTGTAAGGACCAGGCTTACTCGATGACTCTAAAAAGATAGATAAATTTTTCATAAAATAAAACAACCCAAACTTAAAACATATCAAATATTATATCAAAATAAAACACAACACAATAGTTAAAACATAAGTTAAGGGACGACACAAAAGGGTTGAAGGACGACGGGTGAGGTTTTTCTATGGCACCTACTCTGTTAGGCTATGGAGCCTGATACTTATTTATAGCTTGGTCAACGGTTATATCCGGTAAAGCTATATTTGGTAAAGCTATATATAGTAAAGTTATATCCGGTAAAGCTATATATGGTAAATAGCTATATATAGTAGATGGCTAAATCTGGTAAAGCTATATATAGTAAACTATACCATATATATATCTGGTCCGGTAGAGCTTTGAAAACGTACTTTCTATTCTCTGTACTCTCTCTTGTTGTACATACCTGAAATCATCAATAAAAAAATCCTTTTAGCCAGAGTTCTCCTTGCAATTTTCTCTATCCTTTTTCTTTGTGTTCATTTAGATCGAGCGTGTGCGTTGTTGTGCGATCCTAACAACTGGTATCAGAGCTAACGACTGATATCGATCCTAACATACTCTAGAGTCCACTCCGGACTTCAACAAGCTCCGTATTTCCTGAAAAAAAAAATGGAGAAAAAGGAATAAGTACAAGACTCAGTAAGCAACCTACTTGCAGGCTCTTAATCGTGTCCTTGATATGCTAGGGTACCACACTTTTTGTTCTTGCTTGTTCTTGTTCTTGTTGTAAGTTCTTGTTATGTTTCTTAATTCATTCTCTAAGACACTCCCCTTAGGACTTACGGTACTAGACATAAACTTGTCATCCTGTGTCCGAGGCTTCACGCGTTTCCAAGCGACACAGTCTTAATATCTACGCTCAAATCTTTATACGTTCCAAGCAACGTAGTCTAAGTCATAAACATGATGTATCGTGGGAGGTCTTAGGAGGGTTCTTAATTTATGGCTAGGATAACTTACTCTCTTCTTGCTCCATCATGGCCATAGGTTCTCCCCATGATAGACCATAAAGGTCACGTGATCGATGCATGCATGAACATGGCATAGACCATAAAGGTCACGTGATCGATGCATGCATGAACATGGTATAGACCATAAGGGTCGCATAATCTAACATAGACCATATAGGTCGCGTGATCGGTGCATACATGAACATGGCATCCTGCAAATCATAACATGGTGCAGGGCATCTCATCTAGGTGAGGGGAATGAGGGCACGCATGACATCCTGAAAAGGAAACACGGTGTAGGGCATCCCACCTAGATGAGGAAAAAAGCCTCTTTAGAAAGCACCGCATGATGGGAGTTATGGGCCAGAATTAGACATGCTTAGAGTAATACCTAGCATTCTTGAATTTTCATGTCTAAGGACTTTGGTCCTCATCTTGGTAGTTGTAAAGCTTGTTTGGTAATGCTCTTGGCTCTTAACTTTGTAAGTTTCTAAGGTTCTTATTTTCTTGAAGCATAACTTGTAACATGCATTCGTAATCATATGAACCCATCTTAGTATGAGTTGTTCTAGAAGGTCATAGATTCCTAGGGAGTTTTTTTAGAGGGTTCTAGAAGAGTCTTGAATCTTGACATGTTTTCTTTAAGCGTTTCCTTAAGTTCCATCTTGGCTTATGTTCCAAACTTTCTCCAACCAACTTGAAATCTTGAGCTTATCATCGTATCATATAAAATAGACCTTACAGGACATGGTTGATGATTTGGAGCATATTTAGACCTTGAGCTATGATATGACTTCTTGTTTCGTTTTCAGGAACTAACGCTTAGAGGTTGTCATATCATATATCGTGTTTTGGTCCTGAAAACACTTTTAAAGTAACCTTTAGTTTTCTCCCCATGAGTGCATAGGTGACGTCATCATAAACGTGTCATCCTGCTGGCATATCGTGTTGCAAGGCATCTCATTTAGGTGAGAAAAATAATAAGTCCATCATGACAACTTGCTCGTGGTACATATAGCAGGGCATCTCACCTAAAGAGGAATAAGGATCTCGTGGTACACTTCGTGATGGGAGATAATGGTTACTCCGAGCATGGATCCTAGCAACTTGTTAAGCATACCATCTGCATTAACCTAGGTGTTTCCTTGTATTCTTGGGGATCCTAGGTTTATGAATAACGTCTTGGGTCAAGCTTGGAACTTAAAGGTGCTTCTTAGGAATAGCCCAACGTAACTTTGTGCACTTAGAATCTTATTAGCAACCAAGGGTACCTGTTGGGAATCTCTTATTTTATGGGTACCTCGTTAGTAATCCTAGGAGGTAAAGTCATGTGGATTGTGATGTACATTTTTCCCCATATCTTGGTTTCGATATCTAACGTTTTCCAATGACTCCCAAACTTCATAAGCTTATACTAAGTCCTTGGATAGGACTCATACAACATTTCATAATATTGGGAGGTCATTTAGGGCTTAACCCGTAGGTAGTCTTCCTTAGGGGCATTATGGTCATTTTAGCCCAAATTCTTGGTTTTGCTACTTAACGAGTTCCAATAGCTTTCAAACTTTACCACCCCATCAATCATCATAAAATAAGATCTTCTGTAGAGTTTCATAACATTTGGAGATCATCTAGGTCATGAACCGTAGGTAAATATCCTTAAGGGCATTATGGTCATTTTGCCCCATTTCTTAATTTACCTACTTATCCTTATCTATTGACCACCAAATTTCACATATAATCTAAACACGCTGTAATATGCTCATCATTAAAATTTCATAGGCATCCGAGTTCATTTATTGGGTTATTTTAACATTCCTTAAATCTCGAGCAATTTGGTCGATTCAGGGCCTTATCTTATGGTTCTTTGAGTTATTCTTTCATATATCCTTGTGTCATACTTGGTTTAGGGTTCATATGAAAATCCAAGCGATTCCTACAAGTATTTCTTAAGAAAAGTCCAAGGGGGCTACTTACCTCATCATCGACGTTTGGGACCTCCGTTCTTGAGCTTCTGGTATCCAAACTACTTCACATTTCCTTCCATAGACTCCTTATTGTGTCTAGCTTTTGGAACCATAAGATTTGTCATGAGAATCGGTCTGGAAGGGGGTTAAAATTTGTTGGGTTTTATGTCCTAAAACTCATAGTTTGTAAACAAAAACATATTCTATTTTCAATAAAGTTATTATTGTTGTTTATTCAGTAAAAATTGTTATTGAATAAAGTGAACTTTACGATCATTAATCTAAATCCAATAAACTAAGAACACTCTGGCTATAGTATGATTACTTGAACTATATGTAGAGACATAAGAGTGGATCAAGTTCAAGTATATAGTCAAAATGATTTATAGTATAAGGATAAGGCTGAGTACCTTATTCTGGGGACACTATGGATGCTGCCCACTTTTGTATATGATATAAACAATGTGATTATTAAATTGTACATGTGAAGACATGTGAGTGGGGGCGTCCTATGCAATGAGTATTGCATAAGACCGGACCATGAAGAAAACCACTCAAACTTTATAATGTTGTTTACTGTTGAGACTGATTTTCTTTTCATTCGATAACCTAGGTAACTCGGTTTTAATCTTGAGCTAACCATGAACTCCTGTTTATTTGGAATTATCCTTAGATTTGCATGGGTGAGAGTGGCTCTAGTTCGCCGACTCAATAGGACTCCCATTTCAGGGGTAAGACTGGGTGAATGGCTGGGGACATGGGGTGCAAGATGGAATTCACTCCTACCCACTTTTAGGGATAGAAGAGAGGTAGTTCCCTTAAGCACTGACTCCAGGTCTTGAACAAGGGGCCCCACCCTCTCATTGGCCTGAGAGGGATTCGGTTTACTGGTTGGACCACAAACCAATTGTTCATTAGAGGATCAGTGAGACATAAGGAACAAGAAGTAACTTCAGGGGTAAAACGGTAAATTAACCCAGCTCTAGTTACGAACAACCTGTGAAGGATCGACTTACTAATCATGGTTATATCAAATGGACAGAAATATATCTATAGTGAGGGGAATGCAACTACTAGGCTATAGTGGAGTGTCCTATTAGTTAACGAATGTTGGTTAACAAGGTTAATGAGTTTAGCCGATTAATCTCAGATCGTTGGAGCCCATGATCTGTAGGTCCATTAGGTCCCCCTGCTAGCTCATATCGGACTATACCTTAGAACAATGTGATGAGTGAGATTGAAGTGTTTGAACTCAAATTAGGGAATATGCGCTAAATATATACGATATATTTAACCGTATTTTTATTTAATTACGAATTAAACAAAATGAGAGAATTGAAGATATTTAAATAAGATTTAAATATCTTAATCAATTATGTGTCGGAATTGATTGGGATTGACATTTGAATTAATATTAAATATTAATTAAATAGTTTAATTAATCATTTAATGTTACTTTAATTTGAAATTCATTATTCAAATTAATTGTTGAATTAAAATGAAGAAAGTCAAAATATTGACTTCATTTAATGGAAAAATCCATGTTAGTGAAATTTTGAGGTGTCAAAATTTGGTTAACTAAAACATGCATGCTTGCCACATAATCCCAAACATTTGAGTGGAAGTTTAAGTGTCAAAAATGTGGTGATCTCAAATTTGGATGAACATGCAAACATGACTCTTTAAATAGAGTGATCATGGTACATGGAAGGTCTTCTTCTTGGTGAAAAACCTTGAGAAAAACCTCTCACAAACACTCTCTTCACATATACAAAATCCCTCCCAAGTTTAGTCACTCACCGAATTCCACAATCTCGTTCTAAGACCGGAGGATAGTGGAAAAGACACTAGTGGTGGTTCGAAACCGGTTCGTGAGAAAAAAGGAGTTTGAACTACAAAAGGTTAGTATTTAAACTCATTAAGTTTTAATACTTATGAACATGCTAGTTATTTACTATAATCGATGTTCTAAAAGTGCCTAAGATCCAAATTGTTTCCGCATGTGTTATATTAACACTAACGAAATTGAGAAAAACTGAGGGAAGGTCATATTTTTGGCTGACTTGGCCGGTTCAACTTAACCGGCCACGTTATCGTTTTCTTCCTCTGGACAGGAAGAAGACGCACGCGTCCTTTGCACCGCCATCTGAAAGTGGCCTTCCATAGCCCCGATATCTTCGTTTCTACCCTCGATTTCTTCATGAAACTTAAAGATGGTATTATAAGGAAGAGCTCGAGATTGGTTTCTTACCTTTTCGTGTATCGTAGCCTACAATATTTCCCTCTAAATTTCATCCAAAATCATTTTCCTCGCCAGAGCTAAAATAGGAGATTCTTGTTGGGCAGCCGATTATAGGGGTTTTCAAGATTCGATTTTTTCATGTAACAGCTTTCATATCCTTACCCCAAGCTATAGGAATTGATTTGGAGGAACGTCTTTGAGTGTGGGACCTTAATTTTCAGAAATTGTTCTCGGTATGCAACTCGCCCGAAACGCCAAATTTTCGATCTCTTGGGTAGCTTGTTCTACTTTGTTTCGGCTCTCAATTCCTTCATAGAACTTGTGGGTAATCTTATTTAGAAACTATATGAATAAGTTTGAGAGGAAATGGTGGAGAATGGCTCTCGAATTTGGAAAAAACCTGAGAGTAGGAGACCCAAAAACTAAACGCTCATAACTCTCGAATGGGTTCTCGACCTTGCTCGAGTCTTCTTCCATATTGTTGCCCCTACTTCAGACTTTATAGGCGGAGCTTAAACAGACATTGAAAGCTCCAGAATCGTCGTGAATTGATGGTTGGATTTTCTAGATGATCCGTCGAAAATATCTACTTCGATCAGAGGCTCACCGACTTTCGTTTTGCATAATAGCCGTTGGATGTGATGATCTATCCATCTTCTAGATCATATCCAATTTTGGGGAAGATCCAATGGCTGATATTTGAGTTTCAAGAGATATTTCTTAGATGGTCATTGTATATGCTTTGATTCTGATCAGAGGGGCATTTTCGTAATTTTACATTCTTCTAAGGGTATTTTAGTCATTTGCCACTTTTCGAATATTTTAATATTATTTTTCCTGAACAATCCATAATTTTTCTAGATATTCTTCATCCCTTGTTGGGTCCTTTTTGTCTTCTTAACATCTTAAAATTCTTTGTAAATAAGGAACTAAAAATCCAAGAAGATCATTAATAATTGGAAAAATGACTTTTTCATCCTTTTCACTTCCTTTTTCCTTTCCAATCCTTTTTCCAAAGGTCTAACTCCTTAAGATTACTTGTTAGGATATAGGAGTGACTTCTTAAGATCCATGTCCTTGCTTAATCCTCTTAATGCGGCCCACTTTTGTATATGACATAAACAATGTGATCACTAAATTGTATATGCGGAGACATGTGAGTGGGGGTGTCTTATGCAATGAGTATTGCATAAGATCGGACCATGAAGAAAATCACTCTCACTTTATAATGTCGTTTACTGTTGAGCCTGATTTTTTTCATTCGATGACCTAGGTACTCGATCTTAATCCTGAGCTAACCATGAATTGCTGTTTATTCGGAATTATCCTTAGATTTGCATGGGTGAGAGTGGCTCAAGTTCGCCGACTCAATAGGCCTCCCATTTCAGGGGTAAGCCTGGGTGAATGGCTGGGGACGTGGAGTGCAAGATGGAACCCACTCCTATCAACTTTTAAGGATAGAAGAGAAGTAGCTCCCTTAAATACTGACTCCAGGTTTTGAACAAGGGGCCCCACCCTCTCATTGGCCTAAAGGGATTCGGTTTACTGGTTGAACCACAAGCCAATTGTTCATTAGAGGATCACTGGGACATAAGGAACAAGAAGTAACTTCAGGGGTAAAACGGTAAATTGACCCAACTCTAGTTACGAACAACCTGTGAAGGATCAACTTACTAATCATGGTTATATCAAATGGACAGAAATATATCTATAGTGAGGGAAGTGCAACTACTAGGCTATAGTGCAGTGTCCTAGTAGTTAACGAGTGTTGGTTAATAATGTTAATGAGTTTAGCCGGTTAATCTTGGATCGTTGGAGCCCATGATCTATAGGTCCATTAGGTCCCCCTACTAGCTCATATCGGACTAAACCATAGAACAGTGTGACGAGTTAGTTCGAAGTGTTCGAATTCAAATTAGGGAATATGCGCTACATATACACGATATATTTAACCGCATTTTTTTTTATTTACGAGTTAAACAAAAAGAGAGAATCGAAGATATTTAAATAAGATTTAAATATTTTAATCAAATATGTTCAGAAATTGATTGAGATTGGCATTTGAATTAATGTTAAATATTAATTAAATAGTTTAATTAATCATTTAATATTACTTTAATTTGAAATTAATTATTCAAATTAATTGTTGAATTAAAATGAAGAAAGTTGACTGTAGTGGAATTTTGAGGTGTCAAAATTTGGTTTAACCAAACTTGCATGCTTGCCAAATAAACCCCACAAGTTCGAATGAAATTTTAAAGTGTCAAAATTTGGTTTAACCAAACTTGCATGCTTGCCAAATAAACCCCATAAGTTTGAGTGGAATTTTGACTGTCAAAGTTTGGTTAACTCAAACATGCATGCTTGCCACATAATCCCAAACATTTGAGTGGAATTTTGAGTGTCAAATTTGGTGATCTCAAATATGCATGAACATGCAAACATGACTCTTTAAATAGAGTGATCATGGTACATGGAAGGTCTTCTTCTTGGAGAAAAACCTTGAGAAAAACCTCTCACAAACACTCTCTTCATATATACAAAATTCCTCCCAAGTTTAGTCACTCACTGGATTCCACAATCCCGTTCTAAGGCCGGAGGATAGTGGAGAAGACACTAGTGGTAGTTCGAAACCGGTTCGTGAGGAAAAAGAAGTTTGAACTACAGAAGGTTAGTATTCAAACTCATTAAGTTTTAATACTTATGAACATGCAGTTATTTACTATAATTGATGTTCTAAGAGTGCCTAAGATCCAAATTGCTTCCGCATGTGTTATATTAACACCATCAGAAAGTTCATATTCTTCCATCATTGATAAACAATGTTGGACAATATTCAACGTAGTTACCACAAAATATACAGATCTCGAAATCAATACTGTAATTAAGCAATCGTCTCTTTCGAATATCCGTTTCAAATTTCTAATCAACAACGGGGAGATCTATAGGACATACATGAACACATACTTCACAAGCAAAGCATTTATCAAATTCAAAATGGATTCGACCGCAAAAACGCTCTGATACGATTAATTTTTCGTAAAGATATTAAATAGTTACAAGCAAACGATTTGCACGGGATAAAGTAATCATGAAACTCTAACCAAAACCCACCCAAATCAATTCACGGTGGAGTACCTCAGACCAAAACCCACCCAAATCAATTCACAATGGAATACCTCATACCAAAACCCACCAAATCAATTCATGGTGGAGTACCTCGGACCAAAACCCACCCTCATCATTGAGCGAGCACCAAAACCAGTGGAGTTTGCAACATCACATACTGCAGATTGCAAAGAAGACCTCGTGCTGGTTGAAGGCAATGCAGGAAGTGATATGGCGTCCATCACTGAGAATAAGACATAGAGTTTGGAGGACATGCCGCCGGGACACCGAGCCCATAGGGCTCAAATGGGTGTTCAAACTGAAGCGTAACGAAGATGGAGAAGTTGTGAAGCACAAACACAAGGTCCATCTAGTGGAGAAGGGCAGGTCTAGAAGCAAGGGGTGGACTTCGATTTTTTTTTATTATTATTATTATTTTTTTTTTTTTAGACTTCTAACCTATTCAATAATTATTATTATTATTATTATTATTATTATTATTTTTAAATATGGATGAGGGAAGAACTTATTAAATAAGAATATCTTTTAATGTTAAATTTGTTTCAAAAACTCTTCTCTCAACTCTATTCAAATATGACGAAAATGAGCTAAAAAGAATAGTAGAATAATTGTACACGTGATCTAAAAAATAATTGACTCTAATGTGTTGAAACCCTATCAAATACAAAATTGAAAACGAGGACACATTAGTCATTTTCAAAATTTAGAGATCTATAAACAACAAATTTGGAAGTAAATGAACATACTATTTATTTTTTAAAGTTTTTACACACAAATCTTATAATTATATGTGGTCTTCTGGTTTAGTGGTTGGGACATTGGACTCTGAATCTAGTAACTTGAGTTTAAATCTCTTCAACTATTAAATTCTCTTTAGAGGTGAAATATCTTTACTTTACGTTATTCTTTATCTGTCAATTTTTTTTTAGTCTTTATCACATGAAGTCTGCTTTCCTCAATGGAAAGCTGAAGAAGACCGTTTACATCCTAGACAACGACAGCCTCTGAGCATGGCATGTACACGCACGGCCACGGCGAGCAACGGCTGATCGTGGGAGTGTATGTCGATGACCTCATAATCACTAGAGGCGACATGAAAGTTCTTGTAAGATTCAAAAGGGAGATGTCAAAGAACTTCAAGATGAGCGATCTCGGAGTGCTCAGCTACTATCTCGGCATCGAAGTGTAACAAAGTACTGCTGGCATCACCATCTGTCAAGGTTCGTACACAAATAAGCTACTGGACACAGTTGGGCTAGCAGACAGTAACCCTACAAGGATGCCAATGGAGGCTCAACTCCAACTAAGGAAGGTCGACACTACGATAGCAGTCGACGCCACCAATTACCGTAGAATTGTCGAGAGTTTGTCCTATCTGGTAAACACACACCCTAACCTCGCTTATTTCATTGGATATGTGAGTAGTTTTATGGAAGCACCTAGGGAGGAGCATCTCGTGGCTATCAAACGCATCCTACGCTATGTGGCCGGAAACAAAGGCTGGGGTGTGAGATACTGTGAAGGGAGAGGAAAGGAGAAGCTTGAGGTGGTCGAATACAGTGATAGTGACATGACCGGTGACGTTGATGATCGTAAGAGCACCAGCGGGATGATTTACTTCCTCTCAGGCGGCGTGATCTGCTAGCAATCAACTAAACAAAAGGTAGTTACTCTATCCTTTTGCGAAGCAGAGTACATCGCCACTTCGACGGCGGCCACACGAGGGGTCTGGCTTGCGAGGCTGATGGAAGAACTCATCGGAAGAGAAGGTGATCTACCAATGCTATACGTGGATAACAAAGCTACAATCTCCTTGATAAAAAAATCCAGTTTTGCATGACTGGAGTAAGAATATAAAAATCAAATTCCACTACATTTGGGAATGTGCAAATCGGGGGCTCATCAAGATTGATTTCATCCGAACAAAGGAACAACTTGGAGACATCTTCACCAAATCTCTGGCGTGGGTGAAATTTGAAGAACTACGCTAAAAAACTGGAGTACAAACAATAAGTATACCATAGGGCTTTAGGAGGAGATTGTTAGATAAATCCCTACTATAAACAAGTGTTTTTAAGTTAAAGGCATCCCTATTTTTAGTTCCACACAATTAAGTTAAGTGGAATGGCCACGTCTACTTGAATGGCTTTAATTGAGTTGCCACTTCTTTCCATTTTTAGCATATAATTGTTATTTTTAATATGTCAATCGAATGAGAAACAAATCCTCGATTCTTCAGCAAAATCTAAAATACGTCTATCTCTCTCGTGTTTTTCTTGTTTTTTTTTCTTCCTCCAACAATTGGCTGTTTTTCCTGCAACAATTTCCACACGACAAATTGCTCAGTCATCAAGATCAACTACGAGTTCAAAGAACAAGAATGAAAGACTGGTATGAAAATACTATGGACCAGTTAAAGTTATCTACAAGGTTAAGAAGACATCATATAGGATCTAATTTCTCCTATGTATGTGGACTAACCCTATTTTCAATGTTAGTAACTTGAAGCGTTACTATCCCGACCAAGAAGACATCAAGCAGAAGCAGGTGGTACAACATCATGCAAAGAAGAAAAAATTTCAAGCGAAGAAAGTAGGAAACACATCAACAGAGAAGACATGAAGAGTCAACAAACCGAGAAGTGGTTTTCAAAAGTTCCTAGTAGATTGGAGGAGACTCCTCAATATTCAGATCAGCTAAAAGTGCGTCGAGAGACCTGAAGTCAACCTCATCCTACAACCCTGAGTTTGTGAAGAGTCGTTTGACAGAGATGTAAACCAAGTGGGGGTAGATGTTATGGTCATGATTGCCCAAGGCATGTCTGTGGTTGCATGTCGGATGTCTAAGTCATGCTTGTCAATGGTTTGTTGTCCATAGCCGCATGCTCATTCGAAACCCCTTTTACTTGCTTTCATGTTAAGTAGGTCTTTACTATTATTGTTGTGTCAATACCGGGGTGTATGACCAGTCACCAAAATCATATCTACACCCATTATGACTAAAATATCTAAGTTATACTATAGGGGTGTAGCGCCCGAGTTTTTTTTTTTTAAAAAAAAAAGGGTCACAATAGGGGCAAACTAGTCATTTTGCCCTATTATTACTTGAGAGGTCTGATTTGATTGCGTCATAATCTGAAAAGAGAAAGAAGAGGGGAAAGAAAGAGGAGAAAAAGAAAGAAGATTAGGATTTTTGAGGTAGGAGGAAGAGATCAGATTAGAACCGACGTCGGAGATCTGATTCTCCAATCTAAACCATCAACAGTCCGAGGCAAGGTGCTCTCACGAATCGCACCTTCCTATCTCGTCAAAACGTCCAAGAACTTCAAGTTAGTCCACGAATGTCTAGATCGAGAAGTCATCAAGGTTTTTGTGTATTAGCAACGTTTTGTGTTGATCCTTGAATTTTTACCCTCAACAGCGTTATCTGGTTAAGTTTCAGAGTGAAGGCGGCCAAGATTGGTGTTCGAATCGGAGTTTCAAGAAAACATGATTTTCGGTAAGAACTCGTATTTTTCTCCGAATTCAAACTCAAATATTAAGATCTGTGATTATCAGAAAAATATAAGAAAATTGTTTCGAAGGAGTAGGATATGAGATCTACAAGGTTCGTGAAGAAAATTTGTTGCATCGGATTACAGATTGGAAGATAAAAAAAATCGGAAGAAAATAGATCGAAACGTGAAAGAGACCTGAAAATTTGAAAAAAAAACGTAGGAGAGAGGGAGGAGATGCCGGCACGCATCGGTCAGCGTGTGGAGGAGCGTGGCAGAGCCGGTGATCGACACGTGTCGATCACCAACTGGTGAGGCACGTCCTCACCCGACAGCAGACACGTGTCAAGCACGCGAATCCAGCCGGCCCGACCCTGCACCGCACACAAACTGCCCCGACCCAGCGCCTCTAACCCGCGTCTACCTGGGAAGCTGCGCATGGGCACGTGCGCGTAGGACTGCGTGTAGAAACCTCCAGGGCGTGCATAGGCGTGTGTAGGCACGTGAATCACTGTTTTTCTTTCCGTTCGGTCTCTGTTTGCTTGTTTTCCAACCCGGTTTTGATACTGACCCTATTATTATGTGAATTAGAACCTGTCAAGAAAATTCCAGAATGTTTGGAATCCTTTTCGACAAGAAAACTCGAACTCGGGAAGGCACGCGTCAACCAAGTAAGTAGCCATTTGGATTCCCACGAGCAGTACTTGTAGGAACCGCTAGGAACAAGCATGCACGCTACCACCCATTAACTTAGCTAGCTGGACCTAGTATATTAGTATGGAAACTGCGAAAATGAAATGATTAAGGAAAGCTAGATATGAAATGTTTATTAAATCTGTTTGATTGAGATTCTGATAAAGTATGTATGCATGAGGAGGATGGGAAACTTGTGAAATCTGCGCTCCGAGTAAAGATGGACGTTATCTTTCCGTTGAGCATGTTTATTAATATTGCATGAACTGCTGCGTATTAACTCTTATGCATGATGATTGCTGCGAAATTATGAGCTTAGATTAGGGTGCTTGTGACTAAGTAGGCTAGATGAGACCTTAGATTGGGGAACCTCTAGAATACCATGCAATTAGACTCGCGAAATGGTTACGGCGGATCCAGAGCCTAGAATTTCAAACCCGATAGGTTTATAAGACCAGACACAAGAATCCTAGAGATACATGAATCCAAGTCTAAGCCACCAAGTTCCACCCTAGAAAGAATAATAGGTCACCACGGTAACTGTAGGTAGCCCGCTAGAGTTGAGTAGTGTAGATAGTGTCATCAGAACCTCCATTTCCCTCTCTCCTCCGATACCGTATCGTCGAGACAGAGCTCCGGTACAAAGATCGTTGAGCTTGACAGATCTGGATAGGGAAGTCTGACAGGTTCCCAGACCTAGTGGTGATAGCTAAGGGGTCTTCTGAACAGGACTCTTGCCGTAGAAACCCGTCCCTGAGCGAGGACGTGGAGCCACACAGGATGACTCAGTAGCTGACCGGCACACAGGGGGTTGCACCTCGAATTTAGTGGATGTATGGTCCGGTGTGAGGGTCGTTAGCTAACCTCCACGGATGATGTTCAGAGAGAGTCACGTATTCAGATCCAGCCATACGATCCCCTCAGATTTACTTATGAGGTCGCGCCTCACCTCAGGACACTGATCATTTCAATGCTTAAGATGGGCAAGCCTCCTAAGATACAGAAAAGAGAGTGGCAGCTTAGATCACTCTTTTTAGAAACCTAAGAAAGACCGTGGATACCTACCAAGATAAGGATGCGAAAAGAGCCTACAAGTAGGCTACTTACTGAGTATTTTTATACTCATTCCTTTCTACTCTTTTTTCAGGTGAGTGATGCCATGGATCGAGGCGAGAATGCATGTTGAATCTTAGTGCCACAGAGGAGTGTCCCGGGGCGTCTAGGAGTCTGTGCATATTTTTGTTTAGATCTATCATGCATTGTTTTGTAAACCGTTTACATACTCTTCATACTTGAACACCTTGTTTCGAATTTCAAACCTTCTACATAATTGCTAAAGTTTTTGTAACCTCATCTTCTCTATTTGCTTTTACACGATTTCATTGCATAGGCTATTGGTCCAGCCCTTGATTTTGAGATTCAAATTTTGGGCTGTGACAAGGGGAATGCGACTATGGTTAATTCTTCCTACCTGGGTTATATGCTATCAAAGCTGTTGTTGTTGCTTACTCGCTTTTAGCTTATAATATTGCTTTATTTGATATTGTTTTCAATATATTTTCTCACTCATGTTTTCTAAAAAATTTCTCTCAAACGTGACTCGAGCATACGTTGCGATTGTTCGAGCAATCCAAATTTTTCACAATTGACTTGTTTGCTGGGTTAGAACAAAGGTTGCACAATCGTTGTCCCACTGTTGCAAGAGTATGATTGTGACACTTGGCATGCGGGCTGCAGGTGGGAGTGGCGTAGCTAGGAGTTCTAGGTCGAAGTTCACATCACGAATCAATGCACGGGTCATGGCTTCCATCAGGTTGTGGGCAACATCTTCTGGGTAAGCTGGGCTAGGAGCATGGTGTAGGTTGAAAAAGCACTAACTAGATGCATACTGCGAATCTCAAATTTGAGTTCAAACATACCTAAAATTGAACCTACTCGTTCATTCTTTCTTACACGACTTACTGAAAATTTTAGTGTCCTTCTCACTCTTATTCTCCATTCCACCTCTTTTTGCTCTCTGACACTTCTTCGATGGCTATTCTTCATCGGTTACTTGGGCGCTTCTTCTCTAAAAGAATTGTGGCGACAAATGACCTATGTAAAACTACTATTTGGGAGATCATAGCCTTAGAGAATTTGTGCCCCCTTCCTGAAACCTTCCGCAGACAACATAATAAAGAGTTCCTAGAAAGAATATCATAGAACAATTTTTGTAACGCCACAATTTTTTATGTTATGGAATAATTTGAAAGTGGAAGGTTCTTTGTTCCATGTTTTTCTAAAAAAAGAAACACATTTCAAATCCTATTATCTTGATTTCTTGCATTTGATATTTCTCTGGGGCACTTCGAGAATTAAACTCGAGACCTCTCTCACCCAAAGCGAGAATCATATCACTAGACCAAATGCCCTTACAGTGGATCTATTATTTTTCGTTGCTAGCCCATGTGTTTTTTGCTTCTCAAGATTTTAAATTTATCCACCTATTTTGTGTTTTAAAACCTACTATTATTGTCATGTTAATTTCACATTGTCCATCACACAGTAAAATTTGTTCTTCATTTATTTGTTCTTCAAATCAATTGGATGTACTTTCATTAATATTATTAAGAAATATTGACATTAATAAAGTCCATATCCTATAATTCCTATTTTGTACGTGTGTAGAACCTTTAAAAATGACCAAACTCAAATTATTTTGGTTGAAGGTGCATGGTCAATAATGCATATGCATATCTTTGGGATAGATAAGTGGTTAGGCCCATTGATAACTATTTTTTGTTTTTTTTTTTTTTTTCAAAATCTTTCCATAAAATTGTCTTCTTTTTTTTTTTAATTTTTTTTTTAATTTTCAAAACATAGCTTATAGTATTTATAAGCTTAATTTTCAAATAAATTTAGAATCAAAGGATTATTAACCAGGTGTTAGCTATATTTTGATTCATTCTACTATTATGATAATTTTGAAAAATAAGGTTTTGAGAATTGAATAGAGGACTTCTGCATTCAGAGTAGTAATCATATCACTACGTCAAATACTCAAGTCAGGTGTTATTTGAGTTCTAACATTCATCAAGATGAATTTTCAATTTCTTTGTCTTTTAAGAATACTAATTAACTGACCCCCTATTAGGGTTATGATACAAGAACATGTGAATGCATAGACAGAACCTATCATAACAGTCTATTTTCTTACAGTACTATTCTAACAGGCAGCTTGGATGTGTACTCTATACTCTACCCATGACACATACGTGTGAGTATGAACCCATCAGTCAGTTCGCACATTGATGGGTTCTTTTCTTTGTCGGGCGAGCATTCTCCTAGTAGCTCTCTATGCCAGACACCCGTTAGAAGTAGTAGTCTGAGAATATGTCGGACACCTGTTAGAAGTAGTAGCCTGGGAATGTAGTTCTCTATCACGGTCATACAGTCCTTACCCGTGGTGGAACCATAGTTCCATTAACATAACCCAGCATGTCTTGACTCTCAACAAGAGAGAGAAGTTGGATTTTCCAAATAAGATAATTGGACGAACAACGTTTGATGGTGATCATATGGATTAGAGTATTGAAAGGAAGAAGATGATAAGAGGATTCGGAAACCATAGACAAAAAAGGATCAGCGTTGTTAGACCAAAGAGCTCTAATACCATGAAAATATTTGCTAAAACCACCACACCTAAATGATGGTGAAAGTTTTCTATTTATAATCATTTACATAACACAGAATTATCGTAAATTACAAATGATATGGGAAGAACAATAAATGCATACAAGATATTTGCATATAATAAACGGTCAATTATGATACGGTAAATCGTAATTCAATGCTAAATATCCTTAACAGCCGTCACGGCAGCATTATGTAAAACGTAATGGTTGTTCTCCTACCTAATGGTGTACGCATCCATACCCTCGGGATGAAATAGGAGTATCTTCCAATGCATGAGGTCCTAATATTTTTTTCATTTTCAACATTATTAAATATAACCCCGCTATCATATTTTTAATATCATACCATTTCTCATATCAGTCATCATATCGTTCATGCTTGTATTGCTTGTACCGGGGTTAAATTTCATGCTATTTATCGTTCTTCATATCATTTATATCATGCTATACATGCAATTCACATGACATAAAACGTTTTCATGCTTCCAACATAACAATTCATCACTTTCAAATCATATCGTACATATCATCACGATCATATAAATGCAATATGAGCGTAACATAATATGCATCATAATCATATCAATTCATCAAAGACTGCATAATGTTCACCTTGCATAACATTTACGTATTAAATCATAATGGTCTACACATACAATTTATGACACGTGCGAAACCATGGGCATGTATCAACATGTCACATCATTCAAGACCTATGATGGTAGAGCCACCTACTTGATTGGCCTTAGTGATGTTCTATCCTATTTATGATTTTGGCTTGACTTGTCCCTCAAAATTTATAACGACTTTGCAGTGGAGTGGAGTGAATCGTTGGGTAACCCACTTTCAAATTAGGTTGAAAGAGCTCTATCATATTTGCAGAAAAATGCTTCTCGGAAAGAAATGGGGATTAGAGAGCATTGTTGTGCTGAATGCACTTCAAATTTCGAAAATGAAGTCCAACCTTTAAAATCTTTCCAGTCCAGGCTTGAAAAATTCTTTCAAACATATGGTGGGCAAAGGAGCGAAGGTCCACAATGCTTTGAGCATAAGCTCTCGTAGATTTGCTTTAGGTTTTCCAAAAGGTCTCGTAACAATTGAGAGAATATTCTTTGCTTTGGGACTTTCATCATCCAACACATAAGTCCATTATCAAGCGATCTAACACACGAAACTACGATGTACGATCTGATAGCAGCCAATGGGTTACTAGAATGGATCTCAAATCGGTTCATTTTGAATTCAAAAGGAATGCAAGAATGAAAGATGAATTGAGGGACGGCATACCAAATCTTAGCATATGCAACCTTTAATTGCCACCACTCATTCTCCAAGTAATTCATGTATTTTATTTTTTATTTTATTGAAAAAAATTATGCAGAGCTTTCATTCCTTCACCACTCCCGACCTCAGTCAATTCCCACGGACCACCGGAGACCCTCACTTCCATCCTCGAACCTTCATCCACGCCTCAGACGAAGACAAACCACAGAGATCCAACGCCGAATCCACCCCATTCTGCCACGAAAACCACCCCGAAACCAATCCACCAACGTAAACCACGACCCAGACTCGAAAACCAATCCACCTCCAGCCTGAAAACCACCCACGGCCCAATCCTCCTCGGCCCAACGCCTCGGTCCAGCCCAGGTCTGCTCTAGCCCAAAGAAACAGCCTGCACCAGACCCGTGACCGAACCAGCTACCCGCCTATTTACCCGGTTTTAGCCTGCAGACGTGACAGCCTCTGGTTGCGTCACGTGTCATTCTTTGACGCCCAAACCCCTCGACTCCGATGGTTTGAACGGCTTTTCGGCAGCTCAGCGTCGGCTTCTCGACTCAAGAATCCATTTTTGACCTGTTTGGCACAGTTTCGACCCTCACATACCTGATTTCGATCTCGTTTAAGATAAATTAGGTCATTTTAAGACCGTATTTCATAATTTCAAGTTGGATTTATGATTATTTTGTGAAATACTAACAAAAGGCGTTAACAATCCAATAGGAACTAACCACTGACGATAACGTAGGACGCTTACGAGAAGCAAGGAGCTTACATTAAAAGTTAATTAGGAAGTACGTCGGCTAAGGCCTACCAAGTAAGTGGTCCTATCATCGTAGGTTATAGCTATTGTATGTTGTATGTTGGCATGTGCCCAAGGTTTTGCACGTGCCATAAATTTTATGGTTAGACCGTTATGATTTAATACGTAAATGCTATGCATATAAACGTTATGTTGTCTTGGATGAATTGATATGCAATATAATCTGATGGGATATGTTATGTCGAAAAGCATGAAACGTTATCATATATCTATTAAATTGCATGTACAACATGATATGAATTACATGGAAACACGATAAATAGCATGAAATATAATCCCCATTAGAAGCATGAATGATATGGTAACGGAAATGAGAAATGGTATGACATGAATAAAATGATAGCAGAGGCTATATTTAATAATGTCGAAAATGGAAAAATATTGTGACCTCATTCATTAATGTGTGCTCATGCATGGGGGATACCTCTATTCCATCACGAGGGTACGGACGCGTACATTACCAGGCAGAAGAACGACCATTACGTTTTACATAATGCTACCGTGACGGCTACTACTTCTAACGGGTGTCCGCATAGAGAGCTAATAAAGAATGCTCGCCCAACAAGGAAAGGGGCCCAATGGTGTGTGAACTGACTGGTGGGTCCACACTCGCACATATGGGCGTGTGTAGAGTATAAAGTACACATCGTATCTACCCGTTAGGATAGTACCGTAGGAAAATAAACTGTTATGATAGGTCCCGTCAGTGCACTTGCATATTCTTGCATCATAACCTTGATAGGGGGTCGCTTATTAAGTATTCTTAAAATACTTGAGCCTCCATGCTACTACATTTTTCAGATAAAGGCAAGGTCCTCCTATAAGGCTGATGGAGGCATCGCAAACACCGAGATTGACACATGCATAGGATAAATTCGCATTTCAAATTTAATAGTATAAGTTAGTAGAGTTGTATTTGCATTTAATAATAGTATAGATTAATATGGGTTGAATTGTATTTGCATTTAACTAAATATAGGTTAGTATAGGTTGTGTCGTATTTATATTTAGTAGGTCATAGGTTAGTAGTAAAGAACATTTAATTCAGTAATGTTTTTTTTCTTTTCTTTGTATTTGTTATTACTAAAGTAATAAATGAGATATGAAATTAATGTTGCATTTATGATGAGAGTTCATTAAAGTAATTTCGCATTAAATGTTAGGTTAAATGTATAGTAGTAGCCTTAGGTTAAATAGCGAAATTTAAGGTCGTTAAATACTCAAGTCACGTGCTACTTTTATTTTTGAGGTAAAGTTAAACACCTCTGCACGGATGACGATGTTGCAGTGACAGTCATAGAATTGAAGCTAGTGTAGATTCATTCATGCTATTTGTAACCCTTAGGTTAGATTAGGGCATTGTTTTATTTTATTTAAACTTCACATTATTTATTTTTCGCTATGTTAATTTTAAAGATTTTATTATGAACGTTTAAATCCATAATATCATTTATGAAATATTTAAATGAAGGTTTCCACTCGCAAGGGTCATAATGACCTTATTTTTCTAAGAGGAATAATGTTTTAAGACTAAGACTAGTGTTGTGTTGTTGTAAAGTGGAAGTGGATATTTAGATGGAATTCCACTCTCTTAAACTCGTCAAAAAAAAAAAAAAAAGAACTCCCAAGAGATCACCCAACATAAAATTACTCCAAGCAAAACACACTTTAACTTGAAGTTCGTATGATTGAACCATAAAAATAAAATATACCTTGGTTCAATTATTTTAAATGTGGGCTAAGTTCATTTTGTTTAATATTTTTTTAGGTGTACTTTCGTGGAAAACTACAGAATTGCATATCAACATAAAGATGAAGGAAAAAAAAAGAAAAAGAAATGATAGGTTCAACAAAAACGGATAAGGACGTCCCAACAGCAGCCAAGTCTTAAGCTACAAAATAAAGAGAATGGAGAATTGCAGCTTGCATTTCGTTTTCAGTAACCAACATTTTGCTTTCTCCTTTCTTTCCGTTGAAGCACAATATCTTCATTTCTGTGCCCAAACCCTTTTGCTTTCTTCTTCCTTGTTTGTTGCACATTTTTGACAGATTGCCTTTTCAGTATCAATCAAATGATTCAATATGGAGGCCTTTGAAGAGGAAGTGTGAAGAAGAGATCATGTTCATTGGGCATCTAAAATGATGCCTTTCACCTTGGTTTCTGCATGGAACAAGAGGCGTAGACGAAAAAAGTCATCACAATTAGAACACCAAACGGAGGACCCTTGTATGTTATATCAAATGTATCATCTCCAACTCTCCCTTTCTCGTCTCTTTTCTTCCCTCACCAACTTGTGTTCCTCAGGGATCTATAGACCGGCTGAGTTGTGGCAGCTTCAAGATCAAACCCTTCAAACACCCCCCAAAAGACACCATGCTTCCACTGTCTTCACCCTTAGGGAAATGGAAGAGGCCACCTGTTCCTTTAGCGACGCCAACTTGCTCGGTAAAGGCGGCTTTGGTCGCGTTTATCGAGCCACCTTGCGGTCGGGAGAGGTCTGTTTTGCTCCTTTAAACCTTGATCTATGTTCAAATTGGCACGAAACTAACCTTGGTTTTGTGAAGGTGGTAGCGGTCAAGAAAATGGAGCTGCCACCATTTAAGGAAGCAGAAGGGGAGCGTGAGTTCCGAGTGGAAGTGGACATTCTGAGCAGATTGGACCATCCAAATCTTGTTTCGTTGATTGGGTATTGTGCGGATGGGAAGCATCGGTTTCTAGTTTATGAGTACATGCACAAAGGGAACCTTCAAGATCATTTAAATGGTCGTTGGTTTTTGTTTTAGTTTGAATCCAAATTCTTGGGTTTAGATAATAATGATTGAATTTTTGGCTAAGTGAATCTTTGATTTGGTGTTTTAGGGATCGGAGAATCTAAGATGGATTGGGGAGGGAGGCTGAAAGTGGCACTTGGGGCTGCCAAGGGATTGGCCTATCTCCATTCAAGCTCCGCTGCTGGGATGCCTATTGTCCATAGGGATTTCAAGTCCACAAATATTCTTCTTGACTCCAACTTGGATGCAAAGGTAAGCAAACCCCATTGTCATATTAGTTAAGAGTATCAACAATAACGATTAGATATAAAATCTTTGATATGGAGAGAGAGTGTCATTTCTTCTCGGTTATGTACCCATTTTCAAATATAAGGGAACGACGTACTATGTGAGATCTTACATTGGTTGGGAAGGAGAACGAAACACCCTTTGTAACGGTGTCGAAACCTCTCCTTAGCAGATGGTTTTAACTACCTTGAAAGGAAGTATTAGAGTCAGATACCAGGCGATGTGTCGGCAAGGAGGCTGAGGGGTGGACACGAGGCGGTGTGCTAGCAAGGACGCTGGTCCTCAAAAGGGGTGGATTAGGGGTCCCACATTGATTGGAGAAGAGAATGAGTGTCAATGAGAATGCTTGGTCCCAAAGGGGTAGATTGTGAGATCCCATATCGATTGGGGAGGAGAACAAAACACTGTTTATAAATGCGTGGAAACCTCTCCCCAGCAGACGTATTTCGAAAACCTTTAGGGGAAGTCCAAAGTCCACTCAATAGGACAAAATATGTTACATACTAATTGTTGAGAATTGTTGGGAGTGAGTCCCACATTAGCTAATTAACGAGATGATCATGGGTATGAGACCTTTTGGAGAAACTGGGCAATATCAATAGTTCAATAAAAGATGAAAGAAAAATAGCGTCCAGTTGTGATTTTATGTAATCTTCTTGATCTTAATCTCGTATTATTTGCTTGATAGATATCAGACTTCGGACTTGCAAAGTTGATGCCAGAAGGACAAGAATCACATGTGACTGCAAGAGTCCTCGGCACGTTTGGATACTTCGACCCTGAGTATACTTCGGTATTGCCTTTAAACACAAATAACATCATTTCTCTTTTCACCTGGTTTCAAATTACAGATAAAATGTCTCAATCATTTCCAAAAAAAAAAAAATCGAAAGAAACAATTTTGAAGTTGTTGGTTTGATAATAGACAGGAAAACTGAGCGTGCAGAGTGATGTGTATGCCTTTGGAGTGGTTCTTCTTGAGCTCCTCACAGGGCGCCGAGCAGTGGACTTGAACCAGGGCCCCAATGATCAAAACCTTGTCGTACAGGTAAGGCATATATTGAATGATCGAAAAAAGTTACGTAAAGTGATAGATCCTGAGATGAGTCGAAGTTCATACACAATGGAATCCATAGCCATATTTGCAAACTTGGCTTCACGCTGCGTCCGGACAGAGAGCAGTGAAAGGCCAACAATGATAGAATGTGTAAGAGAGCTTCAAATGATTATCTACACAAAGTTGCAAGGCCGCAAGGGCTAGAGACGTTATATATGTACTAAGTATGCTTCTTCATTAATTGTTTTGTATCGGATGAACTGTTCTTATACCATGTGGGGATGATTTGTTATATCTTTTAACTCACCCCTAATCATGAACTCGTCTCAATTGAGGAAGGCATGTACCAGTGTATGGGGTCACTCCCCTAGGATTTATATGACGATGTGGGATAAGGGTCTGCAATCATACTCAATAGTAATCAAGAGTTGGTACACATAGGGTCGTGCCTTGATATCAGATTATGTGCCATTTCATGAAATCTTTAGTTATGGCACAGGACGAAATCTGTAGTTTAAAAACCCAAGTGCCAAAATTTCACCTCAAAATTAACCTATAATTAGAAACATAATTGTAATTACAACAGAACAACCCAACCAAAGTGGAAGTTCTTGCAAAATCACAATTCATAGTCTTAGACAGTCTAGACGCTAGTATTTTACTGCTCTTCAGTAACATATCAAACATTACTGCCCATTTCTACATGAGAAGAGTATCCACTAATCATTGGCTGTTGACACCCTCTTTGAGTATAGCATCATTATAAGGATGTCTGGAAGCAACTTTGGAAGCCCCAAAGTCTGTGGCGGATGAGGATGCTGAGGTTGAGCTTGTATTGATTCCATCATTCTGCAAAATGCTCTCAATTGCCTTAACCACATCACTCATTGTGGGGCGCTCTGCAGCAGCCTCTTCAACACATTGCATGCCCAACTCTAAGAACCTTCCGAACCCAATAAGATTTGTTGTATTAACGATGATGGATTTATCCATTATATCCTTCAAACCATAATATTCTTCATCACTCTTATTCATCAACGTACGCACCTCACGAACTATGTGCTTTCCTTTCTCAATTGGCAGCTTAGCAGTTATCAATTCCAACATAACTATTCCAAAGCTGTATACATCACTTTTCTCAGTCAATTGTTCACTCATGTAATATTCAGGATCCAAATAACCCTGCACATAAATGTCATCAACATATCGTTACAACAGGACAATGGTATGAAAAACTCTAAACAAATGCAAGGGTTGTTATAATTTTCGCGATTCAAAATGTGAGATCCCACGTCGGTTGGGGAGGAGAATGAAACATTTTTTATAAGGGTGTCTAAACCTCTCCTTGGTCGACACGTTTTAAAAATCTTGAGGGGAAGCCCAAAAGAGAAAGCCCAAAAAGGACAATATCTGCTAGTGGTGGGCTTGGGCCGTTACAAATGGTAACAAAGCCAGACACCGAGCGAAATGCCAGTAAGGAGGCTGAGCCCCCAAAGGGGCAGACATGAGGCGGTGTGCCAGCAAGGTTGCTGGACCCCGAATGGGGTGGATTTGGGGGGGTCCCACATCGATTGGAGAAAGGAACGAGTGCCAGCGAGAACACTAGGCCCTAAAGGGGGTGGTTTATGAGATCCCACATTGACTGAGTAGGAGAACGAAACATTTGTTACAGTGGTCTAGAAACCTCTCCCTAACCGACGCATTTTAAAAACCTTGAGGGGAAGCCTAAAAGGAAAAGCTCAAAAAAGACAATATCTGCTAGCAGTGGATTTGGGTTACACAAAATCTCCACAGCCTTGTTTTCCAATGTCCTTGGGAAGTGCATTTTCCTTTTATCAACTACAAACAATCCTTGTTTTTAATGGAAGAAACTAAATATTACAGTTTTCTAGAGGTTAATTACTTGCGTTTATGCTAAACCAACCTTGATATCTTAATTTTCTAAGTAAACTGTGATTTCCTCATTCCTATGCTACATTGTCAATCAAATATTATTTTTACTAGAAAACGCTTGATTGAAATGCTGACACAACAAAAATATGATGCATAAACTACTTACCATTGTACCTTTGACTTGAGTAGAAACATGTCCCTTTCCACTGTCTGAGATGAGCTTGGACAAGCCAAAATCTGCAACCTTTGCATTTAAACGTTCATCTAGTAAAATGTTGGTGGACTTAATATCTCTATGGATTATGGGAGGATTAGCAAGCTCATGTAAGTAAGTCAGGCCTCTGGCCGACCCAAGTGCGATACGAAGTCTTCTCTTCCAATCAAGATAAATACCCGATTTTCCTAAACACATGTTATTTGCAGTTAGATATTCAATGGGGCATTATAACACAAAAAAAAGCACCAATATTCCCAACTTCAATTTCACACCACTTTTTTTTTTTTTTACATAAATGAGATAGACAGCCCAAAAGAGTCGAGGAAACTTACCAGATAGGCTCTCTCTAAGTGTCCCATTAGGCATGAATTCATAAACAAGAATCTGTTCTCCTTGTTCGGAACAAAATCCCACTAGGCCTAGAAGATTCTTGTGATGAACTCGTGAAAGAAGCTCAATTTCTGTCTTGAACTCAAGGCCACCCTGCATTGATCCTTGTTGAGCTCTTTTGATTGCAACTACTTTTCCATCCTTCAGCGTTCCTCTGTATACCTGTACCAATGATGACGACCGTGCTAAAACAACTCTGTAGCAATTTGGACAAGAACAGGATAAAAAGGAAGGGACGTTCAGGAAAGCAATGACCAATCATTAGTACATTTACCATGCCAAATCCTCCGGATCCTATCATGTTACTCGTGGAGAAATTATTTGTGCATTGTTTAAGTTCATCATAAGAAAACCATCTGGCTCCCTTTAATTGTGGCGCATCTCCACTATCGTTTCCTTTTGGTACCCAGAAAGATGGATTAGATATAAGCTTAGAGCAATTTGGTTAGAATACAAGATCTCTGACCGACCAACAACCGTACAAACTCACAGCATGGTGATAAAAGCAATAGATTAACATCATTTACCATGTGGCTGGGCCTTTTCTGCACGTCTCTTTTGTTGAATTGCATATGTTCCAACTCCAATGAGGCATAGAACAAGAAAGGCAGAGCCAACAGCTATTCCAATTACCATTCTGGTGTTCGTTGAATCTGATCCCCCATTGATGGCTTGAGGCATTCATGCTTTTATCATCAGTTCATCATGGCTAATGCTAAGGCATAACTAAGGAATCTTTTTAGGTAAAATGATTATTAAGATTACCTGGAAAATGATAAGGAGATGCATTGAAAGTGTATGGCCCAAACATATCGGGAGGCTGGAAATTATGATGGTACAATTCAAACCCAATTTTCTGGATGTCTTCCCTACTGAAATACTTATCGTGGGATGGAAAAAGTGCAAGTTGTATCTGAAGATAATCATCAATATTAACGAAAGGGCTTTGAATAAAAGGCGTGCTGTTGAAAGTTTTAAAAAGGCTCGTTTCCAATGAGTGAAATAGAGTTATATTGGACAATTCCCGGAAAGAGGATCCTTTAAAGTATAAGGTCCCTTCATATGGATAGGCACATTCACAACTCTGAGGGTTCAGCTTCTCATCAGGAGAACATGACTTACTACCACAATTGACAAGGCTCGTAGAATATGGTTTTGTTTGTTGCTGTTGAAGGTGGCAATAGTTCGTATTTGAGAGGACACTAGTTTTACACACAGGATTTCCCGACAGCCTACAAATGATACTCATGAATGAATAAAGGTAAATGCAAAGAACAACATGGAATCTAACATTAAGAAAATGGTAAGCATTTTTCTCACATCAATGTGTTAGTATATCCCGAAAGAGAGGTAACTGAGGAAATATCGTTATTTTGCAAATCAACTTGCTGCAACGATTGGCTGATGCTGTCACCCATAATTAATGTCCCACCAAATGCATTGTTCTTCAGTTTTCTGCGAAAATTTTAGATAACATTAAATTATTTATTGCAATTAAGAATTCCACCTTAATGTTTAAACAAAGCTTACATTTGCTGTATATGTGGTAAGATAAAGATTCCTTCTGGCAGAGTTCCTCGTATTGACCCATATTCAACAATACTGAATCCATGTTAGCATAGACATTTACCATTAAATGTAAAAAATTTCAAAAAACGGTGATGTAGAACTTACAGAGTGGTGAGAGATTGTAGAGTTGAGAACCATTCCGGAGCTACTGATGAGTTAAATGAGTTGTTACTAAGGTCCCTGCAAAGACAAACTTCACAAGTCAGTGAACTAATATAATGAAGATCAAAATGGAAATGTTAGCTCCTTGTCGTATGCTTACACGTGACTTAGTGAACTCATTTGAGTAAAGTTTGGTAGTGGACCTGTTAGCTTATTGTTGGCCAAATGCCTGAAAGAGGCACGCAGTAAAGGAGATCAAAAAGGAAGTTGATTAACTACCCAAAAAAGTAATTTTTATATGATTAAGTACTCACAATGCATTGATATTAATTAGGTTGCTCAGAGTTGATGGGACATTGCCTGTTAAAGAATTTCGATCAAGTCGACTGTAACATATTTGAACAGCTTCAATAAGTCGTGGAGAGGAAATTATATAAGATAACAATATAGTACATTGAAGGCTATGTAACTTATACTCACAGAACCTCAAGGGACTGAACAAGTCCTAATGTTGGTGGGATACTCCCAGAAAAATTATTCCCGTCAAATAATCTGAGGAAAGAATTGAGTAAGATTTGCAAGAGAATATGATTGAACAGAGCTGTTGAATTGATATCCACTTACATGTGTAATAATTCCATCTCAGAGGTAAAAAGTTCAGGTGGAATGGCTCCTGACAGCATGTTTTTGCTGAAATGACTGCAATTCACGAAGTCAAGGTTTAATATGATGTTGTTGGGGTGTAGATACATCTATTTCTACATATATTTCTTCGCACTTGATTGGGCTGCTTGGAGAAAATAATACTCACAAATGTTTAGCCCCAGAAAGTTGATCTAAACCCGGAGATTCGGAAGTGGAAACTGGAAGAGCACCGGTCAACTTATTATCTGCCAGGTCTAGCCAGTAGAGTTTGGAGAGTTTTCCTAGAGTAGCCGGTATGGTTCCAGAGAAATTGTTTGAATATAAAGACCTGAGATAGATAAAAGTTCTACTTGGAAAAAAGACACTATGAAGATCCTTTTTTTCTTATCAATAAATTATATCTCACAAGAAGGTTAGCTCAGTAAGATTGCCTAGTTCTTCCGGAATTGTACCACTAAATCCACACGCAGAAAGGCTCCTGAAAGTTGAAAATTGAAAATGAAAATAACTATCATAGCTCTAGAAAAACAAAAGCATAAAAGTTTAATGGCATCAAATTTGTTTGCTTATCAGCGCTCTTTACAAGGTATCCAATTTCAGCAAATTCCCAAGCGCCCGGGAGATTGAACCAATGAGGCCTCGATTCGCTGAAAGGTCCCTGCAATTACACAACATTTAGAAACTCAATGACCTCAATCAACAGTTTGGTACTGCTTGCTAAACTAGAAAACAGAAAAGTTTCTTGCAAGTATGGCCAGAATTCATATTATTTCATATTGCTCCTGTTAACTCAACCACTAAGAGATTGATGCGACTCACAATGATTTAAGTTCAGTAAGGCCTCCAATGTCACCACCAAGTTTACCTTTTAGGCCCATACTCGATAATCTCCTAAAGAGGTTAGCACACATACTGAGTGAATGGGTTTAACCAAAATATTAAAGAGAAATAAACAGAACCGAAACCTTGTTCAAGGATTGATAAGGAGTAAAACTAAAGGGAAGAGAAATGTTATAAATCATAAGGAATTGATATTTACAATGCAACGACTCTTGAATTGTTGCAAAGAACTCCTTCCCAGGGGGCTCCACAAGGATCATTTGATGCACCCCAGCTTGGTGGCGTATTTTGCCAATCATCTTTCAGAGCTCGAAGAACTGTAGCTGCACCAACAACATGAGCATGAAGCTTAGAAGGCTCCCATCCACCCTCTTCACATTGTCAAAGTTAACTGGTACTCAAAATCTGCTTCACTGTCACACTCAGTAGTTTCTAAACGATCATTCTAACAAATTGTATAGGAACTAAAAAACTCTAGAGTCAAATACGCTGCTCTTAAATCGTCAATCAATTTCAAAACATCCTTCCAAGACCATAAATGAATGGTTACAGACAACTTGGAAAATTGTAGGTGTAAGAAATAGATATTAACACTAATTGGAAGAAAATAATATTCAAATACATGAGCTCTTGCACATAAACAATATAAAATCACTCATCAATCTTTATATCAATACTTTAACGGTTCTTAATGAACCTCATCATGTGGTGAGTTAATTGAAAGTAAGGCAAGACGGGAAGAAAATTTGATAGCGTGGGCGAATAGAAGACATTTTAAGCGCCCCTTTTTTGTTCATCCATCAGGAAGAAATGATTTGATTGGAGAAGTAAAGCAAACGAAATCTTGGCTTTGTCTTCTTTGCAATGGAAGGCTTCATACTGAAAAATGGCAGATTAAGAAAACAAAGAAACAAGGTTAAGTAGAAGTTACCATCGCGGGAATCAGTATAGGAAGCGGCCAAATGGAAGAAAGCCAAAAATAGCAGCGTTTGCACGATTGAAACCGCCCAAATCGCCCCCATATTTTCGCTCCCACCACGCACACAACTTGGTCGCTTCCTTCTTCAATGAACCAGGGATTGGAACACAAAGCGGCCTCTGCCCATTTCCCTTCCTCATTTTTGGTTGCATCACTCTTGAATGCTGGTAGGTGGGTGTAATAATCAGTTTCGCTTATTTTTCTTATCAATTCAATGCCTTTTATCAGATGCTCGCTGATATTTTGTTCAAGCAATTTAATGCTCACAGTTGAATTTTAAGTTGGAGCTGCCCCACTAATGCATTACCTCAAAATCAGCACGATTGGGCGAGATAGGATACGATTGGGCGAGATAGGATTCAAAGTACTGAAGTATGATTTAAAGTAGTTAAAGATATAGTTCAAATATTCAAACTAACAAGATTTTTATAAGATTGTTAGTAGATTTGAATTTATCTAGATTTGCATGATTTACTAAGCTATACATACGGTAATTGTGTAACCCTCTAACTATTAAGTCATAAAACAATAATAAAGCACAGCAGCTTTCATCTATTTTATCTATTCTTATCTCTTTCACTATCCTTTCTCCAACAATTTTGGTATCAAAGTCAAGTTCTTCGACAGTGATTATTTTCTCTCACAAAACAAAAAGGGTGAGTGATTATTTTCTTTTCTTTCCCAAAACAAAAATGTCAGTAGCTGGTTTTTCTTTCTCTGCACCGTTGTTACCAATCTTTAATGGTGAGAAATATGAGTGGTGGAGCATCAAGATGATTGCTCAGATCGCAGGAGCTATGGGACTGGTGGAGCACGGGTTTGTTGATGTATTAGAACCCACAATAGAAGAAAAGGAGAGACTAAGAGAAGCCTAGAAAAACGATGTCAAGGCTCTATTCACTATTCAGCAAGCAGTTCATGAGACTGAATTACAGCAACAACCACATCAAAGCAGGCATGGTCAATCCTATCAAGATGAAGACCTTGCTTAGATCGCAGGAGCTATGGGACTTGGTGGAGCACGGGTTTGTTGATGTATTAGAACCCACAATAGAAGAAAAGGAGAGACTAAGAGAAGCCAAGAAAAACGATGTCAAGGCTCTATTCACTATTCAGCAAGCAGTTCATGAGACTGAATTACAGCAACAACTACATCAAAGCAGGCATGGTCAATCCTACAGAAGGCATGGTCAATCCTACTAAAGGAATGGTCAATCCTACCGAAGGAATTTCTAGGAGATTCAAAGGTCATAACAATGAAATTGCAATATCTAAGACGTGATTTTGAAACTCTACTCATGACGAATGGCGAATCAATTGCTGATTTTTTGTCAAGAGCAATGGCAATAGTCAGTCAGATGCGTACCTATGGAGAGAAAATCTTAGACGAAACAATTGTTGCAAAGGTGTTGAGAAGCTCGACTCCAAAGTTTGACCATGTGGTGGCTGCCATAGAAGAAGCTAAGAATCTATCCATACTCTCCGTTGATGAACTGATAGGCTCGCTTTAGGCTCATGAGGCAAGAATCAATAGAGCATTAGAAAGGAATGAAGAAAAGGCACTACAAGTGAAGGAGACAACCAACAATGAAAACAACGAAAGAGAAAATATTCATTTAGCAGGTAGAAGTCGTGGAAGAGGAGGATTTCGCAGCTTCCATGGTGGTCGTGATAACAGGGGTAGATGGAGAAATGATGGACAGAGACAATTCAATGAACAAAGGAATGTCATACAATGTTACCATTGTAGAAGGTATGGGCACACAAAATCTGATTGTTGGTATAAAAATCAACGAATGAATTTTGCAGCAGAGAATGAAGAAGAAGAAGAAAAGCTGTTTATGGTGTGCATGGATACTAATCCGAAAAAAGGTGACTTATGGTTTGTTGATAGCGGATGCTCGAACCATATGACAGGCACCAAATCCTCATTCAAAAAATTAAGGTGCAACTTGGAAATACAAAAGAGATGCAAGTTGAAGGAAAAGGTACAGTGAAAGTCGAAACCAGTTATGGTAAGATAAAACAATTAGATAATGTTCAATTTGTACCTGATTTAGGGTACAATTTATTGAGTGTTGGACAATTGATGACCAGAGGACATTTCGTTCTATTTGATGACAACACATGTGTCATTACACATAAGAAATCAGGCCATAAAGTTCAAATTTCCATGACTTTAAATAAGATGTTTCCACCGGATGTTTCTAATATGGAGGATTTTGCTCTTACTACTAGCACGAAAGATGACTCAACATTATGGCATCTCAGATATGGACATCTTCATATGAACGTCCTGAAAATACTTTGGATAAAGGTATGGTTTTCGGATTACCAAGAATGATTCAACTAATTTACGTGAAGGATGCATTTATGGCAAACAGACTAGGAAGTTCTTTTTGGTTGGAAAAGCTAAAAGAGCTTCACATTATCTAGAACTAATTCATGTTGATTTATGTGGGCCAATGCAAACGAAGTCCTTGGGTGAGAGTATATACTTTTTACTATTCAACTAATTCATGTTGATTTATGTGAGCCAATGCAAACGAAGTCCTTGGGTGGGAGTATATACTTTTTACTATTCATTGATGACTATAGTTGCATGAGTTGGGTTTACTTCCTACAACATAAGTTAGAAACTTTTCAAAAGTTCCAGATTTCTAAAGCTATGGTAGAGAACCAAAGTGGCTGTCACATTAAAGTTCTTCGCACAGACAGAGGTAGCGAGTTCATATCTAAAGAGTTCAATCTGTTTTGTGAAGAAGAGGGCATCCAAAGGGAATTAACAGCTCCCTACACTCCAGAACAAAATGGAATCGTTGAACGAAAAAATTGAACTATTGTGGAGATGGCAAGAAGTATGTTACAAGCAAGGAGACTTCCAAACCAATTTTGGGCAGAAGCCATAGCAAAATCTGTTTATCTATTAAACATCTCACCAACAAAGGCGGTTATGAATCGAACTCGTTATGAAGCATGGCATGGAAGAAAACCATCTGTAAGTCATTTACGAATCTTTGATTGTGTTGCTTATGCTTTGAAACATCCTCAAATTCGTCAAAAGCTTGATGAAAAATCTGAAAAATGCATTTTCATTGGCTATTGTACTCAATCAAAGGCATATGAATTATACAACCCCATCAGTGAAAAGATTTTAGTAAGAAGAAATTTAATATTTAATGAAAACGTGAGTTGGGATCGGAGTAAAAAACAGGAGCAACAAAAGATTACAGTTGAAGTTTCCCCAAATGAAGAGACAAGGGTTAACTCCAGTGCATCTCTCAGTGCATCCACTGCAACACAAAGTGTGTCAAATTCATCATCTTCAGCATCACTGAACAGCAATTCTTCTCTTGAAGAACTTTCAGATGAGACATCTCCAAGGAAATATAAATCTTTAGCTGACATATATGCATCATGTCAATTTGCTCTTACTGTTTCAGACCCTATGAATTATGAAGAAGCAACTGAAAAAGAAGACGGGAAGAAAGTCATGGCAGTAGAGATGCAGTCGATTAAGAAAGATGAAACATGGAATATGGTTGACCTACCAAACGAAAAGTTTTATGGAGATTTACAATAAGAGGTTTATGTAACACCACCAGAGGGATTCATAAAGGAAGACAAAGAAACAAAGGTATACAAGCTGAGACAGACATTGTACAGGTTAAAGCAGACATACTTACGAAGGCCTTGTCAAAAGAAAAGCTTTGTACTTGACATCTGCAACTTTGAATCAAGGGGGAGTGTTAAGATATGATTCAAAGTATTCAAAATGAAGATATGATTTAAAGTAGTTGAGATATGATTCAAATATTCAAACTCCCAAGATTTTAGGAGATTTTAGGAGATTGTTAATAGATTTGAATTTATCTAGATTTCCATGATTTATTTCTGGTCCAGTGTATAAGCTATAAATACTGAAATTGTGTAACCCTCTAAGCATTAAGTCAGAAAACAATAATAAAGTACTGCAGCTTTGATCTATTTTGTCTATTCCTATCTCTTTCACTATCATTTTTTCCAACAATTTTCGCTCCCAATACGCATTAGAGACTAACATTTTCATGTGCTACCCCTAAGATCAGCGACGGTAATGGCAAGATAAAAACACTCCCAGCGCTCTAACAACTAAGAGTGGTATTAAGAGGCTTCCAGTGTCTTGTCAAAGGCGTATTGCCCATGGTTGCATGCCAAAACTCTTGACTTGTATCACTTTATTGTTTTCCTTTACTGCTTTCATGATGTACGTTTTCTTTATTGTATTTTCTAGATGTATGATCGTTAGGCAGAATCATGTCCACACGGGTAGACATGAAATGCCCCAAAAGGTACTATATGGCAATGCGACCCATCGACAACTCCTCCCACCTAGATTTTGTATGATCGTTCGGTGAAATCACGTCTAGGCCTGTCATACATGAATCGCCTCAAAATGTACTATAAGGCGATGCGAATAGTTGTCAAACTCTCCCTATCCGAAAAGTTACATGTTATTTAAGTCGTTTTTTTTTTTTTTTTTTTTTTTTTTTTTTTTGCCTTTTGCCTTTTGCCTTTTGCTTGTAGTCATAAAATGTCACTTTAAATCTTTCTTTCTCAATCTTGCTTTCAAACTCTCTTTCAAAATATCTCTGCCTCCGTTTTCTAAAACCTTATTCTCAAAACGGGACCAGAGACTTGAGCATACATTGCTCGTCTATAGTCAACGCGATTCTAAGTTGGCTTGGCTCACTCAGTGTTGAGAGTGAGTCTTGCATAATTGTCAAATTCGCTATCAAGAAAAGTGTGATTGTGACCGTTGATATTAGAGTTGAGTTGGCTCCAAAGTGACTCGATAGACATGGCTATGACCAAATAGTTGAAGAAGTCTCATGTCAACCGACTAGTCAACATAGAAGAACAGATGTAATACTTGCGGGAAGTCCCCGACAGTATTTGGTACTGAGACAAGCGGGGTAAAAGAACTCGCTGACAAGACCCTTGCCGTAGATACAGTAGCGGGTTGGTTAGATGAATTGTGCATTCAAGAATTGATGTTTCGAATGGACAACATAGAAGCAAAAACCACAAAAACTAGTGGTTTCGAGCGGGGAGACAACTTGACGACTCTACTGGCTTGATTGAGGAGCGAGTCGATGACTTAGACAGTTCCCAAAAAGCAATTGTATATATGGTACTGGGCGATCTGAAGATGTGAAGGATGCCCTCAACATGGTCAGGTCAGAAAGGGTGGATAAGTGCTAGAGTGAACCTTGTCTAAGGGCAATGGAAAATCAAAACCCTACAAGGGAACAACTAAGCCCAACAAGGTCAAGGTTCTGGAACCCAAGCCTTCTTTGGGGCTCAAGACGCCAAGGCCCTAGAGAATTTCATCTTTGATCTTGAGCAGTACTTTATTACGATGGACACTGAGACAAAAGAAGCAAAGGTCATCTCGGCCACCATGCATCTAGCTGAAGATGCAAAATTATGGTGGTAGTCGAAGTACATAGATATCCAAGAGGGTGGATGCACAATACACACTTGGGAAAAACTAAAACAGGAACTTCAATCCCAATTTTTCCCACATGATGTCGAAATCTTAGCCAAACAAAAGTTGCGAGACCTTAAACACATGGGGAGTATCTGAGAGCATGTCAAGTAGTCCACAGCATAAATGTTTTGACATTCTGCACATGTTTGAGATAGACAAGGTCTTCCATTTCACATAAGGACTAAAGTCATGACGAAGTCCAAACTATATGAACAAAACATAGAAGACCTCTCCACGACCTACGCTACATCTGAATGACTGTTTGACCTGAACAACGAACAGCCCTAAGACGCAAGGTGAAACTAAACTACCTCGAGCGAAGGCACTCGCAACTAGGTATCCAATCTGCTCAGAAGTGGAAGAGGTGGCAGATCGAGGGTTGGAGGGGGAAAACAAAGACAACCCCAACAAGGGTTTGGAATCTTAGGCCAAGGACCCTACAATTAAAATCATTTCAATTCATTTCAATCGGTTCCCTCCCTTCTGCTTCCTATGAGAGAAAATCACAGAGTATATGAGTGTCCAAAGAAGGCATCACTGTAAGCATTCCAAGCAGCTCTGGACGCGGACTCAGAGGCGAAGTCAGAAGGTGGAGAAATCGGGAAACTGCCGCTGGAAAACATAGAAAATCCTTGTATGGGGAGCCTTGAAGTTCCTTCTGCTCTACAAAAGGAGGTAGGGGATTCAAAATAGTCGATCGAAAGAGGCCTCATGTACGTAGAAGCATGGGTTAAACACAAATTGGCCGAGTACAATGGTCGATTCAGGAGCCACCCATAACTTTATGACCGAGACAAAGGTAAATAGGCTGAGCATAAATTGGCATCGAAACTTGAAAAAGATGAAGGCCATCAACTCTATAGCCCTACCTATCCTTGGAATAGCAAGGATGACCGCCTCAAATTGGGGATGTGGAGTGGGCAAGTAAACTTTGTGATCGTCAAGATGGACGATTTTGATGTTTGTACTTGGAATGAAATTCTTATTGGAACATAAAATCATCCTCATGCCCTTGGCCAAATGCTTGGTTATAACAAGATCTGCCCCCACCGTTGTCCAGGCGAGTATCAAGAAGTCTAATGGGATAAGCTTGATATCGGTGCTCCAATTGAATCGAGGGCTTGCACACAACAAACCCACATTCATGGCCATCCCTTTGGTCGAAGACGAGGGATCAACAAACTTCGTCCCCATAGAAATTCAGTAGGTACTAGATGAGTATCGTGGGGTAATGCTAGAGAGTCCCCCAAGAACATTACCTCCTCGTTGGGTATAGACCACAAGATTGAGTTGATGTGACCATGGACAACATGTCCTAGACAAGCATGACTGGGACACTCGACATATAGCTATAGACAACACACCTTGGACAAGCATGATTGAGACATCCCTCCTCAATTAATTGGTTGACATCTCTGTCAATCGACTCTTCACAAACTCAGTGATGTAGGTTGAGGCTGACTTCAGGTCTCTCGACGCACTTCCAACTGATCTTAACATTGAGGAGTCTCTTCCAATCTACAAAGAACTGTTGAAAACCACTTCTTGGTTTGTTGACTCTTGGCATCTTCTCTGTCGAAGCTTCTCCTACTTTCTTCGCTTGGAAATTCTTTTTCTTTTCATGAGGTCGTGTTAACTCTTTGTATTTGACGTCTTCTTGATCGGGAGAGTAACGTTTCATGTTACTGACAAGGACAACAGGGCTAAGTTCGCGCATCCATTGGAGCAATTGGATCCTATATGATGCCTTTCTAACCTTGTTGATAACTTCGACTTGTCGATACTGTTTTCGCACCATCTTTGGCTCTTATTGCTTTGATCTCGAAGTTGATCTGATCTCAACTTGATCAAAAACCTCCCTCTGTCTTGAAACTGTTGAGGTCGACGCTTCTGGCCGGCCCTTCTCTTCATCTGTCTGGATGATACTTCTGTGTGAACATGTGTTGATCATAGATTTGTCTCTATGTCCCTACTTCGATGGAGGTGTTGGCTTGGTGTTTTTCTCCAACCCTTTGGTGATCACTAACAACAAGTTTTGTGGGTCTAATGGACCCGACTATTATCAAGTATTTAGCTGCTTGTAGAATTCAGCTAGCTCGGGTTGAGCCATATGTCATTCTTTTATGGCAGGCGATCTTGCCCCTAACGTAACATCAATCTCATTTCTGTCCAGGTGGAGATAAATACTTTGTCTGACTTCCTTGTCTCACGTTGTGGTGTTTCTGAATTGACTGTGAGGCTTGTGTTGGGGTTGACTCGCTTGGACTTCCCTCTTCAAATATGGTAATGGCAGCAAGCGTAGGTTAATCATGGCTTAGATCCTTTCTCAACTGTAGTGCTGACATCATTTTCACCCCTCTTGGATGACGTGTGTTTGTCTTGATAATCGTCGGGTTGAACCTCGCTATTACTAAGATTTTTGCTAGGGGCACAGGAATGACTTTGTGTTCTAGTAGAAAGTCCATCCAGAACACGATGTCGAAATCGTCCATCTTAATTATCGTAAAGTTAGTTTGTCCAGTCCAAGTCCACAGGTTGATGGGAGTTCTCTTCACAACTCCTGAGCAGGTAAATATGTCAAATTGATGACCCTCGTCTTTCTTGTGTCTCGATCCCAAACGATATTCAAGAATTTTACTTCGGTCTCTATCATGAAGTTATGGATGGCTCCAAAGTCAACAATTGTGTTTTTGACCGCTCTATGATTAACCCAGGCTTCAACATATATAGACTGTGTTTCACTGACTCTTCTGTTTCTTCCACTCTCTTTTGGAGAGCAGACAAGTACTTTAGTGTCCCCACATGGAGGTGTCCAAAATTCTTAGCTAATGGTATTATATTTCTACTAGTTCATACTCAACTTCTGAATTCACTGAGTTTTTTTTAGAAGGCACATAGTGCCGCCGTATATGGGCATTTAAATACTTGATGAGCCCCCTTGCATATGAAGCAAGACAGAGGTTCATGGTTTTGATTTTGACTATTCTGGCTATGAGGTCTCTGTCATGGAGTCCTACCCTTCTGTTGGGAAGATTTGTATTCCTCCTCTTTGCCTTCGAGTCTATTATTTATGAAAATATTTGCTAAAACCACCATAGCTAAATGGTGGTGAAGTTTCTCTATTTATAATCATTTGCAGAATAGAGAACTATGGTAAATTACAATTGATATAGAAAGAACAATAAATGAATACAAGATATTTGACTACAATAAGAGGACAAATATGATATCTATGCTAAGCCATAATGGAGGACAAATATCTAGATATTTTCCTACAATAAACGGTCAAATATGATGCAAATGGTAAACCATAATTCAAGGCTAAATATCCTTAACACCCTCTCCCTCGCAAGCTGAGCATCAGATTTGACCGGACATGAAACTTGGATCTGAAAAATTCAAAGAGAGGTCGTGAAGATGTCAGTAACTTGGAGGTTGGAAGGTACATACTATGTGTGAAGTTTGCCATCGATGACAAGTTCCTGAAGAAAATGATAATCTAGTTCAACATGTTTGGTGTGCTTGTGATAAAAGATTAGAGCTAAAAAAAAAATAGTAATCTTGTTGTTACATAAGAGTAAGAGTTGTTGTGAAATAGGGACCTTGAGGTCATGCAAAAGATGCGTAATCCAAAGAAGTTCAGTAGCAGTCGTGGCAAGAGCACGATGCTCAGATTCACAGTTGGAGAGTGAGGTAGTAGGTTGCTTTTTGGCACTTTAAGAAACGAGATTGTTACCAAGATAAATAGAATAGCCGGATGTAGAACGACGAGTATCGGGATAACCAGCCCAGTCAGCATCCGAATAAGCCACTAGCGCACTAGGAACAGTGGATGGATGAAAGGTAAGACCAAAGTGGAGTGTTCCATTGACATACCGAAGAATACGTCTCACAGCAAGAAAGTGATCTGCAGTAGGGATATGCAAAAATCGACTGACAAAATTGACAGCATGGGTAATATCTAGATGTGTAATGGTCATGTACTGAAGGACGCCAACAAGAGAACGATACAAAGTAGGATCAAAGAAAGGAGAACCATCAGCAGTCTAGTGTTGAGAAACAATCATGGGGTGTGGACTAGTTTGTTATCGATCAATTGAGCACGAGTAAGAGATCTCGAGCATATTTTAACTGACTAATAAAGAGACCATCTGGAGTGAGTGAAGCTTGAATACCAAGAAAGTAATTGAGAGAATCCAAACCCTTGGTAGCAAATTCAGAATGAAGCTTGCGAGGAAAGCTGTTGTGGCTGGAAACAATAATGTCATCAACATAAAGAAGCAGATAGATAAGGTTAGATTGCTAATGAAAGACAAAAAGAGACATGTCAGCACCACTGCAAGAAAAATCAAGTGTGAGAAGAAGCGAGCTAAAACGTTGAAACTAGGCGTGGGGAGCTTGCTTTAAGCCATAGTGGGATTTCTTTAATAGACAAATGTGAATGGGAAATCGAGAATCAATATACCCTGGAGGCTGTTCCCTATGAACATGTTCAATAAGAGTCATTGAGGAAAACATTTTTGATATCAAGTTGCCAAAGAGGCCATTTATTTGTGACCGTATTAGAAAGCACAACACGGACAGTGGTAGCTTTGACAACCGGACTGAAAGTGTCAGTGTTGTTGAGACCAGGAACCGAAGTATAATCTTTGGCAATAAGATGAGTCTTGAAACGCTTGATAGATCCTCAGGTAAATATTTAATGCAAAACACCCATTTAGAGACAACGATGTTGGTGTTGGCAGGGCGAGGAACCAAAGTCCAAGTGTCATTATGTTGTAAAACTCGAATTTCTTCATCCATGACAGCAACCCAAGTAGGATTCTTAGCCGCAGATTCGAATCCTTTTGGCTCAGTGGATGCAAGAAGAGTAGAAAGAAGTCCAGATGAACCCAAAATACCAAGATTTGTTGGATGACGAGTCTTGAAGATACCAGCTTTGGCTCGTGTGATCATAGGATAAGAGACCAAAGAAGAAGAGGAATCAGCAGTAGGTTCAATAGAGGTTGAATCAAAAGTTGGAGGGTGGAAAAGAGGAACCTACAAGAGAAGCATCAACCTGCACAGACTCATCCACAAGATCAAAACAAATATCACACGGGGATGAACTGGATCGAGGAATGTGCGGTGAAGGAGTGGTAGGGAGATGAATCAATATGGTAAAGATGCAGTTCTAAGAAATTTGAAATATGAAGAGAGGAAAGAGGTTAGGCCTGGGAGCTAGGGATAGCAAGAAAGTGAGTTTCATCAAATTGAGCATGGCGGGTGATGTATAGCTTAGTAGTGGTGGGATCAAGACAATGAAACCCTTTATGAGCAAGACTATAACCCAAAAAAATGCAAGGAATGCTGCAGGAAGAAAGCTTGTTAGGCATATAATCACGCAAGCAAGGATAAACACAGCAACCAAAGGGATGAAAATTGTCATAATGCGGAGAGTAGCCGTAGAGGAGTTCAAAGGGTGACTTGTGGAGTAGGCAACCGGTTGATAATATAAGCTGCAGTGTTGAAGGTGTCAACCCAGAAACAAGAAAAAAGTTGGGAGTGAGAGAGAAGGGTCAAACTAGTCTTAGTCACATGACGATGTTTTCTCTAAGCCTGACCATTTTGAATAGGTGTATATGGACAAGAGAGTTGAATGACCTCAAATATTATCGTCACTACTATAATTATATATATATATATATATATATACCCTAAATATTGATCTCAAAATATTGTTCTAATTATTATATAGATTTTTAGGTAAAATTTTAAAAACATTTGATTGTATGAGTTTAAAATATAAATGTGAGATTTGAGAATGATGAGTTTTTCTTTTTTTTTTTCTTAGATATTTTTATTTAGCTTAATGTTAGACCATTCATGGATCGTTTTTTTTAATTTTTTTTTTAGCAACTTTACATAAGTCACTTTCAAAATACAATATTAAATATTAAAAAGTAGCATTTTTTTTTTTATGTAAAATATTATGGATTTATTTGCCATTTGTGTAACTTCACCAAAAGAATGAAAAAGAAGTAAAAAAATTAAAATTTTATTTTTGCAAGACTTATGCTTTTCTACCTAAAAATATGATTAAGAATTTGAACTTTTCTAGTTACTTCTGTTGAAAAACACATTTTCGATAAAAAAAAAAAATGTTGGTCTCTGCATCGGTAGAACTTTGTGAGAGAAGACGTCGTATGCCTAGACAAGAATCGACACATTTGTTAGCGACATGCTGAAAGCATTTTCATATGTAGCTTTTGCCGATGTCTTATACCTTGATTCGACGAAGGTCTCTATTGACGCATCTATGAGAACGCTTCGATAGAAAGTGACCTCATATGTTATCATGATTTTTACTTAATAATAATAATAATAAAAAATACAACTTATCAATATTAAGTCGAAGAATAGAAATTTTGATGAAGTGGGAGTTCTTTGTAAATTGTGGTGCATTTTAGGTTAGTTTCTCGGTTATGTTTTTTATTTCAATAAACATGAAAGGAATCTTTGACCTTAAAATAAATATTGAGTATTTTTGTTCATAGTTTGGGATTGACGAGATAATGTAAATAAAGAATGGATTACATCATTTCCAAGGATACATTAATTTGTTAAGGTTGGTAGGGGACTATAGTGCAAGGAAAAGCCTTGGTCTCCGGCGGTCCAAATGTAGTTATGATCAACATATTGATCACGAAGCCAACTTCATTACTCTGTCTATAAAACATTACCATTAGCTTGGCTACATTTGAGGCTAAAATTGCACCAAAACAAAGTAGTTTGCAAAAGATTTTCTTTAAAGCTCCAGTTGTAATTGCCTCCAACATTGATGACATGCTCGCCCAGATCGTTCTCTTTCGACTTCCAGTAAACCACAAAAGTTGAATCTACCATCAAATTCAAAATAGTCATTTGTCAATTGGACAGCAATAGGTTGCATCTTGGATGCGAGGTGTAACTTGTTCCTTGGATGCAGTTAAACAAAATGTGAAACCAAACAATATGATTAAACGTGCTAAGACACTTCATTTTTTTTTTCTTTGGAGATTTCTCACTTTTTTTTTTTACTCAGCTGGTTCGAATTTTGCCTTTTATATATATATATAGCAAATTGAGTACCTATACAATTACTTCTATGCACCCATTGAAAAAGTTGTGAAATTTTATTTTATTTAAAGGCCTTTATTTCCGCCCATCATCTAATTATCGATGGAAATTTTAAAATTTTTAAAAGCTAGTTTTTTAAAGCCCTCTCCGTTAGCAGATCTTCTATTTATTGACTCCAATTTCAAAATTATAAATTAGTTTTTATTTACTATGAACACACTGGTTTATCTCAATGTATATATAATATGTCTAGTAAGATAGTTACTTATGTATTATCAATTTGTATCTGAGATATGATATGTAATGAAATTTCGTTGTATCTCTCTAAAGTGGAAAGTTTGAATGATTCCAAACAAAGAATTTCACAAACTTTGAAATGAAGAATAATCTCGTACTATACTTACAAATGATGAGGTCCCCAACAAAAATTAACCATCGTCAGTTGGTGCAATGTTCGAGTCATTGACATGTGTGACTTTTACCGACACCATATATATAGCATTGCTAGAAAGCTTCTACCAATGCATTCATGAAAGTGTCTCCACGTAAGGGTTATCATATTCCAACTAATTAGTTTGAAGATATTGTTCAAATTTTAAAATTTTGAGAATCAAATTTGATTAGAATAGAACCTTTAATCTCAGAAAAGATGACCAGCGTTTTTATTCATAAAATTATTTATTGGAATTGAATGAAAGTCATATTTACATCATTTCCAATGATACATTGTAACGACCTAAAAATTTTGAAGGTCTCGAGCCACGGATAGTTACTCAAGAATGTCAAAATAAGAAAAATGCGTAAATTTAAAACATTTAAATATGTGCATGTAATTTAAAATTTAATTAAAGTAGTAATGAAAATTTTGTTTTTTATAAAGAAGAGAGAAAAGACCACTAAGATACAACATCGTTCGGACAACTATTTAAAATACATGAAAGGCCGGATTTAAAGGTAGGTACAAAGAAACTCGACTCAAATGTGATGGAACTCTTTATAGCCAACAGCCCCCTGTGCCTCCGCCTTGATCGCTACATCAATTTCCACCTAAAAAGAAAGTTGGAGTAGCAGGGATGAGTATATAAACTATACTAAGTAAGAAGCTTGCTGGTAGTTCATATTTCATTATTAAGTCTTATTAATCTTGTTCCCACGTTCGGTATCTTATTCTCCCATCGGGATTCATTTTCATGTATAGGCTTCTTCCTAGGTTACACCCTAAGATTTCTCATTCCACTCTCTTGGTTCACGGTCTTATCTGGACCTCCAGCCCTCGGAATATTTTTAGGTTCTCTAGGTCACCTGGTTAGTCGCTTCTGCTAACCTCTCATCATCGTCATCATATCTCAAGCACTCGAGGCGCGACCTCGGTGCTCAGGGTTCATGCATTCTAAGACTCGACCAACTCTCAAGTGTACCACTGTAGACCCGTGCCACTTGTGACAGGTTCACTTAAAGGAAACTAACTGGCAAACTCCCTATAAGTCCCTACAAGGTACCATTAACAATAAAATGGCCAGTTCTATAGTTACGCGAACCCCTGACGATCGAGTCAGGTTTACAATTAGAGGTTAGTTGGCGAACCCCTAATCGTCCCTAGATAACCGCTAATATCATATGCATGAACAGTAATCCTCGACCAACTCTAATGTACCAACGTGGACCCCTGTCTCTCGTGATAGGTTCACTTAAAGGAAACTAACTGGTAAACTTCCTATAAGTCCCCACAAGGTACCATCAACAGTAAAATGGCCAGTTTTATAGTTACGCGGACCCCTGACAATCAAGTCAGGTTTACGATTAGAGGTTAGTTGGCGAACCCCTAATCGTCCCCGGATAACCGCTAATATCACATGCATGAACAGTAATCCTAGACCAACTCTAATTTACCAACGTGGACCCCTGTCACTCGTGACAGGTTCACTTAAAGGAAACTAACTAGCAAACCTCCTATAAGTCCTCACAAGGTACCATCAACAATCAAATGGCCAGTTCTATAGTTACGTGGACCCCTACCAATCGGGTCAGGTTTAAGGTTAGGGGTTAGTTGACGAACCCCTAAACGTCCCCAGATAACCGTTAACTCACAGGCATGAGCAATATCACCTCGACCAACTCTAATGTATCACTGTGGACCCCTGTCACTCGTGACAGGTTCACTAATAGGAAATTAACTGGCAAACTTCCCACAAGTCCCCACAAGGTACCCTCAAGAATAAAATGGCTAGTTCTATAGTTACGCGGACTCCTGACAATCGAGTCAGGTTTACGGTTAGGGGTTAGTTGGCGAACCCCTAATCGTCCCTAGGTAACCGCTAATACTGTAACATGTGTGACGGAGGCATAACTTAATCACCTACTCATGGAAAGCTAGTCATGAATCTCCGTTCATAAGGTGGTTGCATATGCGTTTCAGTAAAGTTTCAGCGAACATGCATAATCACATTCAACATGTATCATCTCAACTCATTCTATGCTCAAACTTCTAAAACATACTTCTTATACCATAATTTCATGCATACTAAGAGCATAGCTAAATCCAAGATTTCGAGGTGCCACTTACCTGAAAAGCGTGACACTTTTTGTTTCGATTTGCGTCTTTAGTCCAAAATTTGCCAAACTCCTCAGATAATTCCTTTGCATTGGTGCAAAAATGGAGAATACCATGAAAACGATGCCAAGATCGGAGTTAAAACGAGTGAGTTAAATCAAAAGGGGGAACCGACCCAATTGAGTCGGGTCGGGTCGACTGGACCCCAGTTCGCGCGCCCGTGGTGGGCAAGGCGGGACGCACGCGCCTGCATTGGCCGCACGCAAGCTCGTGTTGGGTCACGTGAGGCGCACGCCCCCGCTGGGCCACGCGAGGTGGACGCCCCTGCAAGACGTGGAACCATCGTTTTCCCTTGACCCCCCTTTGTCTTTCACTCACCTCTACATGCTCGTCGTCGCCTCATCCTTTGATTCGTTTCCGACGCCCAAGATCCTCCTCAAATCTCATAGATCGTCCTCCCGCAAACACATAACAACTGAAATCGGGTCAATCCCATGAAGGTTAGGGGATGAATCTAACGGTAGAAGCTCTAAAGAACCCATGAACGTACCTTGGCATTCTTCCTTCGTTCGACTTCCCTCCTCGGTTTGTATCCATCCGAAGTCGACCGCCGAACACCCGTGGATCTAAAGCTCAAGTTTCTCCGGCGAGTGTCGGTTGGGTTTCAATCTCCTACCTCCGGTACCTTCTCCTTTCGACAAACGACAAGCCCCCTTAAACCCACTCTCACCCCTTCTATTCCATCTCAGATGAGGGATGGGACTTTGCATGGGACTTTGGGAGTGACTGATTGACTGCGCCTGTCATATCCTTCTTTTCTCTCTCTCTCTTTTTTTTTTTAATATTTTGTTTTTTTTATTTAATTTATTTATTTAGTTATACCTCCTTTGGACTGTGGGGTATTACATACATTAATTTGAAGACATTAAGAATTCTTAGTGTTACATCATTTCCGACAATACATTAATTTTGAAGGCGTTGAGAGATCCAAGATACAAGTGAATACCTTGGTCTCCACTTGCCCAAGTGCACTTACGATGAACGCATTGATCACTAAACTAGTTCCCTTTATCTGGCCGAAAAAAATCACCGGTAACTTGTCTATATTTACTGCTAAAATGACACAAAAACAATGTACATCGCCAAAAAATTTCTTTAAAACTCCAGTTGTAATTATCTCGGGTGCGGAGTACATGCTCACCCTGATCATCATCCTTTGACTTGCAATGAACAATTAGAGTTGATAGCCACTTGTCATTGGGTGAACGGTAATTGTAGCTTAGATTCTATAATGCAAAACTTCATCATATTATTCGATGTCAAAGCAACCAACACGATTTAACCGAATATGCTTAGAGACTTGGGCTTGAATATTGTCATCACAAATATAATTATATAGTATATATATTTCCTAAATATTGACCTCAAAATATTATTCTAATCTTGATATAGATTTTTAGGTAAAATTATAAAAATTTTGATTATATAGAATTTAAACTAAAAAGGTGAGATTTGAGAATGATTATTTTTTTTAGATATTTTTATTTAGCTTAAAGTTTAAAGTTCCACCATTCATGCATTAATTTCATGCGTCGTTTTTTTTAGGTCAACTTTACATAAGCCACACTTTCAAAATACAATATTAAAAAGTAACATTTTTATGTAAAATATTATGGATTTAGTAAGGTCTCCACAATTCCAACACATTACGTTTTGTCTATTTGGAGATTTTTCTCGGTTCTTTGATTTTGATCGCCCTTTGTTTGGGCCCTTCGGTTTACTTCTTCCCCTTCGATCAACACTGAGAGCATTGCTTGATGAATCTCCAGTTTCTTATTTGCGAATACTTTCACTGAGAACTACATCTCGAATTTCACCAAACTTCAGTTTATCAGATCCTCGGGAGCTGCGGATTGCGGCAACAACAGTATCCCATGACTTGGGTAAGGATAACATCAAAATCAACGCTTTAATTTCATCTTCGAAATTAATTTCCACCGAACTCAGTTGACTTATGATCATATTGTTAGGTTATGGAGCCTGCTTCTTATTTATAGCTTGGTCAACGGTTATATCCAGTAAAGCTATATTTGGTAAAGCTATATATAGTAAAGCTATATATGGTAAATAGCTATATATAGTAGATGGCTAATTGTAGTAAAGCTATATATAGTAAACTAAACCATATATATATCCCGTCCGGTAGAGCTTTGAAGATGTACTTTCTATTCTCTGTACTCTCTCTTGTTGTACATACCTAAAGTCATCAATAAAAAATAAAAATAAAAAAAAATCCTTTTAGCTAGGGTTCTCCTTGAAATTTTCTCTATCCTGTTCTTTGTGTTCATCTAGGTCAAGTGTGTGCATTGTCATGCGATCCTAACAAATGGTATCAGAGCTAATGACTGGTATCGATCCCAACAACTGGTATCAGAGCTAGGCGGAAGTCACCACGATCTGTGAAGATGGAAAGTTCAAAGATTGGAACTAAGAAGTTTGATGGATCCGATTTCGGTCTCTGGAAGATGCAGATTAAAGATTATCTGTACCAGAAAGATCTTCACGAACCTCTGTTGAGGGTGAAGCCGGATACCATGACCACGGAACAGTGGAAGCTCAAGGATCGACAAGCCTTGGGGCTGATTCGGTTGACACTATCCAGAAACGTGGCGTTTAACATTATCAAGAAGAAGACAACGTTAGATCTGTTAAAGACGCTGTCGAATATGTATGAAAAACTGTCAGCTATGAAAAAGGTGTATTTGATGCGGAGATTGTTATGAGTCCTTGTGAGAACTGCGTTATGAGCAAACATAAACGTTAGCTTCACAAAGACTGTTAGAGAATTGAAGAAAAGTACCGGGACAACGAAGCAAGTTGGAGTTGAGGTTGAGTTGCTGAAAGATTCACATAGTGATGTTGTAGCAGATACTCATGAAACACCTGAGACTCTTGCTGAGAAACCAGAGGTGAAGCAAGTGGGAGTTGAGGTTGAGTTGCTGAAAGATTCACATAGTGATGTTGTAGCAGATACTCATGAAACTCTTGAGACTCTTGCTGAGAAACCAGAGGTGAAGCAAGTGGGAGTTGAGGTTGAGTTGCTGAAAGATTCACATAGTGATGTTGTAGCAGATACTCATGAAACTCTTGAGACTCTTGCTGAGAAACCAGAGGTGAAGCAAGTGGGAGTTGAGGTTGAGTTGCTGAAAGATTCACATAGTGATGTTGTAGCAGATACTCATGAAACTCTTGAGACTCTTGCTGAGAAACCAGAGGTGAAGCAAGTGGGAGTTGAGGTTGAGTTGCTGAAAGATTCACATGGAGGCTGATGATTATTGATATATGGAATATGGAGGCGAGGCTGATGATTATGGATATATGGAGGCCGATGATTATTTATGGAGGCTAATTATTTATAGTAAAAATGTGAGCCTTCGTTTACTTATTTTTTTTTTTTGTTTAAACTCTCGTAGAAGTTATTTATGGAGGCTGACTATTTATAGTAATAACTATTTATAGTAAAAATGTGAGCCTCCATTTACTTATTTTTTTCTTTCAACTCTTGTAGAAAAACTAAAAATGTGATTAGCCTCCATTTAAGTAGAAGCTAAAAATATTTGGTTTGGTGGTATGATTCTCACTTAGGGTGCAAGAGGTTTTGAGTTCAATTCTTGTAATGCGGACTTCATACTAAAAAGTCTTTTTTTACATCCCAAGACTTTATACTTACCATCTTAGGAAACAAAGAAAAAAAAAATGGACTTTATACTTACCATCTTAGGAAACAAAGAAAAAAAAAATGAAGTTCTTATTATGTTCTTGTTTTGTTCTCCACGACATATTCTCATTCAGGACTTCATGTGTTTCCTGCAATACAACAAAATACGACCTTAATACCTAGGCCCAAGGCTTCATACATACGTTTCAAATGGCATAACAAGGTCAATTGGTCTAGTGGTATGATTCTTGCTTTGGGTGTGAGAGGTATTGAGTTCAATTCTCAAAATGGCCCCTTCGAGAGATTGTAGTTTCAGAGAGCAAGAAGAGGCGAGAGCAAGAAGAGGCGAATAGGAATGAGAAAGTGAGAAAGCAAGAAGAGGCGAATAGGAATATGAGTTTCAGAGAGCAAGAAGAGGCGAATAGGAATGAGAATAGGAATGAGAAAGTGAGAAAGCAAAGCAAGAAGAGGCGAATAGGAATGAGAAAGAAAGAGAAAGCAAGAAGAGGCGAATAGGAAGAGAGAGAAAAGAGCCAAGCAAGAAGAGGCGAATAGGAATGAGAAAGCAAGCAAGAAGAGGCGAATAGGAATGAGAAGAGAGAAAGAAGAGGCGAATAGGAATGAGAAAGCGAGAAAGCAAAGCAAGAAGAGGCGAATAGGAATGAGAAAGAGAGCAAGAAGAGGCGAAAGAAGAGGCGAATAGGAATGAGAAAGCGAGAAAGCAAAGCAAGAAGAGGCGAATAGGAATGAGAAAGCAAGCAAGAAGAGGCGAATAGGAATGAGAAAGCAAGCAAGAAGAGGCGAATAGGAATGAGAAATGAGAAGTGAGAAAGCAAGAAGAGGCGAGAATAGGAATGAGTTTCAGAGAGCAAGAAGAGGCGAATAGGAATGGAATGAGAAAGCAAAGCAAGAAGAGGCGAATAGGAATGGAATGAGAAAGCAAAGCAATAGGAATGGAATGAGAAAGCAAAGCAAGAAGAGGCGAGAAAGCAAAGCAAGAAGAGGCGAATAGGAATGGAATGAGAAAGCAAAGCAAGAAGAGGCGAATAGGAATGGAATGAGAAAGCAAAGCAAGAAGAGGCGAATAGGAGAAACCAAAGCAAGAAGAGGCGAATAGGAATGAGAAAGTGAGAAAGCAAGAAGAGGCGAATAGGAATGAGCAAAAGAAGAGGAATGAGAAGAGCAGAAGCAAGAAAGGAGAGAATAGGCAAGAAGAGCGAGAAAGAAAGCAAGAAGAGGCGAATAGGAATGAGAAAGTGAGAAAGCAAGAAGAGGCGAATGAGTTTCAGAGAGCAAGAAGAGGCGAATAGGAATGAGAGTTTCAGAGAGCAAGAAGAGGCGAATAGGAATGAGAAAGTGAGAAAGCAAGAAGAGGCGAATGAGTTTCAGAGAGCAGAGGCGAATGAGTTTCAGAGAGCAAGAAGAGGCGAGAGCAAGAAGAGGCGAATAGGAATGGAAGAAAAGAAAGCGAATAGGAATGAGAGCGAAGAGAAAGAAGAGGCGAATAGGAATGAGAAATGAGAAAGTTTCAGAAAGCAAGAAGCAAGAAGAGGCGAATAGGGAATAGAAGCAAGCAAGAAAGCGAATAGAAGTTGAGAAAGCAAGAGAAAGCAAGCAAGAAGAGGCGAATAGGAATGAGAAAGCGAAAGAAAGAGAAGAGCAAGAAGAGGCGAATAGGAATGAGAAAGAGGAATGAGAAAGTTTCAGAGAGCAAGAAGAGGCGAATAGGAATGAGAAAGTTTCAGAGAGCAAGAATGAGAAAGTTTCAGAGAGCAAGAAGAGGCGAATAGGAATGAAAAAGTTTCAGATGAGAAAGTTTCAGAGAGCAAGAAGAGGCGAATAGGAATGAGAAAGTAGGAATTAGGAATGAGAAAGCAAGCAAGAAGAGGCGAATAGGAATGAGAAAGTAGGAAAGAGAAAGCAAGAAGAGGCGAATAGGAATGAGAAAGTAGGAATGAGAAAGCAAGAAGAGGCGAGAAAATAGGAAAGAGAGAAAGAGAAAGAGAAAGCAAAAGCAAGAAGAGGGAAAGAGAAAGGAATGAGAAAGAGAGCAAGCAAAGAGGCGAATAGAAGAGAAAAGCAAAAGAGAGCGAAAGCAAGAAGAAAGGCGAAAGGAATGAGAAAGTAGAAAGAAAAGAAGCAAGAAGAGAAAGGCGAATAGGAAAGAGAAATAGGAATGAGAAAGCAAAGCAAGAGAGCGAATAGAAGAGCAAGCGAAAAGAATGAAAGAATGAGAAAGCAGAGAGAAAGCAGAGAGCAAGAAGAGGCGAATAGGAATGAGAAAGTGAGAAAGTTTCAGAGAGCAAGAAGAGGCGAATAGGAATGAGAAAGTGAGAAAGTTTTAGAGCGCAAGAAGAGGCGAATAGGAATGAGAAAGTTTCAGAGAGCAAGAAGAGGCAAGAAGAGGCGAATAGGAAGGAGAAAGTTTCAGAGAGCAAGAAGAGGCAAGAAGAGGCGAATAGGAATGAGAAAGTTTCAGATGAGAAAGTTTTAGAGAGCAAGAAGAGGCGAATAGGAATGAGAAAGAGGAATGAGAAAGTTTCAGAGAGCAAGAAGAGGCGAATAGGAATGAGAAAGTGAGAAGCAGAAGCAAGAAGAGGCGAAAGGAATGAGAAAGAGAAGCAAGAAGAAGGCGAGGAATGAGAAAAGAAGCAAGAAGAGGCAAGAAGAGAATAGAGAATGAGAATGAGAGAAAGAAGAGGCGATAGAAAGAAGAGCGAATAGAAGAGAAGAGCGAATAGCAAGAAGAGGCGAATAGGAATGAGGAATGAGAAAGTTTCAGAGAGCAAGAAGAGGCAAGAAGAGGCGAATAGGAATGAGAAAGAGGCGAATAGGAATGAGAAAGTTTCAGAGAGCAAGAAGAGGCGAATAGGAATGAGAAAGTGAGAAGAGAGAGCAAGAAGAGGCGAATAGGAATGAGAAAGTTTTTCAGAGAGCAAGAAGAGGCGAATAGGAATGAGAAAGAAAGCAAGAAGAAGAGGAAGAGGCGAAGTTTCAGAAAGCAAGAAGAGAGAGGATAGGAATGAGAAAGAGAGAGAATAGGAAGAGAATAGGATGAGAGAGCAAGAAGAGCAAGCAAGAAGAGGCGAATAGGAATGAGAAAGTAGGAATTAGGAATGAGAAAGCAAGCAAGAAGAGGCGAAAGCAAAGCAAGAAGAGGCGAATAGGAATGAGAAAGTTTCAGAGAGCAAGAAGAGGAGGAAGAGGCGAATAGGAATGGAATGAGAAAGCAAGAGAGAGAAGAGGCGAAAGAAGAGGCGAAAGAAGAGAATAGGAATGAGAAAGTTTCAGAGAGAAGAAGAGGCGAATAGGAATGAGAAGAGCGAATAGGAATAGAGAATAGGTTTCAGAGAGCAAGAAGAGAGAATAGCGAATAGAAAGAATGAGAAAGTTTCAGAGAGCAAGAAGAGAGGCGAAGAGAGAAGAGAATAGGAATGAGAAAGCAGAAAGAGCAAGAAGAGAAGAGGCGGAACAGAGAATAGGAATGAGAAAGTTTCAGAGAGCGAGAAGAGGCGGAACAGAGAACGGAACAGAGAATAGGAATGAGAAAGTTTCAGAGAGCGAGAAGAGGCGGAACAGAGAATAGGAATGAGAAAGTTTCAGAGAGCGAGAAGAGGCGGAACAGAGAATGGAACAGAGAATAGGAATGAGAAAGTTTCAGAGAGCGAGAAGAGGCGGAACAGAGAATAGGAATGAGAAAGTTTCAGAAAGAGAGCGAATAGAAGAGAAGAGCAAGAAATGAGAATAGAGAATGGAATGAGAAAGTTTCAGAGAGCAAGAAGAGGCGAATAGCAAGAGGCGAATAGAGAATAGGAGAGAAAGTTTCAGGAAAAGAAGAGCAAAGAGGAATAGGAATGAGAAAGTTTCAGAGAGAGAGAAGAGGCGAACAGAGAAAGAGCGAATAGGAATGAGAAATGAGAAAGTTTCAGAGAGCGAGAAGAGGCGGAACAGAGAATAGGAATGAGAAAGTTTCAGAGAGCGAGAAGAGGCAGAACAGAGAATAGGAATGAGAAAGTTTCAGAGAGCGAGAAGAGGCAGAATAGAGAATAGGAATGAGAAAGTTTCAGAGAGCAAGAAGAGGCGGAACAGAGAGAAGAGAATAGAGAGAAAGTTTCAGAAGAGCGAGAAGAGGCGAATAGGAATGAGAAAGAATGAGAAAGTTTCAGAGAGCGAGAAGAGGCGGAACAGAGAATAGGAATGAGAAAGTTTCAGAGAGCGAGAAGAGGCAGAAAAGAGAATAGGAAATGAGAAAGTTTCAGAGAAAGAGAAGAATGGAAAGTTTCAGAGAGCGAGAAGAGCAAGAAAAGAGAATAGAGAAATGAGAAAGTTTCAGAGAGCGAGAAGAGGCGGAACAGAGAATAGGAATGAGAAAGTTTCAGAGAGAAGAGAAGAGGCGAATAGAGAATAGGAAAGTTTCAGAGAAGTTTTAGAGAGCGGAAAGCGAGGAGAATAGGAATGAGAAAGTTTGAGAGAGCAAGAAGAATAGGAATAGGAATGAGAAAGTTTCAGAGAGCAAGAGCGAATAGGAAGGAAGAGGAGAATAGGAATGAGAAAGTTTCAGAGAGCGAGAAGAGGCGGAACAGAGAATAGGAATGAGAAAGTTTCAGAGAGCGAGAAGAGGCGGAACAGAGAATAGGAATGAGAAAGTTTCAGAGAGCGAGAAGAGGCGGAATAGAGAATAGGAATGAGAAAGTTTCAGAGAGCGAGAAGAGGCGGAACAGAGAATAGGAATGAGAAAGTTTCAGAGAGCGAGAAGAGGCGGAACAGAGAATAGAAATGAGAAAGTTTGAGAGAGCGAGAAGATGCGGAACAGAGAATAGGAATGAGAAGGGCACAAAATTTTCAGTGAGTCGTATAAGGAAGAAGGAACTAGTAGGTTTGATTTTGGGTCCGTTTGAACTAAAATTTGAGACTCACTAACCTAAAGTTCATTTGTGGTAAAGAAAAAAACCTTCCATGGCCCAATCCTCATTTGCAACCTGCATCCAACCTTTCATTTTCAACCTACACGCATGCTCCAGGCCCAACTCACGTAAATAGTGATTCTCGCTTTGGGTGCAAGAGGTCTTGAGTTCGATTCTCAAAATGCCCCCAACAATTATATCAAATTGAATAAAGAAATAATTCAAATGGATGTTGGGGGGAAAAAAAAAAGCAGAATAAGACGTGAGATTCTCCAAGCACGCTTGGGCAATCGTGACCGTGACATCTATCCCTACACACTCTTCATAAACTCAGCATTGTAGGATGAGGCTGACTTTAGGTCTCTCGATGCGCTACCAGCTGATCTCAGAATGAGGAGAGAATCACTTCTCGGTTAGTTGACTCTTCGTCTTCTCTGTTGGTGTCTTTCCTACTTTCTTCACATGAAATTTTTTCTTCTTTGCATGACGTCATACCACCTGCTTCTGCTTGATGTCTTCTTGGTCAGAATAATAACGTCACATTCTACATGCAAGGCTTCAGTTCAAGCGCATCAAGGACTTTATGTGTTTCCTGCAATACGACAAAATGCGACCTTAATACCTAGGCCCAAGGATTCATACATACGTTTTAAGTGGCATAACAAGGGCATTTGATCTAGTGGTATGATTCTCGCTTTGGGTGTGAGAGGTCTCGAGTTTGATTCTTGGAATGCCCCTTCAAGAGAGATTTTAGAATAAAACGAAGTAATTGATTCATAAATTATACCTGATTTTCTCCCATTTTGGAATTCCCATTTTGGACCTATTATTGATGACGAGACGTTTAGGATTTTGTGACATGAGAATTTTGGGGATGTAGCTCAGATGGTAGAGTTCTCACTTTGCATGCGTGAGATATGGGGATCGATACTTTGCATCTCCAAAATATAACAATCTATTATTAATTTTTCCTTAGTCATGACATGTTGAGTAGCGATATTTCTTCATTTTTCACTATTATTGATGACGAAAAATTTAAGGTTTTGTGGATGACGAAAAATTTAAGGTTTTGTGGTGGAAGTAATGTGGGGACGTAGCTCAGATGTTAAAGCGCTTGCTTTGCATGCAATAGGTATGGGGATCGATACCTTGCATCTCCAAAATAAAACTATCTATTATTCAATATATTTTTTACTTTCAATTTTTCCTTATTCATGACATGTTGAGTAGCGATATTTCTTCATTTTCACTATTATTGATGACGAAAAATTTAGGGTTTTATGATTCAAGAATTGTGGGTATTGAGCCCAGATGGTAGAGCGCTCGCGTAGTATACGAAAGGTATGAGGATCTATACCCTGCATCTCCAAAAGAAACTTTTTGTTATTAATATTTTATTTCTATTCAATCTTTCCTTATTTATGACATAATGAGCCGAGATATTTTTTCATTTACACAATTATTGATGACGAGATATTTAGGGTTTTCTAATGTAAGAATTGTGCGGATGTAGATCAAATGGTAGAGCGCTCGCTTCTCGTGTGGGTAGTATGGGGATCGATACCTTGCATCTCCAAATGAATTGGTTTTTAAATATATTATTTCTTTTCAAATTTTTCATATTTGCGACATAATGAGCAGAGATAGTTTTTCATTTTCACTATTATTGATGACGAGACGTTTAAGGTTTTGTGATGTAAGAATTGTGGGGATGTAGCTCAGATGTTAGCTTTACATGCGAGAGGTATGGGGATTGCTACCCCGCACTCCAAAATAAAACTATTTATTATTAAATATGTTATTTCTTTGCAATTTATCCTTATTCATGACATATTAAGGAGTGATATTTCTTCATTTTCACTATTATTGATGATGGAAAATTTAGGGTTTTGTGATGCAAGAATTGTGGAGATGTAGCTCATATGGTAGAGCGCTCTTTTAGCATGCGCCCGAGAGATATGGGGATTGATACCCCGCATCTCCAAAAGAAACTCTATTCAATCTTTCCTTAATGACATCATGAGCTTTGATATTTTTTTCATTTTCACTATTATTAATGACAAGATATTTAGGGTTTTGTGACATAAGAATTGTGAGGATGTAGCTCAGATGGTAGAGCGCTCGCTTTGCATACGAGAGGTACAGGGGATTGATACCCAGCATCTCCAAAATAAAATTATCTATTATTAAATATGTTATTTCTTTTCAATTTTTCCTTAGTCATGACATGTTGAGTAGCAATATTTCTTCATTTTCACTATTATTGATGACGAGACATTTAGGGTTTTGTAATGTACAAATCGTGAGAATGTAGCTCAGATGGTAGAGTGCTCGCGGATCAATACCTTTTATCTTTGAAAGAATCTATTTCTTGTTAATATTTTATTTCCTTATTCATGACATGATGGGTAGCGATATGTCTTCATTTTCACTTTATTGATGACAGAAAATTTAGAGTTTTGTGATATAAGAATTGTGGGGATGTAGCTTAGATGGTAGAACATTCTTAGCATGTGAGAGGTACGATAGTAGAGCGATCACTTTGCATGCGGGGATGTAGCTCAAATGGTTTTATATCTATTCAATGGTTTTATTTCTATTCAATCTTTTCTTGTTTTGACATATTGAGCAGAGATATTTTTTTTATTTTTACTATTATTGGTGATGGAAGGTTTAGGATTTTATGACATAAGAATTGTGGGGATGTAGTTCAGATGGTAGAGCGCTAGCTTCGCATGTGAGAAGTATGGAGATCGATACCCTACATCTCCAAAGGAATCCTACTACCAAATATTCTATTTCTATTTCAAAATTTTCTTATTTATGGCATAATGAGCAAGGATAGTTTTCATTTTCACTATTGTTGATGATGGGACGTTAAGGATTTTGTCATGTAAGAATTGTTGGGATGTAGTTGAGATGGTAGAGTGCACTCTTTGCATGCAAGAGCCATGGGATCGATACCCCGCATCTCTTAAAGAGCCATGGGGCCTTATTTGGATGGTATATAATAGAGCAATTCATAGTACCACTCATGGTTCTACTTTTGAAGATGTTTATGGATTTAATCCATCTACTCCTCTTGATTTGCTTCCTATTCATTCTAATGTTCTTGTGAGTAAAGCAACCATAAGTAAAGCAGATTTGATCAAACTTGCATAAATAGGTGAAAGGAGACAATCGAGAAAGACAATTGAGAAACAAAATTTCAAAGTTCAAAGTTGCTTAAAGAATTAAGCAAGGACGGAAGGAATTGGATACATTTTCTCAAGGAGCGATTTCCATCTTAAAGGAAGACAAAGTTACATCCAAGAGGGGATAGCCCTTATCAAGTCCTTAAATAATTAATAACAATGCATATAAAATGATCTTCCTAGAGAATTTTCAGCACATTCTACTTTCAATTTTCAATGTTGTTGACTTGAGTCCTTTTGATGTAGGTGATGATTTTTCTGATTCGAGGATGAATCCTTTTGAAGAGGGGGAAGATGATAAGGATCACGATGATCCAAATGTTCCAACTGAACCGGCCAAGAAGATTCAACAAGCATTCATTTTTCATCTATAAAATTGGATAGGTTTTGTTCAACTCTCATTTCATGTGTTACAAGCTTATTCAATTGAAAAAGGACCATTTGGAGCTTTAGAAGTTAATATTTACACAGTTGAAGTAGAGGACGAAGTGCAAGCATCATTAGATGAGTTATAGGGGGAAGATGATAAGGATCACGGTGATCCAAATGTTCCAACTGAACCGGCCAAGAAGATTCAACAAGCATTCATTCTTCATCTATAAAATTGGATAGGTTTTGTTCAACTCTCATTTCATGTGTTACAAGCTTATTCAATTGAAAAAGGACCATTTGAAGCTTTAGAAATTAATATTTACACAGTTGAAGTAGAGGATGAAGTGCCAGCATCATTAGATGAGTTGTTAGAAAACTTTATTTATTTTTAATTCATAAAGTATCTAGTGGTCAAATTGACCTGGTCTTTGGTGGAGATTGAACGAGATTGAGATTAAATGGAGACCACTACCTTCTTGGGAGACTATAAATATCCTCCCATTATTATCTAAAAATCAGATGTGAGAGGAATGAAATTGATCTCTAAAGTTCAGATGTTCCCGTTAAAAATCCGAGCATTATCTCTACCATTTCTAAGTTTCAAGCAATTGTTAGGGGTAGAATTGCACATGAGTCTATCAAGTTCGATTGTGTGGTTGAGTGAAATTCTCAACCTTCTACTTATTTTGGGGATTTCTTCTCTTCCTATTTATTGTAATTTATCCTAATACAAACAAGTTTATTTTTTTAGGAAATGTATTAAGCACATGGGTTTATTAATTACTGTGAACTTTTATTTAAAATGAAGTATCTAAAATGTATTAAGCACATGAGTTTATTAATTATGTTTACTAGCATTTTTTTTTTTTTTTAACATGAGATAGAAGTAAACTTAGTAGTAAAAAGAAACTAAATAAACTTAAAAGAAGTTAATCCCATTTTACAACATAAATATTGTTAAAGGGTAGCACATATCAATATAGGTTTTGAAAACTAAAATTAAAAAATTAAAAAATTAATATAAAATAAAAGTAGTTTTCAAAAACTTAGTTTTTGGTGAAATTTTACTTAAAATTCAAATGTATTGTTTCAATATCTATCCCAAAGGAATGTATATGCTTTAGTGGCAATACAGCTTCAACCAAAATAATTTGAGCTGGGTCATTCATAATCTCAAAGGACACGGTAGGAATTATAGGATATGAACTTTATTTATGTCAATACTTCTTAATAATATTAATTGAAGTATATCCAATTGATTTGAATAACAAATTCTATTAAGTGATGGACAATGTGAAATTAACGTGACAATAATGGTAGGTTCTAAAGCACAAAAAAAATACGTGGATAAATTTCAAATCTTGAGGCACACAACACACATGGACTAGCAACTAAAAATGATTGATCCACTACAAAGGCATTTGGTTTAGTGGTATGATTCTCGTTTTGGGTGCTCCTACTTGGTGCTCCTTCTTCATGTTCGTAATGGCTTGTCCATTAGGCAAAAACACTGTTAGGAATCATATATATACATATATATACTTACCATCTTAGGAAACAAAAATTAAGGCGAGCAACGTAGTGCTTTAATAAATACTCTTCCTTATGATTACATATTAATGGTGTAATATGTTGAATGGCGGGTCAGGACCTCAACCTCATGTATTTATAGATGTGTAACAAAGTATAAATCAATAGATTATCTAATCTGAACAATGAAAGATTGGATTGGGGGACAGATAGGTGGCACCAATGTTGTCACGCCACAGGCTATAGGTGATTAGGGACAGATAGGTGGCACTAATGTTGTCACGCCACAGGCTAGGCGATCGTGCTTGCGAGATCCCGAGCTCAAGCAAGAGGACTTGGATCCAGGTTAATTTGGCAGTGGCATAAGCAACCGCCTTGCAAGAAACTGTCGATTATTTCCTTGAACTCTTGGAGATAAGATTGCCACAAAAGAAGATCAGGACAATAAATCTTGAATATATTTATGTTGAATTCGGCAGTGGCATAAGCAACCGCCTTGCGAGAAACTGTCGATTATTTCTTTGAACTCCTGGAGATAAGATTGCCACCAAAGAAGATCAGGACAAAATCTTGAATGTATTTATGTTGTGTTAGAACAAGTCCATTGGAAGTATGGTGGACCTTAATCCCAAGAAAATAACTCAAAATGCCAAGATCCTTGACGACATAATCATCCTCAAGCTCTGTAAGAAGTTTCTTAGTAGTCGTAGAAGATAAGCTGATGATAATCTTTTTCAACTGTCTTCATTAACTTCAACTGTACTTACCCTACAGCTAATTGTATAAGACCCATTAAACCGTAACTTACCCTACAGCTAATTGTATAAGACTCATTAAATGAATCAATCTCTAGATGAAGAATTTTGGACTCAAAAAGTTCTAAATTTGAAACTTAAAATGTCTACAGAAAGTAAACATATGGATTCCAATGTTCGGAGTCTCCATTTGCTTATTTTTCTTTCAACTCTCCTAGAAAAGCTAACTATTTGGGCTCTTAATTGTATAAGACCCATTAAACGTAACTTACCATACAGCTAATTGTGTAAGACCCATTAAACGAATCAATCTCTAGATGAAGAATTTTGGACTCAAAGTTCTAAATTTGAAACTTAAAACGTTTACAGAAAGTAAACAGATGGGTTCCAACATTCCGAGCCTCCATTTGCTTATTTTTCTTTAAACTCTCCTAGAAAAACTAACTATTTCGGCTCTAGAACGTTAATATGGAGGCTGACTATTTGCAGTAAAAATTTGATAGAGATATATATACTAAATATTTATATATAGTAGGTGGTTATATCTGTTAAAGCTATATATATAATAAACTGAAATCATATATATACCCATTAGTCGGTGCTTTCAAAATGTACATTTCTCATTCTTCATACCCTCTATTTGCATAAAGTCATTAATACAAAACTTTTAATCAATATATATCTTCTTACATTTTCTCTATCATGTTCTTTGTGTTCATTTAGATCGAGTGTGTGAGTTGTTGTGTGATCCTAATAATAGGTATCAGAGCGAGGCGAGATTCACCACGATCTATGAAGATGGAAAGTTCAAAGACAAGAATTGAAAAGTTTGATGGATTCGATATCAATTTCTAGAAGATGCAGATTGAAGATTATATGTACCAGAAAGATCTTTAGAAACCCCTTTTGGGGGTGCAGCCGGATACCATGGCCGCGAAGGAGTGAAAACTCAAGGATCGTCACACCTTACAGTTGATCTGGTTGACGCTGTCTAGAAACACGAAGTTCAACATCATCAAAGAGAAGACGACATCGAGCCTATTGAAGGTGTTGTCAAATATGCATGAAAATCTGTCGGCTATAAATAAGGTGTTGTCAAATATATACAAATGTCTGAAGGTAGATTTGTTGCAGATCATATAAATTAGTTCAACATGATTGTTAGTCAATTGAGCTCAGTGAAAATTATGTTAAAAATGAAATTAAAGCATTAATTTTGATGTCATCTTTACCCGAGCCATGGTATACTGTTGTTGCCGCAATCAACAGTTCATGAGGATCTGATAAACTGAAGTTTGATGAAATTCGAGATGTCAGTGAAAGTAGTAAATCAATCGAAGGGAAAGAAGTAAATCAAAGAGCCCAAATAAACATGGACGATCAAAATAGAGGGATCGAGAAAAATCTCCAAACAAACCAAACGTAAAGTGTTGAAATTGTGGAGAAAAATGACACTTTCGGACAAATTGTACAAAATTGAAGAAAAGGAAAATCACAATATATTATGTCTTTTCAATTTTTTCTTATTTACGACATAATGAACAGGGATAATTGTGGGGATGTAGCTTAAATGGTAAATCAATTGTTTTCCATGCGAGAGGTGCAGGGATCGTTACCTGCATCTCCAAAGAACACTATCATTTGTTAAATATATTATTTCTTTTCAATTTTTTCTTATTTATGACATAATGAGGAGAGATAGTCTCTCAGTTTCACTATTTAGTTTTTCTTTTTAATTTTTTCTTATTTATGACACAACGAGGAGAGATAGTTTTTCATTTTCACTATTATTGATGACGAGACGTATGGATTTTGTGATGTAAGAATTGTGAGGATGTAGCTAAGATGGTAGAGTGCTCTCTTTGCATATGCGAGGTACGGGGATCGATTGCCCACATCTCCATTAGTCTTCTTATACCCGCATCTCCATTAGTCTTCTTTTATTAATGATCAATCATAGAATTGATTGAATTTGTTGAGTTTTATGTCCTAAAACTCATAGTTTGAATTTATTGAATAAAGTGAATGTTACGATGATTAATCTAAATCCAATAAACTAAGAACACTCTGGTTATAGTATGATTACTTGAACGATATGTAGATACATCAGAGTGGATCAAGTTCAACTATTTAGTCAAAATGATCTATAGTACAGGGATAAGGTTGAGTACCTTCTTCTGGGGACACTATAGATGCGACCCACTTTTGTAGATGATATAAACAATGTGATCACTAAATTGTACATGTAGAGACATGTGAGTGGGGGCGTCCTATGCAATGAGTATTGCATAAGATCGGACCATGAAGAAAACCACTCTCACTTTATAATGTCGTTTATTGTTGAGACTAATTTTTTCATTCGATGACCTAGGTAACTCGATCTTAATCCTAGGCTAACTATGAACTCTTGTTTACTCGGAATTTTCCTTAGATTTGCATGGGTGAGAGTGGCCCGAGTTCGCCGACTCAATAAGCCTCCCATTTCAGGGGTAAGACCAGGTGAATAGTTGGAGACATAGTGTGTAAGATGAATTCACTCCTACCCGCTTTTAGGGATAGTAGAGAGGTTGTTTCCTCAAGTACTGACTCCAAGTCTTGAATAAGGGGCCCCACCCTCTCATTGGCCCGAGAGGGATTTGGTTTGGTGGTTGGACCACAAACCAATTGTTCATTAGATGATCAGTGGGACTCAAGGAACAAGAAGTAACTTTAGGGGTAAAACGGTAAATTGACCTAGCTCTAGTTACAAACAACCTGTGAAGGATCGACTTACTAATCATGGTTATATCAAATGGACAGAAATATATCTATAGTGGGGGGAGTGCAACTACTAGGCTCTAGTGGAGTGTTCTAGTAGTTAACGAATGTTGGTTAACAAGGTTAATGAGTTTAGCCAGTTAATCTCGGATCGTTAGAGCCCATGATCTGTAGGTCCATTAAGTCCCCCTACTAGCTCATATCAGACTGAACCTTAGAACAGTGTGACGAGTGAGTTCAAAGTGTTCGAATTCAAATTAGGAAATATACGCTAAATATATACGATATATTTAACCGCATTTTGTTTTAATTATCAATTAAACAAAAAGAGAGAATTGGAGATTTTTAAATAAGATTTAAATATTTTAATTATGAGCAGGGATTCATAATCAATATGTGTCAGGAATTCATTGGGATTGACATTTTATTTAATGTTAAATTTTAAATAAATTGTTTATTAATCATTTATTATTATTTTGATTTGAAATTAATTAGTTATATTAATTGTTGAATTAAAATAAAGAAACCCATGGAAAAATTCATGTTTTAGTTAGTGGAATATTGAGTGTCAATATATGGTTTAACCAAACTTGCATGTTTGCCACATAATCCCACAAATTTGAGTGGAATTTTTAGTGTCAAAATTTGGTTTAACCAAACATGCATGTTTGCCTAATAAACCCCACAAATTTCAGTGGAAGTTTAAGTGTCAAAATTTGGTTAATTTAAACTTGCATACTTGCCACATAATCCAACAAATTTGAGTGAAATTTTGAGTGTCAAAATTTGGTAATCTCAAATTTGCATGAAGATGCAAATATGACTCTATAAATAGAGTGATTAAGGTACATGTAAAGTTTGCTGAAAAACTTTGAGAAAATCGCTCAAAACTCTCTCCTTACATATACTAAATTCCTATCAAGTTTAGTCACTCACCAGATTGCACAATTCCGTTCTAAGGCCGAAGAATAGTAGGGAAGATACTAGTGGTGGTTTGAAACCAGTTCGTGAGGAAAAAGAAAATTTAACTACAAAAGGTTAGTATTCAAACTCATTGAGTTTTAATGCTTTTGAACATTCTAGCTAATTTACTATAATTGATGTACTTAGAGTGCCTAAGATCCAAATTTCATCCGCATCTGTTATAGCAACACCATCAATTGGTATCAGCGCAAGTTTTAGGCACTTCATGTACATTAATTTGAGCAGGGTGGGTACCATTTCATGAATGAAATTTTGTGGTTACTAAAGTGGATGGTTTTGGTTTTGGCATTTTTTTTTATGCGTCCATTGTATTCAATTATGGTAATTGGCCTAATGTGTATGGGCTTTAATGAGTGAAGAAAGGTAATTTTTATGGAGTCATTAGAGTCCATTTTAGGTTGTAATTGACCGAAAATGGAAGAGATAGCAAGCTGAACTGAAGAAGAAGATGGAAGAGGCAGTTCGGGTGTTCTTTTCTACCAGTTAGGGTCCCGTTCAACGTTTTTAAGGGTTGGTTTGGCCTGTTCCTAATCCTCGGGAGCGGTTCAAGTTATTATTAATTATTAATGTAATAATTTAGTTAATTGCTTGCTTTAAAATGTCAAAACCAATCCACTTTAGTGTGTTTAATTATTATGCATTATGAATGTATGTTTTAATTAAATAGAAAATGTATATGCATAAAGTATGTCATATAGATTTAAAATCCCACCATAGGCTAAGCATGTTTCATGCATTCCAAGTATGTTATAAGTGTTATAACGTATAGTATGCATGTTTTCCATGAGTGATAGATATAAATTGTTATATTATTGCATTGAATGGATGATTATATAATTGTTATATAAAGCATGTTGGAAGCATGTTCTAGGTTATTTTCAACGTCATAAAACGAGATAGACGTTAAAACCTATAACAAAGATAAATGCATGCTCACTTAAGGTTAACAACCAAGCACGATCAATTTTAATAGTTAAAATAGGTCGATATCTTGTAAAACTACGGTTACAAGAAAGCTCACCTGGCAGGATCTTGTCTAAGGCTGGAGGTACTTAAGTTGACGGTTTACGGAACACCTGCTACCTGGAGATCGGGTCAGTACTTGAGCTTAGTTAGCCCTGTTTTATGAGCATGCGTGAGTGATGTAAGGAATTTTTTAAAAAAAAAAAAAAAATGAAAAATCACCTAGACATCATAGGTAAAAATCTAGTATAAATGTTATACTTGGAAAAATCACCTAGACTTAAGCTATATTTAATTAGCCAGAATATACCTAAGTAATAAGTATACACAACCGTCTAAAATACTTAGTGGGAGAAAAAAGGTATATGAGATACATCTTTTTCTTTTTACGCTCTCTGAAAAATTCACAGCGTGAGATTCATGCTCGGCATCGTGTCGCCCTAGGAGCGGCCTCCATTCGGAAGGTATTTGCATGAGTCAATAACAAGGTGAATAGAGAAAGTATTTATAGTAAGTAGGAGAAGGAAGTATATCAACACATCCTATGGTCTCCACCACTAGGATACACCGTGAGATTCTCATGTTCCGCCTGCATGTTGCCTTAGAGCAACTAGCCATTCGGAGGGTCGTAATATGGGAGTCGGAACAATGCAAACTCCAGAAATTGATAGGATTTCTTAGGTCCATTCCTAACTTTGGCTTTTTAATTTGATAGCATTATTGGGGCCGATCTCTGAGGTCTGAAAATGGCGGGTCACACTTACGAAGAATTACTAAGAGTTAGTATATTCTTATCCAAAGTGGCGATAACTCAAACACTATAGGTAAAAGAGTTATTATGGGATTAGTGTTTAAGTCAAGAATGTCTTGGTTGAGTGAAGGAGTGATTGAGTGCCCCTTGGTAGCAATTGCTCTAACTCACTGAAGTATCGTTGTAAATTAATAATTTTTGGGTATATTATTACATTTGTTCAACTTGATGATTAAAAAGGATTAAGTCAATTCACTAATAGAATTTGTTTTAATCTCAGCATGTCAAGCTCAACAGTACAATTACTCGCTTCTGAGAAATTAAACGGCAACAATTATACAACAAGGAAATCAAACCTAAACACAATACATGCAAATGATGATTTGAGGTTTGTTTTAACTAAGGAATGTCCCCTAAACCCCTGCTTAAATGCAAACCGAATAGTTTGGGTTACATTTGACAAAAAGGGTAAGGGGAAAGATAAGATTCCTATTGACCGCAAACTTAAGGTTCAAAATGCAGATAATGGAAAATGTTTCCATTGCAATAAAAATGGGCACGGGAAAAGTCACTGCCCAAAATACCTTGAAGAGAAGAAAGCCGAAAAGGCACAACAAGGTAAATATGATTTACTAGTTGTAGAAATACGTTTAGTAGAGTATGATCACTCAACCTAGATACTAGATTCAGGGGCCACTAATCATATTTGTTCCTTTTTCAAGAAACTAGTTCCTGGAGAGTGTTTGCAGAAGGCGAGATAACACTTAGGGTTAGAACAGAAGAAGTTGTCTCAGCAAGATCAGTAGGAAATTTAAAGTTGTTTTTCGGAGATAGATTCATTATATTAGATAATGTACTTTTTGTTCTTGGAATGAAAAGAAATCTAATATCTATCTCTTGTTTATTAGAACAATCTTTTGAAATCAATGAAGTGTTCATTTTCAAAAGAGGTATTCATATTTGTTCTGCAAAATTAGAAAACGACTTATATATGTTAAAACCGAGCAAAACAAAAGCTATTTTAAATACCGAGATGTTTAAAACAGCTAAAACTCAAAATAAACGACAAAAGATTTCTCCTAATACCTATCTTTGGCACTTAAGACTAGGCCACATTAATCTCAACAGGATTGGGAGATTGGTTAAAAGAGGACTTCTAAATGAGTTAGAACACAACTCTTTACCTCCATGTGAGTCCTGTCTTGAGGGTAAAAGGACTAAACGACCTTTTTCTGAAAAAGGTTATAGAGCCAAAGAAACCTTAGAACTCGTGCATACAGATCTCTGTGGTCCAATGAATGTCAAAGCCCGAGGAGGATATGAATATTTCATCAGTTTTATTGATGATTATTCAAGGTATGACTATCTTTATCTAATGCATCACAAGTCTGAAGCTCTTGAAAAGTTCAGAGTATAAGACTGAGGTTGAGAATCTATTAGGAAAAATTATTAAAACACTTCGACCAGGTTGAGGTGGAGAGTATATGGACTTAAGATTCTAGGACTATATGATAGAACATGGAATAACGTCTCAACTCTTAGCCCCTGGTATACCCCAACAGAATGATGTATCAGAAAGGAGAAATAGAACTCTGTTAGACATGGTTCGGTCTATGATGAGTTTTGCTCAATTACCTAATTCATTTTGGGGATATGCAGTGGAGACTGCTGCATACATTTTGAACATGGTTCCTTCTAAGAGTGTTTAAGAAACACCTTATGAGTTATGGAGAGGGTGTAAAGGTAGTTTACGTCACTTGAGGATTTGGGGATGCCCAACACATGTGTTGGTGTAAAACTCCAAGAAATTAGAACGTCGTTCAAAATTATGTCTATTCGTAGGATACCCCCTAAGAGAACAAAGGTGGTCTATTTTATGACCCTCAAGAAAATAGAGTGTTTGTATCCACAAACACTATATTCTTAGAGGAAGACCATGTAAGAAATCATCAACCATGCAGCAAATTAGTATTGAGTGAGATTTCTTAAGAAGCTACTGATAAAATAACAAGAGTTGTTGATCAGGTTGGTCCTTCAACAAGAGTTGTTGATGGAGCTCGCAGTTCTGGTCAATCACATCCTTCTTAAGAGTTGCGAAGGCCTCGACGTAGTGGGAGGGTTATAACTCAACCCGATCGTTATTGTATTTGGCAGAAACACAGGTCATCATACCTGATGATGGTGTTGAGGATCCATTGACCTATAAATAGGCAATGAATGATGAAGATAGAGATCAGTGGATCAAAGCCATGAATCTTGAAATGGAGTCAATGTACTTCAATTCAGTTTGGAACTTGTAGATCAACCAGATGGGGTAAAACCTATTGGTTGCAAATGGATCTACAAGAGGAAACGAGACCAAGCCGGTAAGGTACAGACCTTTAAAGCTCGACTTGTAGCAAAGGGTTATACCCAAAGAGAGGGGGTGGACTATGAAGAAACCTTCTCTCCAGTTGCTATGCTTAAATCGATTAGAATACTCTTGTCTATTGCCACATTTTATGATTATGACATTTGGCAAATGGATGTCAAGACTGCCTTTCTAAACGGCAATCTTGAGGAGAGTATCTATATGGCTCAACTAGAGGGGTTCATTGAACAGGATCACAAGCAAAAGGTTTGCAAGCTTAAAAGATCCATTTATGGGTTGAAGCAAGCATCTCGATCTTGGAATATAAGGTTTGATACTGCGATCAAATCCTATGGCTTTAAACAGAATGTTAACGAACCTTGTGTTTACAAGAAGATAGTCAACTCTACAGTAGTTTTCTTGGTGTTGTACGTTGACGATATCCTACTCATTGGAAATGATGTGGAATTTCTGACCGACATTAAGTATTGGCTAGCGACACAATTCCAAATGAAAGATTTGGGAGAGACTCAGTTTGTTCTTGGAATTCAAATTGTACGGAATTGCAAGAACAAAACACTAGCATTATCTCAGGCATCGTATATCGACAAAATGTTGATTTGATATAACATGCAGGACTCCAAGAAATGATTATTACCTTTTAGGCACGGAGTTCATTTGTCGAAGGAACAAAGTCCTAAGACACCTCAAGAAGTTAAGGATATGAGACACATTCCCTATGCATCAGCAGTCGGTCGTCTGATGTATGCCATGCTATGTACCCGACCAGACATATGCTATGCTTGAGAATTGTCAGTAGATATAAGTCCAATCGGGGACGTGCTCATTGGACTGCCGTTAAGAATATCCTCAAGTATCTTAAGAGAACGAGGGACTATATGCTAAAGGATGTTGATTTGAAATTAATTATTTAAATTAATTGTTGAATTAAAATAAAGAAAGTCAAAATGTTCACTTCACCCAATGGAAAAATCCATGTTTGAATTAGTGGAATATTGTGGGTCAATATATGGTTTAACCAAACTTGCATGTTTGCCACATAATCCCACAAATTTGAGTGGAATTTTTAGTGTCAAAATTTGGTTTAGCCAAACATGCATGTTTGCCAAATAAACCCCACAAATTTGACTCAAATTTTGAGTGTCAAAATTTGGTAATCTCAAATTTCCATGAACATGCAAATATGACTCTATAAATAGAGTGATTAAGGTACATGTAAAGTTTCTTGAAAAACTTTGAGAAAATCTCTCAAAACTCTCTCTTTACATATACTAAATTCCTATCAAGTTTAGTCATTCACCGGATTCCACAATCCCGTTCTAAGGCCGGAGAATAGTAGGGAAGACACTAGTGGTGGTTCGAAACCGGTTCGTGAGGAAAGAGAAATTTGAACTACAAAATGTTAGTATGAAAACTCATTGAGTTTTAATGCTTTTGAACATGCTAGCTAATTTACTATAATTGATGTACTTAGAGTGCCTAATATCCAAATTGTTTCCGCATGTGTTATATAACACCATCAGTATTAACAAACTTATATGAACATCAAATAAAGTAAATGAAATAATGATGATATGTTCAATGCATAATTGAATATGAAGTCCACAAGAAGGACATTTGGTCAAGTGGTATCATTCTTGCTTTTAGTGTGAGAGATTTTGAGAACAACTCTTGAATTTTTCCCTTTAATATAAAAGGCCTAAATAATGTATCAATCCAATGCACTTAATTTGTTTCACTTTATGTTTTTTTAGGTAAAACAATTTATTAATTAAGAATTTCGTATTTTGTTTCACTTTGTGTTTTTGTAGGTAAAACAATTATGATCATTAAATTCTTATAGATTCCAAGCTCAATATCATTAATACAATTATGCTTTATTCTTGAACACGCCAAACATGAAACTAAAGTGCGTTCAGTTTAACTCCATTTTATTGCTAATATTGAATGATGTGTAGGGTATATTCTTGATTTACCTTAATTTTCTTGTGACATGATAGTTTATATTAGTTAAGCTTTTTGCAAAATCACAGTTAAAAGACAACAACGATGAACCTAGGTTTATTAGTCATTTCAAAGACAATTTCTTTGTCCATCTTATCGGTAATAACAGTTCAACTAAATCCATATTATGCAAAGAAACAAGTTTACGACCCATAATAAAAACTACTTAAATTATGACCTAAAAATTTGAAAACATACGTTGTAATTGATAATTACACAAAAATTTCCCTAAATCCATGAACTCGTGTCCAATTAGTCAATCCTAAATATTGTAACTAGCATAGAGCAATTAAAGCTCCACATGAAATAATTTAAAGTTCCAGTTACTAAACTAAAGTTTATCTCGTCTTTAATGAAGCATGAGTTGCACTTAAGTTCATGAAATGCTTATAGACTCCAACTCTTAGTACTATTAATGCAAGTATGTTTCATATGAGTTTGTCATAAATGAAACTAAGGTACATTCAATACAACTTTATTTTCTTGTCATAGAGGCAAAATAAAAGAATTAAATCAAACAAATTGATGAACTGAACCGAATCAATCCAACCCAAATTGATTAGTTTGTTTCCTTTGTTGGGTTGTTGATTTATTTGATAACCCTGATATATTATAAGAATTCAACTTTTCATTTTATAGCCGTCCAACCACTCGGAGAAAAATATATTTGAGTAGAAGCTAAAAATATTTGGTTTGGTGGTATGATTCTCACTTAGGGTGCAAGAGGTTTTGAGTTCAATTCTTGTAGTGCCCATATGTCTAAATTTTTTACTTATCGAAGGACTTCATATTAATATAAACCTTTTGTTCCTATTATCAAAGATACTTGTTCCTATTATCAAACATACCTCTTAATTTACGTTCACCAATTGTTGGGCAACAAATAGTAAAAAGTCTTTTTTTACATCCCAAGACTTTATACTTACCATTTTAGGAAACAAAGAAAAAAAAAAGAATAAGAAGAAAGCTCTCTGTTCTTATTATGTTCTTATTTTATCTCATCGAGAACTTCATGTGTTTCCTACAATACAACAAAATACGACCTTAATACCTAGGCTCGGGGGTTCATACATACGTTTCAAAGTGCATAACAAGGGCATTTGGTCTAGTGGTATGATTCTCGCTTTAGGTGCGAGAGGTCTCGAGTTCAATTCTCAGAATGCTCCTTCAAGAGATTGTAGAATTAAAGATATTTACGAAGTAAATAAATACACATTAAAATAACCACATGAAAATAACACAAGTTAAATACATACAAAGTTTAGTGTTTTCTTACCCAAGAATTGTGGGAATGTAGCTAAGATGGTAGAGTGCTCTTTTTGCATGTGAGAGGTATGGGGATGTAGCTAAAAATGATTAATGATCAATAAGTACAATTGATTATATTAACAATTTATATGAAGATCAAATAAAGTAAATGAAATAATGATGATATGTTCAATGCACACTTGAATATGAAGTCCACAATAAAGACATTTGGTCTAGTTGTATGATTGATTCTTGCATTCTTGCTTTGGGTGTGACCTAAAAGCCCTAAATAATGTATCAATCCAACGCACTTAATTTGTTTCCAATTCTGTGTATTGATTATAGCCAAAGTCCCGCTCAACATAGTAAAATTGTGAAAGAGACGAAGTAAATCCTGCACAACTTTTGTGCAGCTTCAACCAAAGTATAGCTGAATTCATATTCAAAGGTACAAGAGGTAAAGCACAAAAACTAGCTAATCTAGCAACTAAAAATGTAGTACAAGGACATTTTCTAGTCTCTTTATAATATGTTATTGAGGTCAAGAATAAAAAGTAAGATTCTCTCCAAGACTATGAGGATACCACTTTCAAATTATTCTACGAGGGCTTGAGAGAGTCTTGCAAAAGAAGATGATGGTAGTACCATTTATTTTCTATTACGACTTTATATAGTGTACCAATATACACCTATTAGGTACTATATATAAATAAAGCCACAAGTAAATAAAAAGTTTTAAAATATATTAATGAAATATAATGACTCTATATTACTCTAAATTCTCAAATGGGTTTAACTTTAAAGTAAATAAAAAGTTTTAAAATATATTAATGAAATATAATGACTCTAAATTGTACTCCACCAAAAATTTATAACAACGAAGTTTCATTCTTCCTCAATAAGGCATGAATTGCATCACATTTTCGATTACTAAATTAGTGTTGTGTTTATACAAAGGACCTTATAGGAACATAGAGGGTAGCTAATCTTAGTAGTATCTCTTGAGGCAGAAAGAACATGAAACTAGGGTGCTCCTGCTTAAAAGTTGGCATAACGTACAACGGACACGTGGGTACAGTACCATATGGGTGCTCCTCTTAAAAGTTGGCAGGTTCGGCGGCTACTAACCTTTGGTAGATGAAAATTTGGTAAGGATTGACTTTAGAACTGTAACGTCTCATACACACCAAGTGTTGGAATTAGGACGAATCCACAACTCACAAACTTGGGATACACATGAATCACAGTATAAGCATAGAGGAAAACTTAGATTGGTGGCCCTGGTTGATCCAACCATGAGTACGTACAATGGTATGATTTTTAGCTCAAAGTTCGATTAGAAGCTTGACGAGCCTCTAGAGAAAGACCTACACAAACAAATCTAAACCCATTAGAAGCTTGACGAGCCTCTAGACTTAAGGGTAGACCTTGAGAACTTAGAGTATTGAGTCATGGTATTTAGCTCAAAGTTCAATTTGATTTATGGCTCACAAGTAGGCTAATTACTGAGTATATTTATATACTCATTCTTGCTACTTCATATTTTTTTCAGATCGTAACTAAGAAGCTAGTCGAGGCCGAACATTTCTGGAGTTGTCGATTATAAAAGACTGTTTATATGGGAGTCTTCTTTTTGTCTTATTGTATTTTGTCTATATTTTGTCTAGCTAGTCAAACTCTTATATTTTTGTAAGTTGTGACCCTGCACATTGTTTTGTTTACTCTAATTATTTTGAGTAAATTATGTGTGTGTACTTGCCTTCATTGTTTCCATTGCTTAGCGTTTTCTCATGTTTCTAAAAGAACATTTTTATCGTATTTTTCACAAGTCTCATTTCAACATGTGACGATGGTTTATAACACAAGTCCCTCAAAAAGCTACTTGTGAGTGGCCTCAAAAAGCTACTTGTGAGTGGCTGTAGTATTGAAGTCTTATTTGAAATGACTTTAGAGTTTCTCTAATTAAGCGATTGAAAATTTCTATTTTTAACAAATTTAACTTTAGAGTTTCCATTATTAAGCCATTGAAAAAAAAGCGTGCATATTATTGGTATAGATAGTAATTTTTATTTCTTTTTAAGTTTTTTTTTTTTTTTTTTTTTTTTTTTTTTGTCATTTTATCCTTAGGATCATTCTTGTTCAAATGTAGTATTGGTTCATTTATGTAACCCTCGGAGATGTTACATAAAATCAAATCCAAAATCTCGAACAAATTGTGAAGATAATCAAAAAACAAAAAAGGTTTTATTTATGATTTCTCATACCAATGACCATGAATCAACCTCATGGCTTTTTGACCATAGATGTACTACCCACGTGGCTAAAGATATAAATCTTTTTAGTTAAATTAACAAATATATACATTCTATGGTCGTTCTTAAACATGGTGAGACAATGCTAGCTAAAGGTATTGTTTGATAAAATATATTACAGATCAACGGGATAAAACCTAATAATTATATGAGATCATTGTATATACATTTTAGGAAAGTGATTTAGGAATTTTAGAAATAAAGATATTTACCTATTTTATAGAAATGATTCCGTAATTTAAGAATAAAGATACGTAACTATTTTAGTAAAAGATTTAAATATTTTAGGAATAAATTGTTAGATATTTAGTAATAAATTACATACTATAAATACCAAGCAGTCTCAAGTAGCAAAGTGTAGTAGTATTCTATGTCTTGTAATCTCTTCTCCATTGGTCTTAATAAAACGTGAGTGTTTCCCACAAAGAGTTGTGTGCAACAATATGGTATAATGAGATTGGTATAGGTTATTTGATCTCTTGAAATTTTTATTATGCTCTATGGTTGTTGCTCTGGCTGATTTCCACGTCAGAAACGATTTCTTGAGATTATTAATGAGTGAGTTTCTTTGTGTCTTGAATAGTTTGTGACTTTGCAAGTTTTGTGTCAAAAAGACTTGTTTGGTATTATTGAGGTATTGCAAACACGATGAGTGATTTCTAAAATTTTTGAGTAATTAAGAGACTCAACAATAACAAGAACACAAGGGCAGCATGATGTTCTAATTACAAAGGCAGAACCTTTGGGAGATCATTAGCGGGAGTGAAACTACGCTGTTAGAGAAGAATTCTAACGGTGCCTTGAGCAAATGAAGAATCAAAGCAGGTAAAACGATGTTTGCCTTGAAGATCACAATCGGAGAAGAGATTTTAAAGCATATTTGGGATGACAAGACACCGAAAGAAGCATGAGACAAATTCATGATGATGTTCTCAAAGAGGAACGATATGAGACTACAACTTCTAGAGAACTAGCTGTTATCAATTTCACAACGTGACAGGACGATTGTTCAAGCCGATCTGTCAAGAGATTATTGAACTAGATCCAAAGTCTATCATTGGAGAAGCTCGAATGAAAATGATCATTATCCACAGATGCGACCAGAATCTAGAAGCTTCGTTATTATTGTACATAGATGGCATGCTCAACCATTAATGGTAGAGTTTGAAAATTTGTTAGCCAGCTAAGAAGTCATGATTAAACAAATGAGAGACATCACATTAAAGGGTGAAGAAGAATCACGTTGTACAAGTGAAAGACAAAGCAATAATAATCCTTTTACCAAATGTGGATACAAAAATTGTGACAAAAAAATAAATCACCAAGGATCTACACAACCTTAGAGAGCTCACAAGAACGACATCAAGAGTATTCAAGGGAAGAGATTTGAAGATATTTGCTACAATTGTGGGAAGAAGGGCCACATGTGGAGGATGAATGAGATGCAGAGTTACTATGTGCCATAAAAAAAAGACGAGCTAACACTCATGGCGATGACGAGAGTGATGGTGTTAATATAACACATGCGGAAGTAATTTGGATCTTAGGCACTTTTAGAACATCAATTATAGTAAATAACTAGCATGTTCACGAGTATTAAAACTTAATGAGTTTGAATACTAACCTTTTGTAGTTCAAATTCCTCTTTCCTCATGAACCGGTTTCGAACCACCACTAGTGTCTTCTCCACTATCCTCCGACCTTAGAACGGGATTGTGGAATCCGGTGAGTAACTAAACTTGGGAGGGATTTTGTATATATGAAGAGAGTGTTTGTGAGAGGTTTTTCTCAAGGTTTTTCACCAAGAAGACCTTCCATGTACCATGATCACTCTATTTATAGAGTTATGTTTGCATGTTCATGCAAATTTAAGATCACCAAATTTTGACACTCAAAATTCCACTCAAATGTTTGGGATTATGTGGCAAGCATGCAAGTTTGAGTTCACTAAATTTTGACACTCAAAATTCCACTAAAATTTGTGGGGTTTATTTGTCAAGCATGCAAATTTGGTTAAACCAAATTTTGACACCTCAAAATTCCACTAACATGGATTTTTCCAAGTCAACATTTTGACTTTCTTCATTTTAATTCAACCATTAATTTGAATAATTAATTTCAAATTAAAGTAATATTAAATGATTAATTAAACTATTTAATTAATATTTAATATTAATTCAAATGTCAATCCCAATCAATTTCGACACATATTTGATTAAGATATTTAAATATCTTAGATTCTCTCTTTTTGTTTAATTCGTAAATAAAACAAAAATGCGGTTAAATATATCGTATATATGTAATGCATATTCCCTAATTTGAATTCGCACACTTTGAACTCACTCGTCACACTGTTCTATGGTTTAGTCCGATATGAGCTAGCAGAGGGACCTAATGGACCTATATATCATGGGCTCCAACGATCCAAGATTAACCGGTTAAACTCATTAACCTTGTTAACCAATATTCGTTAACTACTAGGACACTCCACTATAGCCTAGTAGTTGCACTCCCCTCACTATAGATATATTTCTGTCCATTTGATAAAACCATGATTAGTAAGTCGATCCTTCACAGGTTGTTCATAACTAGAGCTAGGTCAATTTACCGTTTTACCCCTGAAGTTACTTCTTGTTCCTTATGTCCCACTAATCCTCTTATGAACAATTGGTTTGTGGTCCAACCAGTATACCGAATCCCTCTCAGGCCAATGAGAGGGTGGGGCCCCTTGTTCCAGACCTGGAGTCAGTGCTTAAGGGAACTACCTCTCTTCTATCTCTAAAAGTGGGTAGGAGCGAATTCCATGTTGCTCCCCACATCCCCAGCTATTCACCCAGTCTTACCCCTGAAATGGTAGGCCTATTGAGTCGGCAAACTCGAGCCACTCTCACCCATGCAAATCTAAGGATAATTCCGAATAAACAGGAGTTCATGGTTAGCTCAGGATTAAGATCGAGTTACCTAAGTCATCGAATGAAAAGAAAATCAGTCTCAACAGTAAATGACATTATAAAGTGAGAGTGGTTTCTTCATTGTCCGATCTTATGCAATACTCATTGCATAGGATGCCCCCACTCACATGTCTCCACATGTACAATTTAGTGATCACATTGTTTATATCATATATAAAAGTGGGCCGCATCCATAGTGTCCCTAGAATAAGATACTCAGTCTTATCCTTATACTATAGATCATTTTGACTATATACTTAAACTTGATCCACTCTTATGTCTCTACATATAGTTCAAGTAATCATACTATAGCCAGAGCGTTCTTAGTTTATTGGATTTAGATTAATGATCGTAAAGTTCACTTTATTCGGTAACAATCTTTACTGAATAAACAACAATAATAACTTTATTGAAAATAGAATATGTTTTTGTTTACAAACTATGAGTTTTAGGACATAAAACCCAACAGAGAGAGCATATCAATTACGAGAATGACTAGATCATTGATTTAGGATGCTCAAACCACATGACTGACGATTAGAGTTGCACGATGGAAGTAGGGTGATCCCGGAAGAAAGTATTACTATACTTAGACAACATTTAAGAAATTCTACCACAAAAGGCGAATGAGCAAACTGTACACATTTGTTTAAGTGTTCCACGTGACACTGGTGTTGGTGAGCAAAAAGTGACTCAACAGAGCGAACCTAGTGAAAAACAAATGGCACCTCAACAACTAGATGATTAAAAAAAATACAAAAGTCAAACCAACTATTATAAAAGACGAAGTTAAAGAATCAGAGACGTATGAAGAAGCATCACAAAATACAGCTTGGCAGCAGGCAATGGAGGAAGAAATATAGCCTTTGAGCATAATCAAACTTGGGAACTAGTGCCAAGACTAAGAGATATCAAATTCATCTCTTGCAAGTGGGTTTACAAAATAATGTCTCTTGAACAGATCAATCGAGAGATACAAGGCTTGGACTGTAGCTCGAAGGTTCTCTCAACAATATGGACTATATTATGATGAAATGTTGGTCCAATGGCGAAGATCACTATCGTACCAATTGCTCCAACACTTATAGTAAATAAATATTAGAAATTGTGGCAGATGAATATGAAGAATGTTTTCTTGCATTGAGAGTTGGACCAGGAGATCTACATGAACCAACCAAATGAAGTTGGAGTCATCAGTCAGTATATGCAAAGCCTGAAAAAGCCTCATTTGGATGCGGCTCGACAGATCTTGCGATATGTCTAAAGTACAATCGATTATGGTCTTTTGTACAAAAGAAGTGACGAATGCAAGCTAGCTGGATATTATGATACTGACTATGAAAAAGACCACGATACTCGAAGATCAATCACTAGGTATGTGTTCAAGCTCAATTCGAGAACAATTTCTTGGTGCAACAAAAGACAATAAAAAACATCATTGTCAACTACAAAAACGGAGTACAGAGCAATGGCTGGAGCAACTCAAGAAAGTATATAACTGAAACTCTCAACTGAGGATTTGCACCAGAAAACTAACTATCCAATACTACTTCATTGAGATTTTGTGTTAGAACAAAGAATGTCATGAACACTAAGCAAGGCGAACATAAAATATCCAATGTTTTACATGTTCTAAGATTATCTCAATTGTGGCATAACAAATTATGCGATTATGTTTACAGGTGCTTGAAAGTTACAATAGCAAATGGGTTGTTGCCCCACTAGCTGTGTAAGTATGTTAATAGCCGTCACAATCTGTCCAAAGTACAGTGCAACATTCTTGGCTTATATGCCAGGCAACCTAAGAGGGTTCAAGACAAAATTCATCAACTTTTCACAAAAGGTTCTTAGGGGAGGGTTCTCTTGTCAAAAAAAAAAAAAAAACAATGACTAAAAGTAGCTCATTTGTGGGTTTGCCGAACAAGTTCTATACTTTAATATCAACTTTCATGAAGCCATTAAGATCAAACATCTTGCAATATATATCTATATCAAGAAGGTTAATAATAATCAGCTAAAACCATTAAGATCAAACATCTTGCAAGTATTAGACGCAGCATGATCATTATCACTAAGCTGATCCTCTCCAGCATTCAAGTCCATTCTATATCTAAACGCCCCCTCCACCACTTTCTCCTTTTCCACTCCCTCCTTTCTTGTACTCCCAAATCTTTGTCCCTCGGATGGTGAATACCCATTATACCCTTCCCCCTTCTCCCCTTGCACCAACCCCATGCCCATGGACAGCCCATGAAGCTGGTCCGCAGCGGAGGAGCCTCTGTCGGTGGCGATGGCATAGGGTTGGAGGGCCAAGTGGCTGTTTTGCTGATCCTTGGAGGCCTCGCAGGAAGTCAAGCAACTGTCCATGGAGCAGTCAGGGGGCTGGGTTTGTTGAGGACATAGCCTTTGGGGTTGGTTTTGTTGTTGTTGTTGGTGGTGGTGGTGGAGCTCTGGAAAGGCTGCAGTTAGGCATTGAGTGGACACTTTGGAGACCAATTCTGAGAGCTGCACTTTGGCAGCTTCAAGTCCCACTGTCCCTAAATTCTGTCTTCCTAATGTTTCTTGTGCTTTCTCCAACACTGTTTGGAGATACTTCCCTTGTGCTTCTATTCGTAGCTGCAAATGCCTTTGTACCTCGAGTTGTTCGTGTAGCCTTTTCTGCACTTCAATTTGCATTTGTATTGTTTCACTGATATGAAGACTTCTGGAGAAGAAGGGAGTATTGTTATAAATCATGTTTTATGCACTAAATTTGCTCTATTTTTGTCTTAAGGTGGCCTACTTGTTTGGCTGGGAGGAGGCCTGTGGGGCGACGGCTATGCTGTTGTTAGTGCGACCTGCTCCATTTGCCTCACCCAATCTCTGGTCTACAGAAACACCCACCGTTCCTACACGCCAACCCATACCTATTTTACCATAACCATCAGGTCCAAACAAATAACCAACAACTTATATCTCAAAGATAAAGTACAACCCATTTCCTTAAATTTCTCATACCTTTCCTAAACTTTCTAAGCTAACTACTCATAAATTTCTCCTTCAAAAAAGGAGGAGGGTCCAACAAAATTGATGAAACTAAAGAGATCCCAGTGAATGGAAACTAAAAAAACGAAGGATGAATTCCAAGACATTTTTTATGAAACTAAAGAGATCCCAATGAATGGAAACGAAAAAAAACAAGGGATGAATTCCAAGACATTTTTGATGAAACTAAAGAGATTCCAGTGAATGGAAACGAAAAAAACAAAAGATGAATTCCAAGACATCTTTGTTGAAACTAAAGAGATCCCAGTGAATGAAAACGAAAAAAAAAACAAAGGATGAATTCCAAGACATCTTATGAAAAGATAAAAAAGACTAACCTTCCTACCCTCCCCATGGAAATAAAGAATATTACAAAATATTTGTAGATTTAGATTTAGACACCCATCAAAAACATATTTTTCTTAGTTATTCTTTTTCAAACTTATTTAAATCAATAACTAGCTCTAAATTATTAACTTCTTTTGCTTTAATTAATTACCAGTTTTATTATTGGTTCCACTTCCACCATTTGCTTGTCCATGCATGTTCTTGCTCAGCCTGTATTTCTGCATCCCAGCAACCAATCATTATACGATATCATTAAATCATGACTCGATTCAAAAGCTTAAACGGATGTATACCTGAAGATGGCTCTTCAAATGGTACAAAGTAAGTCCAGAAATGCCCATAATTTTCATCACGGTTTTAGGAGTGGCCTCTACAAAGATAGAATTCAAGAACTTAAAATCATAATAATAGTAATAGTAATAGTAATAGTAATAGTAATAGTAATAGAATTAAAGATGCAATGAAATTCTCACTGTCAGGCCCTCCAAGTTGATTGACTGCTTCAACAAAACGGTCATGCAAATCAGGAGTCCATTTAAGCCTGGGTTTAGCGTCGGTGGAAAGAACAAGACCTGAATCTCCTCCAGGCCCATTCCCACCTTGTAAGAACAAATGCCTCTCAGAGGAGTGGATGCTTTTCCCTCTATGTTGATGATGATGGTACATTCTGCACTCATACAATTCAACGTTAACATCACATTATAAACAAACATGGACCCATATTGGCTATGAACTCGATTGTTCCCAAAGAAATAAGCACGATTTTTAAAAACTAAATAGTTATCAAATGGATTACCTGAGTTTAGGGTATGGATTGGAGAGTTTTGTGTTGTGTGGTGTGGTGTGTTGAGAGAGATCAAAGGGATGGGGGGAGAGAGGAGGGCTTATAAAGCGATGGGGCAAAGGAATATAATCTTACAACACACAAAAACACACAAAAAGAAGGGAAAAAAAAAGGGCATTTGAAATATGGTTACACAAACAGCTGAGGCCTTTCATTTGGTGCCAGAATCGATCCCATTTGAGAAAGCAAGCAAGATTGGAATTAGAATTGGAATTGGAATTGGAATTGGAATTGGAATTGGAAATGGAAATGGAATCTCATTCTAAGCATTAGGACAAGGGAGCTTTGTGGGTTTTTTTTTTTTTTTTTTTTTTTTTTTAGGGTTTAGGGAATCCGCCACGGTCCCTTTCGCCCTTCAAACCCCCTTCCTTCAATCCAAGATTCTTCTCGATTGGAATTTGTCCACGATCGAAATATGTCGAAACAAAGAATTGAAGCGGAAGAGCAACTTGAGGGAAGATCGAAATATATCGAAACAAATAACTGAAAGCACAAGAACAACTTGAGAGGAGAGAGTTTTTTTAATAGAGGAACCTTAAACATTTAAATCAATTCTTCTTTCTGAAAGTTTAGGAAATTGATTATGTAATCTCCACTATAAAGGATCCCACATCGGTTGGGAGGAGAACGAAACACCCTTAAGGGTGTGAAAGTCTCTCTCTAATAGACACGTTTTAAAAATCTTGAGAATAAACTCGAAAGGAAAAGCACAAAAATAACGATCTCTCCATTTCTGTCCTGCCTTTCCCTTCTTTGTGTTGTCACTGCCCATATACATAAACTCAATCATTACTATACACACTATCAATACACTCTCATAACCTTAATTAAAGGTCATACAACTTTTTTTATAATGCACATCCGGCAAGTTGTAAAGAAAAAGTTAAGAATAATCTTTTTGCACTTAAACCCATTTAAGAGAAAGCAATTCTATCATTGATCTTAAAGCACCCCAAGATTATAAACTAGGATATTGCATGAATCAAAATTCCAACGGTACCTCCTACTATGTTACATAGTCGCTCGTAGATAGAAAGCTTAAGCTTATAGATTATGATAAACATGAATCATCGAACATCTAGATTTAGAGATGCATGTGTCACTTGAACACGAAGCGATGAAAGTGAAGATCAGACGGCGGTCGTTCGAGAATTTGGAAGAAGATTCGGAAGAAGACCAAAAGCACCCAAAATTGGGAGTGTAAGATTAGACATAGAGATAGAAAGGGAGGAAGGAAGGAATATGGAACAAAGGAATAGGTTCTGAATTGTCTGCTTCAGTAAGTTTGGTACTTATTCAGCTCAAAAAGAAGAAGTAGAAGAAGAAGAGGAGGAGGAGGAGGAGGAAGAAGAATAAGAAGAAGAAGAAGAAGAAGAAGAAGAAGAAGAAGAGAAAAATAGTTGAAAATGGGAGCAAAAACAGGCAGGCGGCCCCGTGGAATCCAAAGGCAGCAAATGCAACAAGGCACAAGTGGGACCTCACCCAATGAACTCTTTTGTTACAATTCATACTCATGGCTTGCTTGGCCGGCTTTCCATATTCGCACCTTACCTTTTCATTTTCTTCTTCTTCTTTTTCTCTATGAATCTATACATACATGCACTCTAAAACAAATATATATATTACTATATTACTATATTATTTTTTATTATATGATATGATATAATATAATAACCCAATATTCTAATGAATAAGGTTCTGATCTTTTGGGTCGGGAATTAAACGCAATCTTTGTAGCTAATTATGCCTATCTATCGCCAAAACTAAATTTTGATAATAGGGTGGTGAAAATTTGACGACAGACATGAAATTTGTATCAATTAATTATTTTCATATTATATTATGTGGTATAGTTAGAGAATATATTTTTCATATGGAGCTAAGTTTGGAGGAATCTAAGAATTTTTGGCTTTAAGAGTTGAAAAGCAAGGAATTCCTGAACAGTAAGGTGGTGGCATGTGGATAGGGAATATATACACTAAAAAAGGTTCAAGGATTTTGTGCCCTTTTCCCAACTTACTTCTTTTACTTCTTATTTCTTCACGTCCATTTCAAATTACTTAACTTTAAACCCTAACCCGAATCCAATTCCTAACCTTTCATTCTCCGCATCATCTTAAACGCTAATGCAAACCCTAATCCCTCATTCTTCCTATTGCCTTAAACTTAATCTGTCATTCTTCACATCATCTTAAACCTTAACTCAAACTCTAATTCGTCCTTCTTCACATCGCCTTAAACCCTAACTTGTAATTTTTTCACATCATCTTAAACCCTAAACTGAATCCTAACGTATCATTCTCAACGTCATCTTAAACCCTAACCCGAGCCCTAATTTACCATTCTCCACATCATCTTAAATCCCAACTCTTCCATTTCATGCATATATATTAACATTACTCCTAATATCATGTCAACACCCAAGTTCAAGAGTGCATCGATAATCCACGAATATTATATTAAACTAATGCATATGACTAGAACATAACGTAACATATACAAATATAGTTAACCCTAATCATAATTCAACTAGCTTAACCATATCCCTCGATCCGAAACCCGAATCTCTCGAACTCTATACAAAAAAAAATAATAATAAAACAAGAAACATCGCCATAGAGCATGGGCCGGGGGCAAAATCGAGAAAGTAAGTAAGAAATCACCACGGAATGGTATTCGTCGAGGAAAAAAAAAAAAAGTTAAAAATAATGTTTTATAAAGGAAAAAAAAATTATATTCCTTCCATGTTAAAGAGAATGAGAACATGAGAATCCGTATGAAGTTCACACCAAAAGATGATATATATTATATAGAAATGGCATATGTTTTATAGGGTCAGATTCTGTAAGTCAAGAACTAATATATTCTTCTTTCGTGAATGCCACAAAAAATGGGTTCCCAGTTCCCACACACCTTTTTTCCCACCATTCTTTTCTTTTTATTTATACAATTTTGTTAATTAATGATTAATATATTAATTAATTAACAATTAACTTACCCATATTTTTTTATATATATATTATATGGTTGCATTTTCTGAAACTCCCAACCGAGTCAACATGTCCTTTTCAGGCATATATTCACCTACCATTTTCATATATTAGTTGGCAACCAAAATGATCGCCATCAGAATATATTTCTTATAATATGTATCTATGAAAGAAAATTATATTCTTGTCTTGACTTAATAATATGCATCATGCAATCATAGTTTGAATGTACATTTATTTCTTAAATTCCAACTACATATAATTATATTGTTTCTCACAATAACATTTGACTATATTCTTTACTTGGCTTTAAAACTATATTATAAATGGGTAGTCATTTTTTCAATTTGATTTCCATTTTTTGAATTATACCAATGTTATCTAGATTAATGGTTAGTATGTTTTTTTTTAATGAGTATTGATATAGTATGATACATTGCTCTTAGTTTTCTTAACCTAATTAGTAATGTCATTTCATGGCTTTACGAAAATTCATGATAAATATCTTTAAAATAAAGTCATGGATTTATACCTTCTATGGAAATTAAACCAAACATAGTTTTTAATATAAAATAACTGACTTTAAAACACTTATCCACTACTAAATTGAACTTCAATGCATTGCTCTATCAAGCTCTATTTTGACTTTCATGGCTTTTCCAGCGTTCACCCTCATCCATGCATGAGAGCTTTACCTTTACCTGAAAAATATAAAGCTAGCACGTGGCTTGAGTATTTTATGAAATACTCTGCAAGTCACCCCACTGTTAGGATTGCACGTACATGGAATCTATCTTTTAAAACTGTAACATGACCTTAGGCTTTTTCCAGTTTCTGACAGGGTTAGATGTATGATACTTCTCCACACACGGCCCACGTATGCGCATATGGACCCACCAAGCTGGCTCGTATACGTATCCTCTAGGTCTGACTTGGTTAGGCACAACACATTACACATCACCAAACGCCTCAAAAAAGGAAAGGCACACATGATATCATGGTGAACATAAATATCGAAGGTACGCGTCTGCACTCGCATAACATAACTTGGAAGTATCTTGATGCACAAGATATACATACATGCATGAGGTCCCATGATTTCGTAACATAACATAACATTTATTTCATTCCTTTCTCTTTTCCTCCCTAACATATTTGATATATGCATCATGTTATATGACAAACATGGTAAAACCTAACATTTCATACATGGCATTTCATTTCATTCATAAATATAGTGTACTTGATATTGCATGCATATGTGATGAGATGACAATATAAATATAAAGAACATATAAGGATCACATAATATAGTGTACTTGATATTGCATGCGCACATGACATACAGTCACGTGCCAGACGCGTGGGAGGAAAGGAAAATGTGCGGGTTGTCAGGTCACAACTTGGGTCGTTGGGTTGCGTGTAGGGGCCGTAGAAAGTTGGGGCAAAACAGATGGGGCGAAACAGATGCGGACTGGCTTTCCTGTGGGCCTGGGGTGTGGACAGTAAAGAACTTGGGTTGGAAATTGCATGCGGTCAGGTCATGGATGGAACTGGAGTCTGAATATCGATTTTCCTTTCTTATCCACGGCTTACTTTTAAGAACTGAATTAAACAGACAGGATATATGCACCCTTCATTCCTTCTAACAAAATGTGGGCAATCCTTCTTCTTCTCTGAGTGCGTACCAAAAATTTGAAAGGATTTGATGCTCTATAGATCCTTAATTGGTTAAAAAACAATATAATCCTAAATCCTAACCTAAACCCTAAACCTATGCCTCTTACCCCCCATAACTTAGAGCTAACCACTGTTATATTTGCACTAAAAAAATCTAGAGGTTGCCTGAAAAAAAAAAAGTTTGAAACACATTTTCCCTCCAAAAGAATTAAATATGAGGCAATGGAAGTGGCTAGAATTGGTGAATGATTATGATATAGACACGTATTACTATCCTTTTAAAGGCAAATGTGGTTGTTGATGCCTTTAGCAGCCCACTCATCATCTATGATTACTAAACAACCACTAATGCAAGCTAACTTTGAACGAGTAGGGATAATAGTGTTGTTTTAAGGGGTTGAGGCGCAAGTGGTTCAACTTAAAGTCTCACCTACTCTAAGATATCAAATTATAGATTCCCAACAGAGGAACCCAACTTAGCAAGGATTACAAGTTAACTGTAACTCACATTAAGACCTATTGGCGGATTTTTGCAGCCTACTCTAAGATATCAAATTATAGATTCCCAACAGAGGAACCCAACTTAGCAAGGATTACAAGTTAACTGTAACTCACATTAAGACCTATTGGCGGATTTTTCCAATCTGCAAATGGTGGACTTTTGTGTAAAGGATGACTATGCATATCGATAGGTACAGAATTGAGGAAAGAGATATTAGTGAAGACAACTCATCATTTTTCATGCACCTAAATGGTATTAAGATGTACCAGAACTTGTAACAAAACTTCTAAAGGCACCAAGGTAGAGGACAACAAGGTTATTACAACCCCACTAAAGTGCCAGTATCGATTGATGCGGATCGAGACTCACATTTTACAGTAGCCTGTTGTCGTAGTCTCCATAAAGCATTGGACACCCGAATGGACTTCAGTACTGTAACGATCGCTCTCTGATGCATCGAATCACGAATCACCATGTGGACTCAAGGGTAAAAGCTTTACAACACTTCATTTTTATAAAACCGAAACACAAGAAAATTAAAGTTTCCTGATATGCATTTCAAAATCCAAAATAATTCAAGAACCCATCAAGAGAATCCACCAACACTCCCATTAAAAAAACAGCTACATTTTTCAAAAAGATCCAAATATAATTAAAATGACATGGAAGAAGAGGACTCAATCTAAGGGCCTCTTCTGCCGCCACACAGTTCTACACGCTCTCGTCACACAGTTCTGCACACTCTCGCCACCGAAACTGGTCTACTTTCCACCTGAAAAAAAATAGAAACACGGAATGAGTATAAAAATACTCAGTAGGCAACCTATTTGTAGGCTATTATCGGACTTAATCCTATTCACGGAATCTTAGGCTATGTGCTCGAAACTGTCTCTAACCAAAATCTACTGCGGTCTTAAGAGAAGATCCTATGGTTACTCCTTGGTATGAATTCTTCATACCCATTTACCTACTGAGCTCAAATTAGTGGATTCTTCCAAGTGGTGTCGGGCACCTGTTCTTAAGATTAGTAACTACCTGCCACTATGCTTCGTTGAGCTGGGTCAGTAAACTACCTATCTTATGCCTCTATCAGGCTCAGATCAGTAAAACTAGCTATCACTACGCCACTCGGGTTGGATCAGTGAAAAGGTCATGACTCATCCCTCTAGGTACCACATCAGGGTGACACACTAGAATACTCGTCCTCTGATGTGGTACTACACTACAACTCTATGGCTACTCATATCCTTTATGGGTGGCAACTATAAAACAAACTGTAGCTCATAGTCTATGAAATTTACAATTCACATTCTCTAGCACATAACAATTGGTTCAATACACAATAAGGCATTCAACATGCTCATCCTACCTCAACATATTAAGAAGTATAAAAAATTCAACTATCTATCAGAGTTCACAATATCATACATGTGGAAGTTATATGACGGAAACATAATTAAGTGGTAAACTATGCATATCATCTAAGTAAAACGCTCATGAGGTTAGGTCAATCTAGGCTCCTATATATAATACTCAATCATTGCCTTCAATTCTAATTGACTTATTTCTTAAAAACTTGCTCCATGTGGCTACTTACATGGTTGTAGACTTCTCAAAATTATATCGGTCTTCAAGTATGATCCACTTAACTAAAAAAAACTTCACGCAGTTGCCGAAAAATGCCAAATTTCTGGCAAGGTGCCGAAAATCTCTGGTTTCCAACTGAACCACGAGGCCATGCTCCCTCAATGCCCCTCAATGCTCCAAACACCCCAACTCTTTTTCCATTTGGGGATAGCAAAACTGATATGAACCAAGAGACATCAATCATACAATATACTTCAGTGAAGATATGAAGAAAATATTGTTGAAATCATCATTAATTTTCATGTTATAAATTTTGGATGGATTACAATTTAGAGTAATTTAGAGTTATTGTATTTCATTAATGTATTTTAAGACTTTATTTAGGTTTGGTTACAATTCCATAATGGTTAATTATGGCCATATGAATATTACAACTCTTGGAATGTTTTAATAGTTTCATTTTGAGGCTATATAAAGCCATGAATGTTGTATTTGTAAGCATACTTGAAAATATAGTAAAAGGAGCATTTGTGCTTTCTTTACCCAATGGCTAAGTTTCTTTGCAATTCGATGTAGTTTAGGTTGCATGTAGAATCATTCGAGCTCGACATGATCAATCTTGCTTGTGGAGTGATTCGAATCTCAAACAAGTGTTCTTGCGTTGAGATATTTGATCAACAAGAATCATTAAAACTAGACATGATCGATCTTGCTTGTGGAGTGATTCGAATCTCAAACAATGTTCTTGCCTTGAGATATTCGATCAACAAGGTAATCCGAATCTTACTCCCCTTGTAGTGATTCCTTATCTTATCATTTGGTATCAGAGCTTCAGGCTCAAGATCGGATATATATTTCCTTTGCGTTTCTTCTCAATTTGATTTTTATTTATTTTTATATTTTTAGTTTTTAATCGACCCAGAGTTCAAAATTCAATCTTTGCTCTATTTAAAATTTTGAGAGGTGAGAATAAGCGCTTCATTTGTGTAAATGAGTGTTAAAAGAGTGGCCTAAAATTCCTTGAGTGTATACTCGTGAGAGTGTTGTGAGGTCCTTCATATTTCCATAACTTATTTTTTGCAACAAAGTTTCACAAATAGATTCGAGGACGAATCCTCCGGAAGAAGTGGAGAATGATATGAACCAAGAGACATCAATCATACAATATACTTTAATGAAGATGTGAAGAAAATATTGTTGAAATCATCAAAAGATATTTCAATTCATGTCACATTGAAAAAGAACGAAGTTTCATGTTATAAATTTTGGGTGGATTACAATTTAGAGTAGTTTAAAGTTATTGTATTTCATTGATATATTTTAAGACTTTTTATTTGCTTTTGGTTACAATTACATAATGGTTAATTATGGTCATTAAGCATGAATGTTACAACTCATGAAATGTCTTTAATAGTTTCATTTTGAGGCTATATAAAGTCATGAATGTAGTATTTGTAAACATACTTGAAGATATAGTAAAGGAGCATTTGTGCTTTCTTTTTCTTTGCAATTCGATGTAGTTTAGGTTGCATGTAGAATCATTCAAGTTCGACATGATCAATCTTGCTTGTGGAGTGATTCGAATCTCAAACAAGTGTTCTTGCGTTGAGATATTTGATCAACAAGAATCATTCAAGCTCGACATGATCAATCTTGCTTGTGGAGTGATTCGAATCTCAAACAAGTGTTCTTGCATTAAGATAGTTGATCAACAAGAATCATTCAAGCTCGACATGATCAATCTTGCTTGTGGAGTGATTCGAATCTCAAACAAGTGTTCTTGCGTTGAGATATTTGATCAACAAGAATCATTTAAGCTCGACATGATCGATCTTGCTTATGGAGTGATTCGAATCTCAAACAATGTTCTTATGCTATAGATTTTTTTTTTCTTCTTAATTTAGAGTTTCAGACCTACTTAAAATCATGTCAAAGTTTCACTAATTGCAACCTCACGAAAGAATATTGCAAAAATGGCCCGAAAGTGAAACTACTTTTTCATGTTTTTACTTTTCATACGTTTCAAAATCATCAAATTTTAATTTTCATCACCATAACTTTTCAAAATATTAACCGGAACTCAGTTTTTCGTCAATTTTTGGAAATGACGCGATTAGAGTTTTCACACGGTCATGTCATTAATTTTATGCAATAGAGTTTTTTTTCTTCTTAATTTTTATTCCGTACTATTTCTGGTATATATAGAAAAGTTTCACTAATTGTAACATGATAAAAATATTGCAAAAATGGCCCGACAGTGAAACTACTTTTTCGTGTTTTTACTTCTCATACGTTTCAAAACATCAAATTTTAACTTTCATCACTATAACTTTTTGAAAAACGGACAGAACTCTGTTTTTTCGTCGATTTTTAGAAACGACGTGATTAGGGTTTTTGTGCTTGGGTTTCGCATTGTCAGGTCGTTTATTCAATGCTACACAGTTTTTTTCTTCTTAATTTTTGCTTGAGTACTGTATCTTTTATATATAGAAAGAGTCTAGCATGATAAATTAAGGTTTCAAAATTGCTTAAAATTACGTCAAAGTTTCGCCAATTGTACACTACTTTTTTTTCATGTTTTAATTTTCAATATGTTTCAAAATCATCAAATTTTAAGTACCAAAGCTTTTAAAAATATTGACTGGAACTCAGAAGTACAATGCATCTAATCCTACTCGAAAAAGAAAATAGAGTCCAAGGAATATTTCATCCTATACTTTAACATTTTTTCAATTGAAGACAAGGGTCTAATGTACGGATGATGACTTCAGCTGAGGATGCCATGGAATTAAGTCCAGTTAGTTTTCCACACATAGGTCATATTGTCAATGTTAGGATAGACAATGACATTTCAATTATTGAACTTTGACACGGGATCGCCTAATTTTATGTAAATAGCAATTACCATATGCAGGCAGTAATAATTTTATTTTAAAAGAAAAAGTAGGACATATGTTTCCCTGGGTTTGGAGAATGTTGTCAACCACGAGGGTCCGAGGTCGAGGCGAACAATGATATGGCAAGTAGGTTTTCACACACTTTTTGAGATCTTTCCTTAAATCACTTCTAAATTGATGAGGAGCTGCCATGTCCTTCATATGCTTGCACGTTAGCAATAACGCGGTTGTCTGCCAACGGGTCCTTGTTAGAAGCATATTATGTCCTGCCATAAAATCTCACAACGAGCCTAGATTGGATTGAACTTGCAGGCATTTCCCAGTGATCTTAGAGCTCCTGCGTATCTTTATAGTCACATGATTGTATGAGAATAAGAGATAACAATGCAAGGCATAGTTGATCCAACTGGAAATCTTAAACTTCATTACAACAAGATTCTTCATTGGACTGCCACCAATTTACTAATTACAGTCTTTCAGAAAACTTTTAAACTCAGAATCTTGCAGAGAAGCTTTATACAGCCATGTACAACAACAACAACAACAAGTGACTACATACAACCAATCACACAGCTAGCTGCTGATATTCTAAAGAATCAGCAGGCTGGGATCCAAGCCACTGAAAATGAAAACAAAAGGAAAAAAAAAAAAAGAACCAACTTCACCAGGTTTCGTTAATACACCCCGAACCTTTACAAAAAGCTCTTGTAGTACGGTTTCGATACGGGTATCAGCATCATCCCACATAGGCATTCTCCTTGGAGACATGGCCACTCTTTAGAAAAGTTGAAGGTAGAGGAAGAGGTGGTTGCTCCGAGTCCGAACGTGATTTATCCAATTCTGATATTCCTAGCCCTCCCACAGTGGCAGGGATGGGCATGGGAACCTCTTCTGCTGGTTTAGGCGTGTAGTTGAATGAGAGTTCTCTGTTTGCAGCAAGTGCCACAAGATCTTTCTCCTCCAACCCTTGGGTCGGGCCAAGGCTGCATCGTTCCGTGTTGTGCTTGGCTAGCGCATCCTTGAATTTCTTAATCTGAGATCACACCAATTCTTTATCAAACAAGTGCATTAGCAGAGACACAAGTTGTTAGGAACCCCGACTCTCCACAATGGTATGATATTGTCCATTTTGAGCATAAGCTCTCATGGGTTTGCTTTCGGTTCCCCAAAAGGACTCATACCAGAGCTGTATTCCTTACTTCTAAACCCATGATCATTCCCTAAATTAGCCAATTAAACAAAGTACACTTAGAACCTCCCTTGAGGCCTATGGAGCCCTCAAAGAGCCTCCTCCTAATCGAGGCTCGACTCCTTCTTTGGAGTCCTCGAACAATGTAACACCCTTGTTCAACACTTGAGTCACTCTTGACTACACTTTCGAGACTCGCAATTTCTTTGTTCGACATTTGAGGATTCTATTGACATGACTAAGTTAAGGGCATGACTCTGATACCATGTTAGGAACCACGAACCTCCACAATGGTATGATATTGCCAACTTTGAGCATAAGCTCTCATGACTTTGCTTTCGACTCCCCCAAAAGGCCTCATACCAATGGAGATGTATTCGTTACTTATAAACCCATGATCATTCCCTAAATTAGCTAATGTCAGACTCCCTCCCAACAATCCTCAACAGAAGTTTGATACTCACGACCGAGGAAACCACAAAACAGCTCAATGAACATACACCAATCAAATATTATAATCTGATAACACTCTCAAACTATTTGAAGATGTCTTACCGTTGCATTAGTGCAGCTAAAACTACAAAGGCGGCCCTGCGCACCTCTGTAGAAGCGAAAGAAGGGCAGCACATGAACACCAAGGCTATAACACATGGATTTATGTTCTTCATAGTTCACTTGCAAAAATTGGATATCAGGATACATTTCAGCAAATTGGCACATCTGTATAGCATAAACAAACTTCAGAAGCAGGAAAACATGGAACATAGATTCTCCAAGACACTAAAGAATGAGGAAAGACCTTGGGGTGAAGAGCTTTGCAGCCACCGCAACCAGGGGAGAAGAAAATAACAATAACAAGCTTATCCCCTGCACTTAAAAGAGAATCCACAAAATCTTGTGCACCAGTCACATCTTTCATGTTAGGCTGCAACCCTTTATCCCACCATTTCTGAGCTTTTGGAACCCGAAACCCACTCTATTGAATAGCAACAAAAGGCTTACTAAACAAATTGCATAATAGTTCTGTTCATAATGACCCATATCACAACAATCAAAGAAAATAAACACAGAGAAGCTAAAGAAACAAAGAAAAAGAAACCCTAATATGAGGAGGAGGATGAAAATACAAAATTAGGGATACCGTCGAAGATCGTGTAGGAGAAACAGAGTTCCTGGAGATGTCCCTAGCTTCTGTAAACTCTATTATTTGGCTATTGGAGTCGCTGATCGAAAACGGCCGCAGGGTGGAGGGTAATTTGACAGAAAGGCGTTGCCAATTCAAAGGATAGGAAGAAGAATTGAGGGATTTAAGGGCGGAAATTGGTGGAGGAAGATGATTAGAAGAACGCAAAGAGGGGGCAAAAGAAATGTTGCTGACAGCGTCCGCCATCGAAATCAAGGATGAATGTATTGAAATGGCAGCGATTGAAGAAAGTAGGAGGGATTAGGAGGTGGGAAATTGGGGGAAATTTAAATGGATATATGGTAGGTGATAAGATCATTAAGAACGAGATAATAGGGGATGGAAATAGGGAGGTTGTGATGAAGTGGAGGAGGAGGAGGAGGAGGAGGAGGAGGAGGAGGAAAAGGGGAAGAGAGAAGTTTCTAGGCGAAGGGAAAATGAACGGAAAATGGAGCGGTCAAGAAACAACATCGAAGATTTAGGGTTGTCAATGGATAACGCAACGTACCATTGCTTTCGGGTTCTGTGGATATAACGGGAAACTGCAGACACGTGGTGGAACCACCACAGAGACCAGAAATGGATATCATATCCCATTTCATCCTGGATAAAAAAGAAAAAAAAAAATGGTATTTTTAGGAATCTAGCCATTCTTTCTTTCTTTTTCTTTTTATTTTCTTGAAAACATGGCGAAATATTTAGATTCACATTTTTTTTTCTTTTTTTTTTTTTGTTCCTCATGTCTTGACAATAGAATGTTTGAAAATCAAATATCTGTGTTTAGTATTACATAAAAGATGTTACCCGAATTTAATATAAATAAAATATTTTCAATAATTATATTATATTATTTAATTTTTTATAATTAACGGTGGCAAGTAATTTGTTTATTTAATAACTTTTTTGTTGAAATAAAATTAAATATAAATAAATTATTATTGAGTTATTATATTAAATAATTAAATAAATTTAAGACGTATAAGTTTTTAATTAAGTTATTAATTAAATAGTTTATTATTTCAATTCTAAACATTTTTAGAATAGTGTGTATACATCAGAAGTTGATATAAAATAGTTTAGCAAATAAATAATTTATTATGTTAATGTATTTTCCATCAAAATGATTTAACAAACATAACCATGCTTATTTATATTAATTTATATACCTATAGAATAATTTAGTATATTAGCATTTAAAACATATTTTAAACTTTTGACTGAAAAAAGTCTTTTACCACGTATCGGGGTTTTGAACCTTTTAAATGTAACGACCCGATTTTCTATTAAAAATAAAGTCATCACTGCATGCATGATATATCTATTACATGTGAAATAATTTGCTTAAAATATTTTACAATTGATGTTGTGGACTTACACATTTATAATAAAGTCATCAAAACAATTTAGCGAAAAAGAAGCCAAATGTATTTAAATAAAATAAAGGAAAATAAAGCATTGGTCATACAAACAACGTGAATCGATGTCATTCATGCAAGGGTACCTTAACTCTAACTAAAAATAAGAGTAACACCTAGCTTTGAGTATTTTAAAAAAAAAAAACTTAGTAAGTAATTCCATTGTTGAGGTCAGAAATGCATACACAAGCAATGGTGGGACTTATTCTTTTAAAAATATCATTACAAGATTTGGGCTTCGCTTTCCAATTTAGGTAGGGTTGGAAGTGCGGTACTTCCTCACACACGGGCCACGCACATGCCCATGGACCCACCAGGTGAGCTGTATATGTACCCCTAAGTCTGATTGGTCGAGCTAGCGCACGCTAGCATTGTGGACACTAAAGGCCTACATGATATCATGACGAAGATAAATATTGTAAGGTACACGTCTTTACTAATGCAGAAGTATCCTGATGCACATAACACATATAAATGTATGAGATCTCCGTAGCTTAAAAATCATGGTATATGTTTAAGATACAAATTGTACCTCCTTTCATTCATGATATAACATGAATACGGATAATACATACATTATACTTATCACATCTTCCATAATTAGCATACATAAGTTTGAGGGTTGTGCATCATTTGTCATTGATAATATAATATAACTCCATATTATGGCATGAACGTAGGGTTTAGGGTTTAGCATAACTTACAACATGACACAACATAAAATGAAACAGCATAACATGACATAGCCTAACATAATAGAGCTCTACAACATAGCATCACATAGCGTAAATGTAAGATAGTACACGTCATACAATGATAAAATATGTTACATGCAGAACCACAGTGCATGTGTCATTCATATAACAATCAAATCATCCAACCAAACCAAGAGTAACTTAACTCAGAGTCGCTAATTTATCCTTGGAGCTAGTCCGGATCTGTCACTTGAAATTGAAGTCAACTTATTTGAGTTCACAACACTGAATTAGAATATGTTTGAGTGATTTAGTCTACTTAATCTTCATAATTAAACCTCTAATTTAGCTTATAACATTTTAAATTGGCCAAACAGTGTCGTACTTATCTTAAATGCCTCTATAAATGCCAAAATCGACTCTGATACGGTCATAAAGGATAGGAAAGGAGTCTAAAATAGTGGAATCGGTTAAAAATGGCTAATTGAATAGACTAAGTGATATGAACCAAGAGACATCATTCATACAATATACTTCAATGAAGATGTGAAGAAAATGTTGTCAAAATTATCAAAAGAGGTTGCAATTCATGTCACATTGAAGAGGAATGAAGTTTGATGGTTATAAATTTTGGGTGGGTTACAATTTAGAGTTATTGTATTTTAAGACATTTTATTTACTTTATAGGTTACATTTACATAATGGCTAATTATGGTCATTAAGTATGAATGTTACAACTTTTGGAATGCTTTCATTTTGAGGCTATATAAAGCCATGTATGTTGTATTTGTAAGAGAGACTTGGAAAATATATTAAAAGAAGCATTTGTGCTTTTCTTTAGCCAATGGCTAAGTTTCTTTGCAACTCTATGTAGTTTAGGTTGCATGTAGAATCATTCAAGCTCGACATGATCAATCTTGCTTGTGGAGTGATTCGAATCTCAAACAAGTGTTCTTGTGTTGAGATATTTGATCAACAAGAATCATTGAAGCAAGACATGATCGAAATTTTCTTCTGGAGTGATTCGAATCTCAAACAAAGTGTTCTTGGCTTGAGATATTCGATCGACAAGGTAATCCGAATCTTATTCCCCTTGTAGTTGATTCCTTATCTTATCATTTGGTATCAGAGCTTCAGGCTCAAGATCGGATATATGTTTCCTTTACATTTTTTTTCAATTTGATTTTTATTTACTTTCATCTTTTTAGATTTTAATCGACCCAGAGTTCAAAATTCAATCTTTGCTCTATTCAAAATTTTGAGAGGTGAGATTGAGAGCTTCATTTGTGTAAATGAGTGCAAATAGAGTGGCCTAAAAAAAAAAAAAAAAATCCTTGAGTGTTGTATACACATGAGAGATTGTTGTGATGGCCTTTGTATTTTCATATCTTATGTTTTGCAGCAAAGTTCCACAAATAGATTCGAGGACGAATCCTCTTGAAGAAGTGGAGAATGATATGAACCAAGAGACATCATTCATACAATATACTTCAATGAAGATGTGAAGAAAATGTTGTCAAAATTATCAAAAGAGGTTGCAATTCATGTCACATTGAAGAGGAATGAAGTTTGATGATTATAAATTTTGGGTGGGTTACAATTTAGAGTTATTGTATTTTAAGACATTTTATTTACTTTATAGGTTACATTTACATAATGGCTAATTATGGTCATTAAGTATGAATGTTACAACTTTTGGAATGCTTTCATTTTGAGGCTATATAAAGCCATGTATGTTGTATTTGTAAGAGAGACTTGGAAAATATATTAAAAGAAGCATTTGTGCTTTTCTTTAGCCAATGGCTAAGTTTCTTTGCAACTCTATGTAGTTTAGGTTGCATGTAGAATCATTCAAGCTCGACATGATCAATCTTGCTTGTGGAGTGATTCGAATCTCAAACAAGTGTTCTTGTGTTGAGATATTTGATCAACAAGAATCATTGAAGCAAGACATGATCGAAATTTTCTTCTGGAGTGATTCGAATCTCAAACAAAGTGTTCTTGGCTTGAGATATTCGATCGACAAGGTAATCCGAATCTTATTCCCCTTGTATTGATTCCTTATCGTATCACTAAGTTGTTAGGGTTGCCAGAAGCCGAGCCAAGTCGTCGATGAGAAGAGGCATGGATCTCAACTTTGGTCGGGCGTGCGGGTTTGGGCACAAGTCACGCGATTTAGATGACAGGTTTGGCTCTGAAAATAGATGGGTTGACGGCTATTGGATTTTATTTAAGCCAATGGCAAGTTTGGCTCCGGACCTGTGGTCTAGACGCTACTTCTAAACTTCAGGTTCTGTTTCTACTTCTAAATCACTACAAGGGGAGTAAGATTCGGATTACCTTGTTGATCGAATATCTCAAGGCAAGAATATTGTTTGAGATTCGAATCACTCCACAAGCAAGATCGATCATGTCTAGCTTGAATGATTCTTGTTGATCAAATATCTCAAGGCAAGAACACTTGATTGAGATTCGAATCACTCCACAAGCAAGATTGATCATGTCGAGCTTGAATGATTCTACATGTAACCTAAACTACATAAAATTGCAAAGAAACTTAGCAATTGGCTAAAGTACAAATACTTCTCTTACTATATTTTCCAATTTTCCTTACAAATACAACATACATGGCTTTATATAGCCTCAAAATGAAACTACTAAAGGCATTCCAAGAGTTGTAACATTCATACTTAATGGTCATAATTAACCATTATGTAATTGTAACCTAAAGTAAATTAAAAGTCTTAAAATACATTAATGAAATACAATAACTCTAAATTATTTTAAATTGTAGTAATCCACCCAAAATTTAAAGCATGAAACTTCATTCTTCTTTAATGTGGCATGAATTGAAATATCTTTTGATATTTTCAACAATATTTTCTTCACATCTTCATTGAAGCATATTGTATGATTCATGTCTCTTGGTTCATATCACTTCGACATGTTCTTCCGTTTGGGCAACCAAGCCCGTCGAGTTATCCCTACGCTCGAAGCCACCAGCATTTTTGGCCTTGTCTTATAGGGTCTCGACCCTAGTCAGTAATTCGCGGACAGGCATTGTGTAACGACCAGATCCACCGCTAGCAGATATTGTCCTCTTTGGGCTTTCCCTTTCGAGCTTCCCCTTAAGGCTTTAAAATGTGTCTGCTAGGGGAAGGTTTCCACACCTTTATAAATGGTGGTTTGTTCTCCTCCCCAACTAATGTGAGACATCACAATCTGATAAGAATCACGGTGTTCCAAATGTTCCAACTGGACCTATTACATGATCCAAGGCGAAGAAGATTCAACAAACATTCATTCTTCATCTACAAAATTGGATCGGCTCGATTCAACCATCATTTGTAGGATTAGAAGTTGATACGGTTGAAGTTGAAAAACTTTAAAATGTCAACAACAGGGTTTGAACCTATACGAAGTTTATTTCTTAAGCCACTCAAACATATCAATATTTGCTGAAAGATTTTATTGTTTTTTTGTTTTCATTTTGCAATGGTCAAATGGTCAAAATTGACTTCGTCTTTTGTGGAGATTAAAGGGGATCGGGATTGAATCCCGGCCACAAACGTCCTTTGTCAAGAGACTATAAATACCCACAATATGTTATGTAAAATTCAGATTCGTTGATGAATGTAATTCAAATCTCAAATTGAGATGTTTTCCTTAGAAATCCGAGCATCATATTTGCCATTTCTAAGTTTCAAGCAATTCTTGTGGTAGAATTGCACCCGAGCCATTCAATCAAGCATTGGTCAAGTTTGATTGTGGAGTGACTCAATTTAGAACAAGGTTTCCAAATCTTACTTCTAGATCTTCGATCACAAGAGGTAATCTAATTATAGCCTTATCTCTTGGTTGATCCAAATTTTGTATAAAGTGGTGTTAATTACTTTGATTCAAGGGTTCTTGTTTCAACAAAAGCTTGGATCGTTGGGCTGAAGATTAGGGTTGTCTTATCAGTTTGGTATTAGAGCCTAGGTTTACATCTTTGTGGTCGACTCTAGAATTGATTTTATCTTTCATTTATGCTATTGTTTATCTTTTCTTTAAATTTGTCCATTTATTTTCTTGCTGTCATTTCCGCCATTATTCATCAACTTTTCACTTTGTTCTCATTTTCTTCCTAAAGATCATGTTGAGATCTTGAAAAAAAAAAAAAACAAAATCTTATCATATTTGTTCTTACGATTGTGATTATAAACGATATTTATCATTTTTTTTTAGATCATTTGCATGTTTATTTGAAGATCAAATAAATTTCGTTTCACATCTTTTTCTTAATCCATCTAAATCTAGAACCGTTGTGTTTGATATATTTTTTTTTCTCATAATCCACGCTTAAAGATAACTTCTAAATTTCTCGAATTCTGTAAAAAGGAGAGTTAGATCGTTCTTAAAATCTTCGTGTCCCTTATTTGTTTGTTCACGTCTTGTTTTATTTTGTTGTTATTTCATAATTAACTTATCTTGATTGCCTTGAATAGCTTGCTACTATTAGAATTGCTTTACCGATATATTAACCTACCTTGATCATAATTTAGTCACTTTCCCAAACAGCCTACCTTTGTGTGTATAAACACGAGTGTCCTTGAGTGTAAAATCAGTGAGTTGAGTGTGTGAGGTCCTAAACATATTCCACTACTATTTGTACAATCATGAAACCAAGATGAAGGAAATGGAGGGGAGATCAATGAAGCTAGGTGGAGAGAAGCACTACTATTTGTACAATCATGAAACCAAGATGAAGGAAATGGAGGGGAGATCAATGAAGCTAGGTGGAGAGAAGCACTACTATTTGTACAATCATGAAACCAAGATGAAGGAAATGAAACAATTACTCGTTTGAATCAAGTTATTGGTAAATTGACAGACCGGATGGAGCGAATTGAAATAGCCTTAGGTAATCTTCAAGGGAGGGAAGTACTGAAGAAGATAACAATGTCACCCTTTTAGGGGGACATAGTCCTAGGGGAGGGAGTGATAAGAATCATGGTGTTCCAAATGGACCTATTACACGATCCAAGGCGAAGAAGATTCAACAAACATTAAAATGTTTTAAGGTTTGAACCTACACAAGTGAAGCTTGATAGATTTCAAGTTTATTTCTTTAACCACTCAAACATATCAACATTTTTTGAAAGGTTTTATTGTTTTTTTGTTTTCATTTTTGCAATGGTCAATTGGTCAAAATTGACTTCGTCATTTGTGGAGATTAAAGGGGATCGGGATTGAATCTCGTCCACAAACGTCTTTTGTCGGGAGACTATAAATACCCACAATATGTTATGTAAATTCAGATTCGTGGATGAATGTTAATTCATATCTCAAATTGAGACGTTTCCCTTAGAAATCCGAGCATCATATTTGCCATTTCTAAGTTTCAAGCAATTCTTGTGGTAGAATTGCACTCGAGCCATTCAATCAAGCCTTGATCAAGTTAGATTGTGGAGTGACTCAATTTAGAACGAGGTTTCCAAATCTTGCTTTTAGATCTTCGATCGTAAGAGATAATCTAATTCTAGCCTCATCTCTTGGTTGATCCAAATTTCGTATAAGGAGCTGTTAATTACTTTGATTTAAGGGTTCTTGCTTCAACAAAAGCTTGGATCATTGGGCTGAGGATTAGGGTTGCCCTATCAATTTGGTATCAGAGCCTAGGCTTACATCTTTGTGTCCGACTCTAGAATAGATTAGGCTTACATCTTTGTGTCCGACTCTAGAATTGATTTTATCTTTCATTTCTTCTCTTGTTTATCTTTTCTTTAAATTTGTCAATTTATTTTCTTGCTGTCATTTCCGCCATTATTCATCAACTTTTCACTTTGTTCTCATTTTCTTCCTAAAGATCACGTTGAGATCTTGAAAAAAAAAATCTTATCATATTTGATCTTACGATTGTGATTATAAACGATATTTATCATTTTTTTTAAGATCATTTGCATGTTTATTTGAAGATCAAATAGACTTCGATTCACCTCTTTTTCTTCATCCATTTAAATCTAGAATCGTTGTGTTTGATATATATATATATTTTTTCTCATAATCTACGCTTGAAGATAACTTCTAAATTTCCTGAATTCTGTAAAAATGAGAGTTAGATCATTCTTAAAATCTTCACGTCCTTTCTTTTTGGATTTTTTTTTTCAGTGTGCAATTATATCCAAAAATATCTTCGCGTCCCTTCTTTTTTTTTTGTTCACGTCTTGTTTTATTTTGTTGTTATTTCATAATTAACTTATCTTGATTGCCTTGAATAGCTTGCTACTATCAGAATTGCTTTACCGATATGTAACGACCCAAAAATTTTGAAGGTCTCGAGCCACGGATCATTACTCAAGAATGTCAAAATAAGAAAATGCATAAAATTTAAAACATTTAAACACGTGCATGTAATTTGAAATTTAATTAATGTAGTAATGAAAATTTTGTTTTTATAAAGAAAAGAGAAAAGACCACTAAGATACAACATCTTTCGGACAACTATTTAAAATACATGAAAGGCTGGATTTAAAGGTAGGTATAAAGAAACTCGACTCAAATGTGTTGGAACTCTCTATAGCCAACAGCCCCGTGTGCCTTCGCCTCGACCGCTACATCAATTTCCACCTGAAAAGAAAGTTGGAGTAGCAGGGATGAGTATATAAAATATACTCAGTAAGTAGCTTGCTGGTAGTTCATATTTCGTTATTAAGTCTTATTAATCTTGTTCCCACGTTCGGTATCTTATTCTCTCACCAGGATTCATTCTCTTGTATAGGCTTCTTCCTAGGTTACACCCTAAGATTTCTCATTCCACTCTCTTGGTTCACGGTCTTATCTGGACCTCCAGCCCTCGGAATATTCTTAGGTCCTCTAGGTCTCCTAGTTAGTCGCTTCTGCTAGCCACTCTAATCATCGTCATCATATCTCCAGCACTCGAGGCGCGACCTCGGTGTTCAGGGTTCATGCATTCTAAGACTCGACCAACTCTCAAGTGTACCACTGTAGACCCCTGCCACTCGTGACAAGTTCACTTAAAGGAAATTAACTGGCAAACTCCCTATAAGTCCCTACAAGGTACCATCAACAATAAAATGGCCAGTTCTATAGTTACGCAGACCCTTGACGATCGAGTCAGGTTTACGATTAGAGGTTAGTTGGCGAACCCCTAATCGTCCCCGAATAACCGATAATATCCTATGCATGAACAGTAATCCTCGACCAACTGTAATGTACCAACATGGACCCCTTTCTCGACAGGTTCACTTAAAGGAAACTAATTGGCAAACTTCTTATAAGTCCCCACAAGGTACCATCAACAATCAAATGGCCAGTTCTATGGTTACGTGGACCGCTGACAATCGAGTCAGGTTTACAGTTAGGGGTTAGTTGGCGAACCCCTAATCGTCCCCGGATAACCGCTAATATCATATACATGAATAGTAATCCTCGACCAACTCTAATGTATCGACGTGGACCCCTGTCTCTCGTGACAGATTCACTTAAAGGAAACTAACTGGCAAACTTCCTATAAGTCCCCACAAGGTACCATCAACCATCAAATGGCCAGTTCTATGGTTACGCGGACCCCTGACAATCGAGTCAGGTTTACGGTTAGGGGTTAGTTGGCGAACCCCTAACCATCCCCGGATAACCACTAATATCATATACATGAACAGTAATCCTCGACCAACTCTAATGTATCGACGTGGACCCCTGTCTCTCGTGACAGATTCACTTAAAGGAAACTAACTGACAAACTTCCTATAAGTCCCCACAAGGTACCATCAACCATCAAATGGCCAGTTCTATGGTTACGGGGACCCCTGACAATCGAGTCAGGTTTACGGTTAGGGGTTAGTTGGCGAACCCTTAACCGTCCCCGAATAATCGCTAATATCATATACATGAACAGTAATCCTCGACCAACTCTGATGTACCAACGTGGACCCCTGTCTCTCGTGACAGTTCACTTAAAGGAAACTAACTGACAAACTTCCTATAAGTCCCCACAAGGTACCATCAACAATCAAATGGCCAGTTCTATGGTTACGCGGACCCCTGACAATCGAGTTAGGTTTACGGTTAGGGATTAGTTGGCGAACCCCTAATCGTCCCCAGATAACCGCTAATATCATATACATGAACAGTAATCCTCGACCAACTCTAATGTACCAAACTTCCTATAAGTCCCCACAAGGTACCATCAACCATCAAATGGCCAGTTCTATGGTTACGGGGACCCCTGACAATCGAGTCAGGTTTACGGTTAGGGGTTAGTTGGCGAACCCTTAACCGTCCCCGAATAACCGCTAATATCATATACATGAACAGTAATCCTCGACCAACTCTGATGTACCAACGTGGACCCCTGTCTCTCGTGACAGGTTCACTTAAAGGAAACTAACTGACAAACTTCCTATAAGTCCCCACAAGGTACCATCAACAATCAAATGGCCAGTTCTATGGTTACGCGGACCCCTGACAATCGAGTTAGGTTTACGGTTAGGGATTAGTTGGCGAACCCCTAATCGTCCCCAGATAACCGCTAATATCATATACATGAACAGTAATCCTCGACCAACTCTAATGTACCAAACTTCCTATAAGTCCCCACAAGGTACCATCAACCATCAAATGGCCAGTTCTATGGTTACGGGGACCCCTGACAATCGAGTCAGGTTTACGGTTAGGGGTTAGTTGACGAACCCTTAACCGTCCCCGAATAACCGCTAATATCATATACATGAACAGTAATCCTCGACCAACTCTGATGTACCAACGTGGACCCCTGTCTCTCGTGACAGGTTCACTTAAAGGAAACTAACTGACAAACTTCCTATAAGTCCCCACAAGGTACCATCAACAATCAAATGGCCAGTTCTATGGTTACGCGGACCCCTGACAATCGAGTTAGGTTTACGGTTAGGGATTAGTTGGCGAACCCCTAATCGTCCCCAGATAACCGCTAATATCATATACATGAACAGTAATCCTCGACCAACTCTAATGTACCAACGTGGACCCCTGTCTCTCGTGACAGATTCACTTAAAGGAAACTAACTGGCAAACTTCTTATAAGTCCCCACAAGGTACCATCAACAATCAAATAGCCAGTTCTATTATTATGCGGACCCCTGACAATCGAGTCAGGTTTACGGTTAGGAGTTAGTTGGCGAACCCCTAATCGTCTCCAGATAACCGCTAATATCATATACATGAACAGTAATCCTCGACCAACTCAAATGTACCAACGTGGACCCCTGTCTCTCGTGACACATTCACTTAAAGGAAACTAACTGGCAAACTTCCTATAAGTCCCCACAAGGTACCATCAACAATCAAATGGCCAGTTCTATTGTTATGCAGACCTCTGACAATCGAGTCAGGTTTACGGTTAGGGGTCAGTTGGCGAACCCCTAAACGTCCCCGGGTAACTGCTAATAGTGTAACATATGTGACAGAGGCATAATATAATGATCTAATCATGGAAAGCTAATCATGAATCTCAGTTCATAAGGTATTGCATACGCGTTTCGGTAACGTTTCAGCAAACATACATAACCCCAATCAACGTGTGTCATCTCATCTCATTCTATGCTCAAACTTCTAAAACATACTTCTTATATCATACTTTCATGCATACTATGAGCATAGTTAGATCCAAGGTTCCGAGGTGCCACCTACCTGAAAAGCGTGTCACTTTATGTTCGGATTTGCGTCTTTAGTCCAATAATTCCCACATTGGTGCAAAAATGGAGAATACCATGAGAACGACGTCAAGATCGGAGTTAAAGCGGGTGAGTTAAATCAAAAGGGCCAAACCGTCCCAATTAAGTTGGGTCGGGTCGGTTGGACCTCTACTTGGGTCAGGCCGGCTGCTCCCCGGTTTGCGCACCCGTGGTGGGCAAGGCAGAGCGCACTCGCCTGCATTGGCCGCACGTAGGCCCGTGCTGGGCCACTGGACGCCCTTGTAGGGCCACGCGAGGCGGTGAGGCGGACGCCCGCGCAAGACGTGGAACCATCGTTTTCCCCCCGACCCCCCGTTCTCTTTCACTCACCTCTGCATGCTCGTCGTTGCCTCATCCTTTGATTCGCTTTCGACGTCCACGATCCTCCTCAAATCTCATAGATCGTCCTCCCAGGAACACATAACAACTGAAATCGGGTCAATCCTCTGAAGGTTAGGGGATGAATCTAACGGTAGAAGCTCTAAAAAAAACCCATGAACGTATCTTGGCGTTCTTCCTTCGTTCGACTTCCCTCCTTGGTTTGTATCCATCCGAAGTCGACCGCCGGACACCCGTGGATCTAAAGCTCAAGTGTGTCCGGTGAGCGTGGGTTGGGTTTCAGTCTCCTATCTCCGGCAGTGCCTTCTCCTTTCGACAAACGGCAAGCCACCTTAAGCCCACTCTCACCCCGTCCATTCTCGCAGGTCTCAGATAAGGGATGGGATGTTGGAGTGACTGACCGTCTGCCCTGTCATTTCCTTCTTTTCTCTCTCTTTTTTTTTTCTTTTTATTTATTTATTTATGATTATTATGATTATTATTATTATTTTTTTAAATTTATTTAGTCATTCCTCTGGGTATTACATGATATATTAGCCTACCTTGATCATAATTTAGTCACTTTCCCAAACAGACTACCTTTGTGTGTATAAACACGAGTGTCCCTGAGTGTAAAAGCAGTGAGTTAAGTGTGTGAGGTCCTAAACATATTCCACTATTGTTTGTACAATCATGAATCAAGATGGAGGAAATGGAGGGGAGATCAATGAAGCTAGGTGGAGAGAAGCACAGGTCGGAACAATTACTCGTTTGAATCAAGTTATTAGTACATTGACAGACCGGATGGAGCGAATTGAAATAGCCTTAGGTAATCTTCAAGGGAGGGAAGTACTCTTGTGAGGGACATAGTCACCCTTTTAGCGGTACATAGTCCTAGGGGAGGGAGAGAAGTCGGTCGAGGGAGAGGAAGAGTCAGAAGAAGGGGTAGAGAAACTTTTGCACCAAAAAGAATTGAGAGGGAGTACCAGTATGAGAGATAAAAAGAAAAAGGAGTCGGGGGAGTAAAGCTAAAAATTCCAACTTTCTATGGGAGATCTGATCCAGAGGAGTATTTGCAATATGAGAGCAAAATTGAGCATGTCTTCGATTGCAACAATTTCAGTGAAGAAAGAAAGTTGAAGCTTGTTGTGGCTGAATTTTGTGATTATGCTATTATATGGTGGACATCTTTGAAATCAGAGTGGAGGAGAAATTATGAAGAACCAATTGAAACGTGGGAGGAATTGAAAACATTAATGAGAAAAAGGTACATTCCTAAGCATTATTCTCGAGTACTCAAGCAAAAACTCTATACTTTACAACAGGGATCCAAAAGTGTTGAAGAATATTACAAAGAAATGGAGACCCTTATGAATAGAGCATGTATTGATGAAGATGAGGAAGATACAATGGCTAGATTTCTTGGTGGGTTAAACTGACAACTTGCTCATCAAGTGGATAAGCAAGCGTACTTTGATATGCAAGAATTGTTACACCTTGCTGTCAAAATCGAAGGGCAACTAGCTTGGGAGAAGGAGAACTCCAAGAGGTATGGTATTTCAAAGTCTACTACTTTCAACACTTGGAACAAAGCTGAGACCTCCAAGGGTAAAGAGAAAGCAGAGGAATATAAGGAGTTTCGAGAAAGAAATAGAGACATAAAATGTTGGAAATGTCAAGGAATTGGTCATCTTAGTTGTGATTCTCCTAATAAGAGAGTCATGATCATCAAGAATGGACAAGTTGTCATAGATAGTGAGGAAAGTGACCATAATGAGCTAGTTGAAGAGGAAATCCAGGAGAATGAGGAAGAACTATAAGATGGGAGTCATTTGGTACTTGTAACCAGAAGACTTCTTAAAACTCAAGTTACAGAGAATGATATTGATAATCAAATAGACAACCTCTTTCACACAAGGTGTTTAGTCAAGGGGACTCCTTGTAGTCTTGTAATTGATAGTGGAAGCTGCACCAAATCCTTTCTTTCTCTTCTCTTTCTCCTCAGGAAACCCAGAAACTCAAATAGAAATTGTTGTCGTAAGTACAATGCTGATCAAAAGGTTGCTAATTCCAACCCAACACCATCCTAAACCTTACAAGCTTCAATGGCTCAATGACAGTGGAACAATGAAGGCAACTTCTTAAGCTTTAATATCTTTTACTTTAGGAAAATATAAAGATGAAGTTCTTTGTGATGTTTTACCAATGCATGCTGGAGACATATTGCTTGGCCAACCATGGCAATTTGACAGGAGGGTTATGTATTTGCTGATCAATTAAAGTTGAAAGAAAAAAAGAAAGAGTTTGAGGAAAAAGAGTTTTGTGAAAAAATAGAGAAAAGTCAACGAGAAAACCATAGTGAAAAAAGAATGAAATTGGAAAAAAAAGGAAAGAATGTGAGTTTTTTTGGCTAGAGTTGGAGAGGTTAGAAGGGCAATGTTCTCACAAAAAACCATCTTTGTATTTGTGTACAAGGAAGGATGTTTGGTCTCTAACGATAATAATTTGTCTTTGCCTAGTATGTTTCAATCTCTTTTATAGGAATTTGATGACGTATTCCAAGATGAAGTCCTTAAAGGACAATCTCCCATTAGAGGTATTGAACATATAATAGACTTTATTCCACGGGCAGTAATTTCTAATAAGCCAACTTATAGAGCCAACCCAACTGAGACTAAAGAAATTCAAAGGCAAGTAGAGGAGCTTATGGAGAAGGGCTATATACGAGAGAGTTTGAGTCCATGTTCTGTACCAGTCTTATTGGTGCCGAAGAAAGATGGAACGTGGCGCATGTGCGTGGATTGTAGAGCCATCAACAAAATCACGGTAAAGTATCGACATCCTATTCCTACGCTAGACGATATGCTTGATGAATTGCATGGTTCATGTTTATTTACAAAGATTGACTTGAAATCTGGATATCATCAAATTAGAATGCATGTAGGAGACGAATGGAAAACCGCGTCAAAACTAAGTTTGGATTGTATGAATGACTTGTTATGCCTTTTGGGTTAACTAATGCTCCTAGTACATTTATGCGCTTAATGAATCACGTTTTGAGAGAATATTTAGGAAAGCACGTTGTTGTGTATTTTGTTGATATTTTAATTTATTCAAAGACCTTGCATGAGTATGTGGAGCATGTTTAGTTAGTTTTGATTATACTTAGAAAAGAGAAACTCTATGCTAATTTTAATAAGTGTAGTTTTTGCATGGAAAAAGTTAACTTTCTTGGCTTCATAGTTGGTAAAAATGGAATAGAAGTAGATGAAGAGCAAATTAAAGCAATCAGGGATTGGCCAACACCACAAAATGCAAGTGACGTTCGTAGTTTTCATGGGTTAGCTAGCTTCTATAGGAGATTTATAAAAGATTTTAGCACCATAGCTGCACTATTGAATGACTTAGTGAAAAAGAATGTTGTTTTTAAATGGGGAGATATGCAAGAGAATGCATTCAATGCTCTATCAGAAAAGTAAGCTTTGTATTCCTAAATGCTCTATCAGAGATTTGCTTGTAAAAGAAGCACATGGTGGTGGCTTAATGGGACATTTTGGGATTACCAAAACTTATAATATATTGCATGAACACTTCTTTTGGCCGAAAATGAAGCTTGATGTTCATAAGTTTTGTAGTCAATGCTTTAAATGCAAAGAAGCTAAATCTAGATCACAACCAAATGGATTGTACACTCCATTGAATGTACCTAATGAACCTTGTTATTGCATGTAACAAGACGGACGATGCAAAACATGTTGCTGACTTATTTTTTAGGGATGTAGTAAGATTACATGGAATCCTTAGAATAATTGTTAGTGATAGGGATGCTAAATTTCTAAGTCACTTTTGGAAAGTATTGTGGTGTAAATTGGGTACCAAATTGTTGTTTTTAATTACATGTCATCCTCAGACGGATGGACAAACTGAGGTGGTTAATAGAACATTAGGAGCATTGCTTAGGACTATTATTTTTAAGAATATTAAGTATTGGGATGAATGTTTGTCATTTGTAGAGTTTGCATATAATAGAGCAATTCATAGTACAACTCATTATTCTCCTTTTGAAGTTGTTTATGGATTTAATACGCCTCTTGATTTGCTTCCTATTCTTTCTAATATGTCTGTGAGTGACTCAGCCACAAGTAAGGCAGACTTGATCAAAACATTGCACAAGGAGGTGAAGGAGAGAATTGAGACCAAAATTTCAAAGTTGCTTCAAGGATTAACAAAGGACGTACGGAAATCATTTTTAAACCTAGTGATTGGGTTTGGATACATTTTCGCAAGGAGCGATTCCCATCTCAACGGAAGACAAAGTTACATCCAAGAGGGGATGGCCCTTATTAAGTCCTTGAAAGAATTAATAACAATGCATATAAAATTGATCTTCCCGAATACTTTTCAGTACATGTTGCTAACTCCCTTTTGATGTAGGTGATGATTTTTCTGATTCAAGGACGAATCCTTTTGAAGAGGGGGAAGATGATAAGAATCACGGTGTTCCAAATGTTCCAACTGGATCTATTACACGATCCAAGGCGAAAAAGATTCAACAAACATTCATTCTTTATCTACAAAATTGGATCGGCTCGGTTCAACCATCAATTGTAGAATTAGAAGCTGATACGATTGACGAAGGACAATTGAATATTTGCATGAATTAATAACAATGCATATAAAATTGATCTTCTCGGAGACTTTTCAGTACATGTTGCTGACTTGAGTCCTTTTGATGTAGCTGATGATTTTTCTGATTCGAGGACGAATCCTTTTGAAGAGGGGGAAGATGATAAGAATCACGGTGTTCCAAATGTTCCAACTGGACCTATTACACGATCCAAGACGAAGAAGATTCAACGAACATTCATTCTTCATCTATAAAATTGGATCGACTAGGTTCTCAGATTTTTTTTTTCCTTTATAACTATGGTTATAAGAAATTAATTTAGGATTTGGATCTTCTTTCCTTTATCCAATATTTTACCAGATCATGTAATAATCAAATCTCATTTTTGTCCTGTAAAATTGTAAGATCAGGGCAAACAATCTATTAAAATTGGCCAATAATATCGATTTAGAAAATAAATACTGCGTAGGAGTAATGTCTTTTTAGAGAATGTATATCTATTTATACAATCAGAAGTGGGGAGGGAAGATTGATGAAAGATTTGGTGAACAAAATTTAAAAATAAAATCGAAATATCAGAGGACAAGAAACTCCATTAAATTTTGTCCATTGTCGAGTAACAATAAATTCCCTACAACATTATTATAGAAAATAAGATATTTAGTGAAAATAGCATTATATATATATATATATACACAACATTTCAAGACCTTTAACAATGGACCAAGGTAGATTAGAGATAATTTTATAGAGTTTAAACTTGAAACTGATGTCATGGGCTCACATAGGTTGACTTGGATTTCAAAGAACAGAATCGAACGTTCATTAAAGATATATTCGTGACAACGACTTAAGCTAACCAGGTAAGTGACCTTACTATCAGCATGGTTATATTTGATATTGACACGTGCCTCGTGGTTCTACACGGGTCATATATATTGATATGTATGATATATTTGTGAATCGGTATGCTTATATTATGTTTATGTTATGTTATAATATGTGAATTGTATGATAATAAGTATGGTACGATGTGTTCAAGGATATGTTTAAGATAGTATACGAGAAGGATGCACAAAACGAAATCTAACGATAAGAGTAAGATATGTTCATGAAACGTTAAGGTTAGGTTACATACCGGAGTGCTATAGATAGAGGAGATTGATGAAACAATATGATTAGGCTATGGGTAGAAAGGGATAGGTTTGTGATAGATTGATAGAACGATAGCGTTAAGATACGTTCCTGTGATGATATGACTAAGGTACATTCACGTAACGATATGACTGTTATAGATTGATAGAACGATAGCGTTAAGATACGTCCCATCATCTCATTTGCATGTGATTGTTGCATTAACCTCAATAGTGGGGTCACTTACTGAATATTTCTTTAAATACTCAAGCCATGTGCTACTACATTTTTAAATAGTCAAGCCATGTGCTACTACATTTTTAAGGTTAAGGCAAGGCATTCCTGTACGACTGACGACAGCATTGCAACTCGAGACCATGGCACATGCATAGGATAGTGGTATTTATTTCCTTAGTCTTAGGCTGAATAGGATGTTTTTAACTTGAACTCTTATTTTATTTAGTCTTTTGTTGTGTCGTTTTAAAGATGTTTTCGAAACACGTAAGTCCATGGCTGTGTTTTAAGATAAAGGTTATGTTTTATGGAATTTAAACGAAGTCTTCCACATTCAATATTTATGGTACGTATACAGGAGCAACCTTAAATTCAGTAGAAAATTTCGGGTTGTTACATATGGAGTATGGAATTTGGTATTCTAAATCTTCTAAGATTAAATTATATGGGTTCACTAATAGCGATTGAGCAGGATCATTAGATGATAGAAGAAGCATTTTAGTTAATGTTTACACTTTAGAATCAAGAGTGATCACTAAGAGCTCAAAGGAGCAAACAATAGTGGCGTTGTCAACTTCAGAAGTAGAATATGTTGTAGCAACTCCAGCAGTATGTCAAGCCATTTGGCTAAGAAGAATGGTAGCTGATATTCAACAAGAGCAAAAAGGGGCAACAGAGATGTTTTGTGCTAACAAAGCAACTATCTCTATGAAAAAGAACCCGACATTTCACAGCTAAGTAAAACATATTTTGCTTTGACATCATATATTCGTGATCTTGTTTCAAAGGAAGAAATTTTCTTGCAATATTGTAACACCAATGAACAGCGGGCCCTTTTTGAGATATGATTCGAAAGAGTTAGTAAGGCTTTATCAAAAAAGAAAAGTTCTGCCACTTAGAGGATTACTTGACATCTTTAACATTGAATCAAGGAAGATTTTTGAGATATGATTCAAAGTTCTGACCCAGTTTTCTGGAAGCCGTTAGTAGTTTTCTAAACTTATGAATTTGTTTATGGTCAATTGTTTAATACGATTTCCAAAATTTCGATTTTTAGATACCATATAAGCCTCTATATATATATATATTGGAACTTCGTAACTCTCTTGGCAAGGCATGAGTAAACAATAATAAAGCATTTCAGCTTTAATCGATTATGTTTTTTTGCTAACTCTTTCAATATTCTTTTCGCAACAAAAGCCATATCAAAATGCTTGATGAAAAAGCCAAAAGATTGTGTACTTTGGTGTAGAGGATATTGAATAAATGTTAAATGTTATTTGGTTCTAAATTCAAAAGTCAGTGGTAAAGGAAAAAGCCAAGAAAGTTAAGATAAATTCCAAGAGTGTTTATAGGCAATAGTGGCGTTTTATGGCTCATGAAATGGTGACACTCTGATGGCTATAATTAGTTTTAGAAGAGATTATAAATACATTGTTCTTTCTAGGGTGAAAAGTAGAGAAAAAAGAAAAAAGAAAGAAGGTTTTTTTTTTTTTCAGATAAATAGAGTGTTCTTTGTCTCTTTATATTGTTAGTGTGCGTGAGATTTCTTCAACAAATTGGTATCAGAGCCAATGACGAATGATATGAACCAAAAGACATCAATCATACAATACACTTCAATGAAGATGTGAAGAAAAGACTGTCAAAATTATCAAAAGATGTTTCAATTCACGCCACATTGAAGAAGAATGAAGTTTGATTGTTATAAATTTTGGGTGGGTTACAATTTGGAGTAATTTAGAGTTATTGTACTTTAAGACATTTTATTTACTTTAGGTTACATTTACATAATGGCTAATTATGGTCATTAAGTATGAATGTTACAACTTTTGGAATGCCTTTAATAGTTTCATTTTGAGGCTATATGAAGCCATGTATGTTGTATTTGTAAGGTAGACTTGGAAAATATATTAAAAGAAGCATTTATGCTTTTTTTTTTTTTTTTTAGCTAATGACTAAGTTTCTTTGCAATTCTATGTAGTTTAGGTTGCATGTAGAATCATTCAAGCTCGACATAATCAATCTTGCTTGTGGAGTGATTCGAATCTCAAACAAGTGTTTGAGATATTTGATCAACAAGAATCATTCAAGCTAGACATGATCGATCTTTCTTGTGGAGTGATTCGAATCTCAATCAAGCGTTCTTCTTGCCTTGAGATATTCGATCAACAAGGTAATCATTACAAGAATAAAGGCTTTCCATAGCATTTGAAGATAGCATTTTGTATTTAATGCAATGAAAAAAAGAAAAAAAAAACGGAAAGATGAGAAAAGACGGAAAGTGAAAAGAGAAAAAGTGGAGGGAAAGAAAATGAAGGGAAAAAGCCCAGCCCATCCCATAAAACCCTAACATCTCCAATAAACCCTCTCCTCTCTCAGTAACACTGTCTAAGAAACCATCTCCCTCATCCCTCAACCCTCTTTCACTGCGGGCAACACTGTCTTGACAAAGAAATCATCTCCCTTTTCTCTCACGGGCGGGCAACACTATTTTAGCAAAGAAGTCTCTCCCTCTCCCACCTATTTCGTCAGGAGCAACAACTTTCTCCCTTATTTCGGCAAGACCTTGCCACTCTCTCCCACCTATTTCGGCAAGTCTCAGCAAAAATCACTCTCCCACTATTTCGGAAAGCAGTGAACTGGTTCTTAGGTATGGGTTAGTTTAAAATCTTATGCCCATGTAGTTTTCATTCCGAGTTGGTTTAAAATCTTATGCCAGTTTTCATCCCCCTCTCTACCTTCCTTCTTTTTTAGATTTTGTTTAGTATTATGAGATTTGGATCGGGGATTGAGGTGTTATAGTAATTTTTCCTCTCAATCTAGTGATGTATGACTGTATGAATGAATTTTTTTTGCTTCTGCAATGTGTTATAGTAATTTTTCCTCTCAGTCTAGTGATGCATGAGTGAGTTTTTTTTTGCTGCTGTAATGACCATACTAATGTATATAAACACATACGGCATATTTAATTTTTTTTTGCTGCTGAAATTTGTTGTTACCGTGACTTTTCACTCGACATCACTAGAGTAGAACATTTTGAGGGAAAAAACACATACTTATACTAATATATATTTGGAGCCGATAAGCACACACTACTCCATCAATGATTATTCTGCTACAAAAATAGATATATCCTCTTGTAAGGAAAATATTTGTAGCTTTCTAGGGATATATGAGTGAAATTTCTAGTAGAATAAGCAATATTGTAACCGTATGTTGAATCTTGCAAGATAATTATGGAAATTAGAAAAATAATTCAATTTGAGTGTCTTAATTTGTTTTGGTTCTTTTAATTTTGCCTTGCTTATGGATTTTTTTTTTTTTTTAATTTTCTTGATTAGTCCATTCTGAGACATTACACAAAGTGCCAACAAAGGGTGGTTTAACGTTTAGCAAACTGATTGAAATTAAAGGTGTTGAACAGATAACTAACTGTAAGTTACCTTATTCACAGTGTCGTCGTATTTTTAGAAAGATTTGACTACTTTTTTAGGCTCTTTATTATCATATATCTATTTATATATATATATACATATATTATTCTCCAACTTTAAAGATAATACAAATATACTAGAGTTATCGATATCTTATTTTCTTAAATAGTGATTGTGAATCAAGTTATCGACGGTCCAATTGATCATCCTATTAAGCATACCAGAGCCTTCAAAATGTTCAACAAAGATTGGTTGTATTTGAATCGGTATGAGAATATAAGTATCAATACACTTTATTTTTAAGACACATATACTTATCAAAATTGACTTTGTCTAATAGTGCTACCGATGAGTACATGGAAGGAGCATGAAAATTTCTACAAGAAATGAAGAAAAGGAAGCCGGATGCCAAAAAAGTTTCTATGTCCATGTAAAGAGTGTAGGAATATGAGACATTATGATATCCAAACCATATATGAACACCTAATCATTAAGGGAATGGACCCTACATATAATGTTTGGTATCATCACGGAGAAGTATGTGAGGAGGATGATGTTGAAAACGAAGTTGATGATGCTCTTATGTTGGAAGCAACCATCTTATATAAAAGCACATATATTGGAGAGGAGGACAAGAATGATTCTTTTACATCAAGGAAAGACAAAAATATTTCTCACAATATCCAAGAGGCAAACACTCCATTGTACACTGGATGTACAAAATATACAAAGATATCAGCAGCTGTGGCATTGTATAAACTTAAGACATATAATGGTTGGTCAGATGCTAGTTTCACAAGCCTTATAGAACTTTTGTATGACATGCTTCCAATTGATAATGTCATTCCAAGATCTATTTATGAAGTTCAAAAATTGTTCATGGAATTTGACTTAGGCTACCAAAAAATCCATACATGTGTAAACGATTGTTGTCTATTTAGAAATGAGAAAGAAAAGTTAGAAAGTTGCCCTGAATGTAATACTTCAAGGTGGAAGGTTGATAGACAAACGAATGCAATCAAGCAAGGTATACCTGCTAAAGTTTTAAGATACTTTCCTATCATTTCGCGACTTAAACGAATGTTTAAAATATATGAAGTGGGTGAAAGTTTACGATGGCATTCTCAACATAAAAGTACTGATGGAAAGATTCGACATCCAGTTGATTCAGTTGCTGGGAGTTGATTGATAAAAAGTGGCCTGAGTTTGCTATGGACTCTCGTAATCTTAGGTTAGGCCTTGCTACAGATGGTTTTAATCCATTCTCCAACATGAGCAGTCGATATAGTTGTTGGCCAGTCATGCTTGTTACGTATAACTTGCCTCCTTGGTTATGTATGAAAAAGGAAAATATAATGTTAACGTTGTTGATTTCTGGCCCTAGACAACCAGGAAACGATATTGATGTCTACTTACAACCTCTTGTGGAAGATTTACAACATCTATGGAAAGGAGTACAAGCCTATGATATTGTAAGTAAAACATATTTCAATTTAAGAGCAATTCTCATGTGGACTATAAATGATTTTCCTGCATATGGAAACCTTGCTGGATGCACCACAAAAGGTAAATACGCTTGTCCAATTTGTGGAGATAATACTCGGTCTCTTTGGTTGAAGAATGGAAAAAAGTATTCATATATGGGTCATAGACGATTTCTGTCAAAGTTGCATCCATATCGAAGGAAAAAAACATGGTTTGATGGGAAAATAGAAGAAGAATTACCTCCCAAAATTGCAACACAATTTATACCAAACTTCAAGACTTTGAAAATTGTTGGGGAAAATGTGAAAGCTTAAAAAGAAAGAGCAAGAAACAATGCACAAGTCAAAGGTGGAAGAAGCGATCCATTTTCTTCGATCTACCATATTGGAAGGTTGACAAGCTCTAAATTTATGGTGTATTTTATTGGATGTCATGCATGTAGAAAAGAATGTATGTGAGAGTATTGTAGTTACATTATTAGATATAAATGGAAAGTCAAAAGATGGAATTAATGCAAGAAAATATTTACAACTTTTGAAAATTCGGCCAGACCTATATCCTCAAGAGCGAGGTGGTCGAACTTACCTACCTCCTGCTCCACATACATTGTCGAAGTTTGAGAAGAAATTATTTTGTTCAAGGTTGTATAAGCTAAAGTTGCCTGATGGATATAGTTCCAACATTTCAAAGTGTGTATCATTACAAGATTGCAAAGTGATGGGATTGAAGTCTCATGATTGTCATGTATTGATGCAACAACTTTTATCTATGGTGCTTAGAGGCTTGCTCCCGAAAGGTCCAAGACATGCAATATATAGGCTATGTTCATACTTTAATAGACTATGCCAACGTGTCATTGATAGAGAAATTATGTTACAGCTTGAAAAAGAGGCAGTGGACATTTTATGCCTTCTTGAACGGTACTTTCCACCTTCATTCTTTGATATAATGATGCACTTGGTTATCCATTTGGGACGTGAAGCTCGTATATGTGGTCCTGTTCAATATCGCTGGATGTACCCATTTGAAAAGTGAATTATTTGCTTCTTAATATCAAGTTGGTAGTAATTGTGGTCATTTTCATAACCTTTATGTCTCATTTAGATATATGAAGGTATTGAAAAGTTATGTACGGAACAAAGCACGACAAGAAGGGTGCATTGCAGTGTGCTATGTAGCGGATGAATGTGTAGACTTTTCAAAAAGGTATTTTAAACACTCGATTGAAGTTGCACATAATGAACATCGTAATCAAGAATATGAAAATGATGTCATTCTAGAAGGTCGTCCTATATCAGCTGGGACTTCAATTACATTATCCGATGATGTACTAGAAAATGCACATCGATATGTCTTGTTCAACATAGCAGTGGTGGAACCGTTTATCCAGTGAGTTAAGTTGTGTACCATTTATTATTTGTTTAACATAAATCAATACTAAATTGTAATTCATCTGGTTAGGATGCATATGGATGAACTCATGATCTTAAATCACAGACTAGCAAAAGATTTTAGTCTACTTTCGAAGATTCATGCACAACAATTTCCATCATGGTTAAAATCTAAGGTATTGTAGCATACTATTCCATGAACCATTGAAGGTAAAAAACTACAACGCAGTCTATCTAACAAGTAGTTATTTTTATTCTTAGCAGATTCAAATAGATTCATCCGATGTTGTTTACTCTGACTTGTTAAAATGGCTTGCTAAAGGACCAAGAAAATGTGCAATGTCTTACACGGGGTATATTATTAATGGACAACGATTTCAGATAAAGAGTGTGGAAAAATCAACCCAAAATAGTGGTGTTTCTGTAGATGCAGCTACATTGTGTAGATCTAGTGCAAAGGATAAATCGCAAGTTATGGACGTAGTTGCATACTATGGGGTCTTACAAGAAATCATCTTGTTAGATTATTATGCCTACCAACTTCCAACTTTTAAATGTGATTGGGCAAATGTTCCTAATGGAGTAAGAATTGAGGAAGGGTTCACTCTTGTTAACTTATATCAAAGTCAAAGCATATTTGTACGTGAGCCTTTCATCTTGGCCTCACAAGCCAAACAGGTGTTTTATGTCAGAGAAAATGATACCTCAAATTGGTATGTCTAATTAAAAGGACCACACAGAGGATTTCATGACTTTGATATGTACGATCATGAATATAGTGGTACGATGGTTATCAATGAACAAATCCTAAGTACATTGGAAGACATTGATGAAAATGATGAGATCACTTATGCAAGAGAAGATTGCGAGGGCGTTTTTATTTGATGAACAATTTGGGACATTGTATAAATATTTTTTGTGAACATATTATACTTCATATATAATATTTATTTTGTGATGATCCTTTTGTGGTTGGTGTGTAATTGCATTCTTTTGTGATTGGTGTGTAATTGCATTCTTGATTTTAGTTTCATTTCATGCATAATGATTATCTATTAATTTTGGTTTCAGGTTCGAATGGAGGGAGATAAGGTACCACCTCAAACTTTAGGACACAAAGAAGATATCGGTTGTCTAAAAGTCACTCGAAGAAAAAGGTCTCATCATACTAAACATTTTGAAAAAAGTATGGGGGATATTGATATTACTCTACTTAGAAAATGTAGACGTAGAAAGATTTGTAGAAAGATTTGTAGCGATGAAATGTTGCATGACCACAAATTACAAGTTGAAAGGGTTGAAGGAGAAAAATCACCTATACCTAACCACAAATCTCCTACTATTGCCCTCCTTGAACCCTTTTCACCTAACGGTAATGGGAAGACAGAAACCTAATCATATTTCAATTCCTACATTAGACTCCCCAGCTGCTCACACAAAATTAGCAACCCGTAGGCAATTTGAAGTTTGTAATGAAAATAGAACTAAAAAAGAAGATCATGTAATTAGTGGAAACTCCCTTAAAACAATAACACTATCAAAAAGAAAAAGAGGCCCTACAAAGATGAAGACAATAGCTGTTGATGGACAATCTAGAGTGAAACTTATTTTTAATGAATATGGACAACCCATAGGGGATGAATCCGTAGGATTGGCTTCTTTTCTTGGTCCACTTGTAAGGGAGGTTGTACCTGTGACGTTAGAGAATTGGAAGAAATTACCTACAAGGCTAAAATTAGTGTTATGGAAGTCTAGAAGTTATTTTAATTCATTTATCTAGTTTTAATCATTTGTATAATATTACTTCTAACTATTTGGTTCTTCAGTCAAGGTACATTGTGAACAGCGATTGGCAGAAAAAGTTTCTTTTTCAACAAATGGGTAGATTATGGAGGGCTGGAAAATCTCGTATGGTAAAACAAATTCGCAATGCCCCAACAAAAGAAGCACTACTGCAACTTATGCCAGATAATTTGCAATCGGTAGATGATTGGATGGACTTTGTCAAAAAAAAAAAAAAACTAGTGCAAATTTCATGGTAATGAATATTTATATATCGAAAAACTTACTCATGATATTTTTGAAATTATTATATACTTCGATATAACAAGAACATATGTTGTCCTATTGAGTAGTTGTAAAGTGAAAAGTTTAAAGCCATGAAGAAGAGACAACTCCCACATACATGTAGTAGGAAAGGATATGCCCGTCTGGCTGAAGAGATGGTAAATATCAATATTGTAGTTTTATTCTACTCTCATGTTATATGTGTGAATTTAGTATATTTATTTCATTTTGCAGAAGAAAAGTTCTTCGGATCCAACTTCAATATCAAGGATTATGTTATGGACAAAGGCTCACACAAAGAAGGATGGACAATTGGTGAATTCACAAGTTGCTGAGACACTTGTATGTTAAACTTATTTGAAAATTACTTATTTTTAAGTTTGCAAGTATTATGTTTATTGATATCCTTTGTTTATGAAGTATGTGAAAGGGGCGGTTGAAGTGGTTTCTTATTGGTATGAGCGGTTGAACAAAAAATAATTACTTATCATAAGATTGAGCGTATGTGGTGGTGGTGGGGTGGGGGTGGGGGTAGAGACTTTTGAAAAAAGTACTTGATTTGATTTTTTTTCTTATAACATGTGTTAAACTTGTTTGAAAATGACTCTTTTTTTATACTTTATTGGATATGTGAAAAGTTTGGAAGTATTGTGTTGGTTGGTGTCTCTTGTTTATAATGTAAATGAAATGGGCAGTTGAAGTGGTTTTTTATTAGTATGAGCACATTCAATAAACAACTGACTCTGTTGAGATGTTTTTTTTTTATCATGTCTCTTAACTTATAAGATGTGTGAAGTAATTATGGACAATTGACATTTTTTAAATATAGGAGTGCATTGAACAAGCCGAGATTGAGACAAAAACTTCATCAAATAATATTGTTGATGATGCCTTGAGTAAAGTTCTTAGACCGGATCGTAGGCATGTAAGAGGACTTGGATTTGGAGTGACTCGTTCAAAATTGTCTCTCTTGTCTCAACAAGAAAATAGATACATGACTCTTGAGAAAGAATATTTGAAGATGAGGGAAGAAATGATGGAAATGCAATCAATGTTCTCAAGTTTTATGAAGAAACAGGTACATTTTTTTAAATTAAGTTATATAAATTTCACATTCATGAGTTTATTCCATATATATTTTAATTGAAATTTTCGTAGATTGCCTAACCGAGGAAGCCTCTAATGGTATTGGAAGTATACCAAAATCAACAAATATCCATTCAAACTTGACAATACCTTCTCCTACAGTAAGTTGATTTTCTAATTTGACGAATAAAATTATTGATTTCATTATCACTATCAAGTTCTCAATGCTTTTATTCTTCTTCTTGTAGAGCATCAATAATGATACTCAAATTAAGTGTAAGTTACTAAATTGGCATGACTCAGGAGAGATTGTTGCAGAAGGACGATGGTCTTCTAATGATCCAGCTGCTCTTGTTCATCATATCCCTATTGGACCACATGCTATTAGAGTATGGGTTGATATACCAAGGAAATGCAATGCCTATTTGTGGCGGCCTACATCAGAAATGACATATATTGAAGAAGCTGTGGGTAGTACAGTTGCTTGGCCATCGAACAAAGTAATTATCGGTATGTAATTTTTAAAGTTTATTTATTTAAATTAATGAAATAATTTTTTTATTAGTTAATTAAAGTGTTCACATAATCATATATTCATATATATTTTGTATATTTATATAGGTGAATAGAGTGATGCATGCCTTATTCATGCCAATGATGAATTTGAAGATGAGACTTCTCTACATGATAAACTTGAAGCCAAACTTGGTGAATTTTGTATTTTGTAAACTACTTTATGTTTTTTTTTTGTAATTGGGTAAAAACTTTATCTTGCATGGTTGAAACTTCTTCATTAATGTGTAAGTAAATCACGAAACTTCAATGAAGAATGAATACTTTTTTATATTTAATGTGTTATAAAATATCTTTATTAGGAGAGGAAAAATGTATAACCAAGAGGTATAAAAAAATTTATAGAAAAAATAAATGCTATCAATATGCATATAATTAAATAATTATAAATGATTCATTACCTAGATAATAGCATAAAATTGAAGCTATAAATAATATATTATAGCATTAAAATAATGCTACTATAAGTTAAAGATAGCATACTATTTTAGCTATATTAAACATATTATAGTTTAATAAAAATTGCTATAAAATGTTTTCATGACAACCAATATAACCTATAGATTCATACTATATTATAGCAAATATTATAGCTATAAAAAAACTCTATAAAAAGTCTCGGACTTTTAATAACATGGGCTGTCACGACGTACGAAAAACGCTATGAAAAGTCTACGATAGCATTTTTCGTAAGCTATCGTACTTATTGTTTGTTGTAGTGAATCTGAATCTTACCCCCCTTGTAGTTGAATTCCTTATCTTATCAGCGAATGTGACGGGTCAAACGTCGCTACCGCGACTAACGAAGACAAACTACGAGAATTGGAGCATTCAAATAAAGATCTTCTCGGTTCTCAAGATGCATGGGAGATGGTCGAAGAACCAACAGACACCACGGGTTATACGGAGGCACAAAACAGGGCGTTAAAAGAGGTGCGATCAAAAGATAGGGCGGCATAATACATGTTGTTCCAAGCCGTTGACGAGTCGGGTTTTGAGAAGATTGTCAGTGCACCTACTTCAAAAGAAGCATGAGACACTTTAGGAAAAGTGTTCAAAGGAACCGATTGAGTCAAGCAAGTGTGTAACGACCCTTTACCTATTTAATCTAAGGTCATTACTATACTTTGAAATGCGGAATATACATTTAATGGACCCTATTCATAAATGCGATTCGCACTCGCCTTTTTATTACCTCAAAAAAAAAAAAAAAAAAAAGATTAAAAGGAAAAAGGGAAACATTATTGAAAGAAAGGAAAAGCAACAAAACCCAGAATGAATAGTTTATTCTACCCTAAGGTTTATTATGCAAATACATTTCATCCTATTCTAACCTATATTAGAAATGAAAAAAAAAAACAACCAACTACCCTATGCATGTGCCACGTTCCTGAGGTATTCGATGCCGTCGTCGTTGTCACATGGGTGCCTTACCCTAATCTGCAAAAGTAAAGTAGCACGAGGCTTGAGTATTTCTAGAATACTTAGTAAGTGACCCCCTATCGGGGTTATGCGACAAACACATGCAATGAAATGATGGGACCTATCGTTTCGTTTCGTTTCATTTCGTTTTCCCTACGGTGTAATCCTAACAGGTAATCGTGGACGTGTACCATATACTCTACATGCAGCCCATACGTGCGAGTATGGGCTCACAAGCTAGTTCGCATACCGCTGAGCCACTGTCCCTAGCCGATGGGCATGTTCTGGGAGCCCACCAGGACCCGTTAAAACTAAAACCGTCACGGCAGCGCTATGCAGGGCATAACGATCGTTGTCCTGCCATTTGGATGTACGCGTCCGTACCCTCGTGATGGGATAGGGGTATCCCCCCAAATGCATGAACACACAATATGCATGAGGTCTCACTAGTCCTATAGTCATCATTCAATGAGCATAACCCCGTGTCACGTTTTCATGCTTATATGTCATTCTCATTCTCATTTCGTTACATATCATACATATTCCTAGCGGGGTTATGTATCATGCAATTTACCGTATTTCATGTCATACAATTTATTCAGTTACATTCCAATACTCATACAACAAGCCATAACCGTACAAGGGCCACACATCGTCACATGCATTCATATCACATCAACTAAGCAGCATAAATAACATACATTCACGTTCACATGATTTCGTACTTAAGCACATTAAGCTAGCATACAATTTAATGACACGTGCATAACCACGGGCACGTGCCAACATACAGCAATTAACGTGTAACCTACAATGGGTGAGCCACTTACTTGGTAGGCCTTAGCCGAAGTACTCCCTAGAATATAACGTAACCTCTGTTGAGTTATGGAGTCTGCTCCCTGTATTTATAGCTTGGTCAACGGCTATATCCGGTAAAGCTATATTTGGTAAAGCCATATATGGTAAATCTATATCCGGTAAAGCTATATATGGTAAATAGCTATATATAGTAGATGGTTAAATCTGGTAAAGCTATATTTAGTAGACTGAACCATATATATATCCCGTCCAGTAAAGCTTTGAAGATGTACTTTCTATTCTCTGTACTCTCTCTTGTTGTACATACCTGAAATCATCAAATAAAAAATCCTTTTAGCCAGAGTTCTCCTTGCAATTTTCTCTATCCTTTTCTTTGTGTTCATCTAGATCGAGTGTGTGCGTTGTTGTGCGATCTTAACAACTGGTATTAGAGCAAGGTAAAATTCACCACGATCTGTGAAGATGGAAAGTTCAAAGATTGGAATTGAGAAGTTCGATGGATCCGATTTCGGTTTCTGGAAGATGCAGATTGAAGATTTTCTGTACCAGAAAGATCTTCACGAACCTCTGTTGGGGGTGAAGCCGGATACCATGACCACGGAACAGTGGAAGCTCAAGGATCGACAAGCCTTAGGGATAATCCGGTTGACGCTATCCAGAAACGTGGCGTTTAACATCATCAAGGAAAAGACAACGTTAGATCTGATGAAGGCGCTGTCAAATATGTATGAAAAACCGTCGGCTATGAACAAGGTGTATTTGATGCGTAGATTGTTCAATCTACAGATGTCTGAAGGTGGACGTGTTGCGGATCATATAAATGAATTCAATATGATCATAAGTCAACTGGGTTCGGTGGAAATTAATTTCGAAGATGAAATTAAAGCGTTGATTTTGATGTCATCCTTACCCGAGTCATGGGATACTGTTGTTGCCGCAATCAGCAGTTCCCGAGGATCTGATAAACTAAAGTTTGATGAAATTCGAGATGTAGTTCTCAGCGAAAGTATTCGCAAACGGGAAACTGAAGATTCATCAGGCAATGCTCTCAGTGTTGATCGAAGGGGAAGAAGCAAATCAAAGAGCTCAAACAAACATGGGCGTTCAAAATCAAAGAATCGGGAAAAATCTCCAAACAAACCCAACGTAACGTGTTGGAGCTGTGGGGGAAAAGGACACTTTCGGACAGATTGTACAAAACTAAAGAAGAAGCAAAATCATAAATCTGAAGATGATGATGATTCTATATACACAACAGAAGATGCTGAGGACGTTTTAATCCTTAGTGTGGATAGCCCAGCTGAATCCTGGATTTTGGATTCAGGTGCATCGTTCCATTCGTCTCCAAGTAAGGAATTGTTTCAAAATTTCAAATCAGGAAATTTCGGGAAGGTGTATCTTGCCGACAACAAAGCCTTGGAGATTGAAGGAAAGGGAGATGTCTCTATACAAACTCCAGCAGGAAATCTATGGACATTACAAGATGTCAGATACATTCCTGGTCTCAAGAAGAACCTGATCTCTATTGGTCAGTTGGATGGCACAGGCTATGCAGCAGAGTTTGGAAAGAGTTCCTGGAAGATTGTGAAGGGCGCCATGGTTGTTGCGCATGGCACAAAATTCGGAACCTTATACACAACTGCAGAGTGTATAAACATGACTGCTGCTGCTGAGAGTGCTTCTAATTCAAGTCTATGGCACAATAGACTTGGACATACGAGCGTCAAAGGAATGAAGATGCTAACTGCGAAAGGAGCTTTAGAAGGCTTAAAATCTGTTGATATGGGTCTTTGTGAGAGCTGCATTATGGGCAAACAGAAACGAGTTAGTTTCACAAAGGCTGCCAGAGAACCGAAGAAAGTGCAGTTGGAAATGGTCCATACAGACGTCTGGGGACCATCTCCAGTTTCATCACTTGGTGGATCAAGGTACTACGTCACCTTCATCGATGACTTTAGCAGGAAGGTATGGGTTTACTTTCTGAAACACAAGTCAGATGTGTTTACCACCTTCAAGAAGTGGAAAGCTGAAGTTGAAAATCAGACTGACTTGAAGATCAAATGCCTGAGGTCTGATAATGGAGGAGAATACAACAAATCAGAGTTTATAACATTTTGTGCAGCTGAGGGAATTAGATTAATAAGAACAATTCCCGGTAAGGCAAGACAAAATGGTATTGCAGAAAGGATGAACAGAACATTGAATGAGCGTGCAAGAAGCATGAGGATTCATTCTGGATTGTCAAAGACATTCTGGGCTGATGCTGTGAACACAGCAGCATATTTGATTAATAGAGGGCCGTCAGTACCCTTGGAGTTCAAATTGCCCGAAGAAGTATGGACAGGAAAAGAACTCAAGTACTCTCACTTGAGAACCTTTGGTTGTACTACGTATGTCCATGTTGATCCAGAGAAGAGAGATAAGCTTGATGCTAAGGCCGTGAAATGCTACTTCATAGGCTATGGCTCTGACATGTTTGGGTACAGGTTTTGGGATGAGAAAAATATGAAGATCCTAAGACACTGTGATGTGACCTTTGATGAAAATGTCATGTACAAGGACACAGAGAAGATAAACTCTGAGACTACGAAGCAAGTGGGAGTTGAACTTGAGTGACAAGAAAATTCACGCAGTGATGGTACAATAGAAGCAAAAGAAACTCCTGATCCTATTGCTGAAGAACCAGACGTGGAGCAAGTAGCACCTGAGCAGGTGTTAAGAAGATCATCCAGAACTACCAGAGCACCAGATAGATATTCAACCTCATTACATTATCTGTTGCTGACTGACGAAGGAGAACCAGAGTCCTTTGATGAGGCCCTACAAGTGGAAGATTCAACCAAGTGGGAGCAAGCCATGGATGATGAGATGAGCTCACTTGAAAGGAATAATACGTGGGTGCTGACTGAGTTGCCTACAGGAAAGAGAGCTCTGTTGAACAAATGGGTGTTCAAAATCAAGGTTGAACCAGATGGCAGAAGGAGGTTTAAGGCCCGGTTAGTAGTTAAAGGATATTCACAAAGAAAAGGCATTAATTATGCTGAGATCTTTTCTCCAGTTGTGAAATTAACTACTATCTGAGTTCTGCTGAGTATTGTTGCATCGGAGAATTTCCACCTCTAGCAAATGGATGTAAAAATGACCTTTTTACATGGAGATCTAGATGAGAAGGTCTATATGCAACAACCCGAAGGGTTTGCAGCTCCAGGCAAGGAGCACATGGTGTGTAAGCTCAATAAGAGCTTGTATGGACTGAAACAAGCACCGAGACAATGGTACAAGAAGTTTGACTCCTTCATGAGCAAGAGTGGTTTCCACAGAAGTGAAAAGGATCAGTGTTGCTACCTCAAGAAATACACTGATTCTTATGTGTTTCTACTCCTGTATGTGGATGATATACTAATTGCTGGATCAAGTATGAGGGAGATAAACCACCTGAAGGCAAGCTTGTCTTCAGTATTTGAGATGAAAGATTTAGGTACAGCGAAGCAGATCCTTGGGATGAGGATTTCTCGAGATAGATCTACTGGCACATTAAATCTATCCCAAGAACAGTACATTGAGAAGGTGTTGTCCAAATTCAAGATGAATAACGCTAAACCCAGGACTACCCCCTTGGCAAATCATATTAAATTGTCAAAGGGGCAATCTCCCAAGACAGTTGAGGAACGTGAGCACATGGCATCAGTTCCGTACGCTTCTGCAGTTGGGAGTTGGATGTATGCTATGGTCTGCACTAGACCTGACATAACACATGCAGTGGGAGTTGTTAGCAAGTACATGACAAATCCAGGGAAGGAACATTGGGAAGCTGTGAAGTGGCTTCTGAGATATCTGAGAGGTACATCCAATACTACACTTTGTTATGACAATGGCAAATTAGTTCTGCAAGGTTTTGTGGATGCTGATCTGAGTGGAGATGTAGACTCCAGCAAGAGCACATCTGGGTATATCTACACTATAGATGGAACAGCAGTGAGTTGGATGTCCAAGAGCACATCTGGAACAACACTGAAGCTGAGTACGTGGCTATAGCTGAAGCTAGAAAGGAGATGATATGGATGACAGACTATCTAGAAGAATTAGGCCGAAAGCAGTGCAAGAAGATCCTTCATACTGATAGTCAGAGTGCCATACAGTTGGTGAAAAACCCAGTCTATCATTCAAGGACAAAACACATTAGAAGACGGTACCATTTCACTCGCAGGTTAGTGGAAGAAGGCAATATGTGTTTGGAGAAGATAGAGGGTGCAAAGAATCCAGCAGACATGTTGACAAAATGTGTTGATGTTGGAAAATTAAGGTTATGCAAAGCCCTAATTGGTATGGTGTAGGATCGGTCTCCAAGTGGGAGAATTGTTGAGTTATGGAGTCTGCTCCCTGTATTTATAGCTTGGTCAACGGCTATATCCGGTAAAGCTATATTTGATAAAGCCATATATGGTAAAGCTATATCCGGTAATGTTGGGTTTTATGTCCTAAAACTCATAGTTTGTAAACAAAGATATATTCTATTTTCAATAAAGTTATTATTGATGTTTATTCAGTAAAAATTGTTATTGAATAAAGTGAACTTTACGATCATTAATCTGAATCCAATAAACTAAGAACACTCTGGCTATAGTATGATTACTTGAACTATATGTAGAGACATAAGAGTGGATCAAGTTCAAGTATATAGTCAAAATGATCTATAGTATAAGGATAAGGCTGAGTACCTTATTCTGGGGACACTATGGATGCGGCCCACTTTTGTATATGATATAAACAATGTGATCACTAAATTGTGCATGTGGAAACATGTGAGTGGGGGCGTCCTATGCAATGAGTATTGCATAAGATCGGACCATGAAGAAAACCACTCTCACTTTATAAAGTCGTTTACTGTTGAGACTGATTTTCTTTTCATTCGATAACCTAGGTAACTCGGTTTTAATCCTGAGCTAACCATGAACTCCTATTTATTCGGAATTATCCTTAGATTTGCATGGGTGAGAGTGGCTCTAGTTCGTCGACTCAACAGGCCTCCCATTTCAGGGGTAAGACTGGGTGAATGGCTAGAGACGTGGGGTGCAAGACAGAATTCACTCCTACCCACTTTTAGGGATAGAAGAAAGGTAGTTCCCTTAAGCACTGACTCCAGGTCTTGAACAAGGGGCCCCACCCTCTCATTGGCCTGAGAGGGATTCGGTTTACTGGTTGGACCACAAACCAATTGTTCATTAGAGGATCAGTGAGACATAAGGAACAAGAAGTAACTTCAGGGGTAAAACGGTAAATTGACCCAGCTCTAGTTACGAACAACCTGTGAAGGATCGACTTACTAATCATGGTTATATCAGATGGACAAAAATATATCTATAGTGAGGGGAGTGCAACTACTAGGCTATAGTGGAGTGTCCTAGTAGTTAACGAATGTTGGTTAACTAGGTTAATGAGTTTAATCGGTTAATCTTGGATCGTTGGAGCCCATGATCTATAGGTCCATTAGGTCCCTCTGCTAGCTCATATTGGACTAAACCATAGAACAGTGTGACGAGTGAGTTCGAAGTGTTCAAATTCAAATTAGGGAATATGCGTTACATATATACGATATATTTAACCGCAATTTTGTTTTATTTATGAATTAAACAAAAAGAGAGAATCTGAGATATTTAAATAAGATTTAAATATCTTAATCAATTATGTGTCGGAATTGATTGGGATTGACATTTGAATTAATATTAAATATTAATTAAATAGTTTAATTAATCATTTAATGTTACTTTAATTTGAAATTCATTATTCAAATTAATTGTTGAATTAAAATGAAGAAAGTCAAAATGTTGACTTTCATCTAATGGAAAAATCCATGTTAGTGGAATTTTGAGGTGTCAAAATTTGGTTTAACCAAACTTGCATGTTTGCCAAATAAACCCCACAAGTTTGAGTGGAATTTTGAGTGTCAAAATTTGGTTAACTCAAACATGCATGCTTGTCACATAATCCCAAATATTTGAGTGGAATTTTAAGTGTCAAAATTTGGTGATCTCAAGTTTGCATGAACATGCAAACTTGACTCTTTAAATAGAGTGATCATGATACTTGGAAGGGATTCTTCATCTTGATGAAAAAACCTTGAGACAAACACTCTCTTTCACATATACAAAATCCCTCCCAAGTTTTAGTCACTCACCGGATTCCACAATCCCGTTCTAAGGCCGGAGGATAGTGGAGAAGACATTAGTGGTGGTTCGAAACCGGTTCGTGAGGCAAAAGGAGTTTGAACTACAAAAGGTTAGTATTTAAACTCATTAAGTTTTAATACTTATGAACATGCTAGTTATTTACAATAATTGATGTTCGAAAAGTGCCTAAGATCCAAATTTTTTCCGCATGTGTCATATTAACACCATCAGGTAAAGCTATATATGGTAAATAGCTATGTATAGTAGATGGTTAAATCTGATAAAGCTATATTTAGTAGACTGAACCATATATATATCCCGTCCAGTAAAGCTTTGAAGATGTACTTTCTATTCTCTGTACTCTCTCTTATTGTACATACCTGAAATCATCAAATAAAAAATCCTTTTAGCCAGAGTTCTCCTTGCAATTTTCTCTATCCTTTTCTTTGTGTTCATCTAGATCGAGTGTGTGCGTTGTTGTGCGATCCTAACAACCTCCTAGCTCCTCGTGGACGGTCTACGATTTCGTTGGTGGTTGGTTCCTATTGATTCATGAGTCACTTTCGTTAGTATTTCACAAATAATAATAAATTCCCAACTGGAATTTGTGAAATACGACCTTAAAATGTTCCCTTTTACCTTAAACAGGGCTGAAACCAGGTCCGGGAGGGTCGGAACGGTGTCAAACGAGCTGGAAACAGGTTTCCAGAGCCGAATAAGCCGCCGGAGCTGAGGAGCCGCCGCCGAGCCGATTAAGCCGCCTGAGCCGAGAGAAGCCGCGCTGCAGACGTGCCACGTGGCACAATCAGAGAGCGACGCGTGTGATGGGTCGCTCGCGGGTCTCGGGCCGAACGCGGGTGACGAGCCGCGCGGTGATGGACCGGCTCGCGGGTGAAGGCCGGGTGTTTGGGTCGCGGGTAACGTGGGTTCGGGTTGCCAGATCCGGATCTCGGGTCGGACTTCGTCCTCTTTGCCTGACTGCCTACGTGATTATTCCGACGATCTCTCTCTTTCATCGACAACGTTGTCCCGACGTCTTTTTTCCCTCTTTTTCCCTCCGTTCCCGAGATTATCCTTCACCCTAACCCCGTTTTTGGTACAGATTTCGTTGGTAAGGGCCTCACACTCCCGGATCTGGAGAAGCTCGGAGTCCGCTGTTCAGTCTTCCTTGCCGACGATGTTTAGCGTATAATGGGGGGTTTTTGACATCATTCGTACGGTTCGGCTTCGCTAGAGTTCCGTCAGTTTTCTGTTCTCTCTCCTTTTTCCTCACCGTTTTTGTTTCTTTGCAGGTTCTTTTCGGGTGGCTAAAGGTCAGGGACGCGATTTGTGGCATCCCAGCCCTCGGCCGCCCTTTGTGGGTCATGTGCGAGCGAAAACTTCGGCGTCGCTGGAGTTTTCGGCTCTGCCGACGACCCTTTTTTTTTTGTATTTTTTTCGTTCCGTTACGAAGTGCATCTCCAAACTCTTTGTGGCGAGTTAGAGAGCATGAAGATGAAGGAGTCGGAAAGTGTATCTTACTACATCACGCATGTACAGACTTTGATAAACCAACTCAACCGAAACGAGAAATGTTAGGCGAGACGCGACTTGTGGAAAAGATTTTGTGATCATTAACTAACAACTTTGAGAATGTTGTATGTGCGATAGAAGAGTCAAAGGTCCTAGCGACATTCACGGTCGACAAGCTCGTCGATTCTCTCGAGGCACTCAAGCAAGGTAAGAAGAAGAAAGAAGAAAGATGATGAGAATGGAAGAGAAAATGGAAGAAGAAGAGATGGAGTGGAGAGAAAGGATGGTAGAAATGCATATTGAACCTGAGAAACAGATGATGTAAATGCAAGCCGCAATCCCTTCAAAATCCCAATACAATGGCGAAGAAGAAGCCCACGCGATCGGCGAACGAGCCAAAGAAACTGGCGGATCATCAGGAGGAGAACAAAGATTCAGAGCAACACCCAAATCTACCGTGGATAAATCTGTGGAGAAGTTTCAGTTGCAGACGTTGAAATCGCTAAACGAGCGCCTTTTGAAGGAGACACATGAGAAGAGAATGGAGTTTGGAGCTCTGGTTCAGGCTAAAGAGGGTTTGGAGCTCGACTTGAAGAAGAATGTTGACGAGAAGAAACAGAGTCAAATGGATGAAGTGGGAGATAGGATTTGTAGGTTAGTTGAGAGTGAGCGAGTGAAGAATGTGGAGAATGGGAGATTGAAAGATGAGAATAATGGGCTTGTTTTGAAAGTTGAGGGAGAGAGGGAGGAATGGATGAAGGTTTGTTGTGAGAGGGATGGAATTAAGGCTGATTTTGATGGATGGTTTGAGGAATCGGGGGATTTGAGAAGAAAAATGACTAAAAGGAGAAGAATGCAAAAGGGCTTTGGTTGAGATGGAGGATTTGAAGGTGAAATACAAGAAGTTGTCTTGTGAAAAGATGGAGAGTGAGATTATGAATGGGAATTTGTTGAAAGAGAAGGAATTTGTTAAGAGGTTATTTGATGAATCCAGTAGGGTTATTGAAGATTTGGAGAGAAAAGTTGATTCGAAAATGGAGGAGAAAGTAGAGATTGAAAAGGAAAAGAAAGTTTTGAAAATGGAGATTTGAAAGGTTAGTGGAGGATGTGGCTGAACTGTGGCGTCCTACCAAACATTGTAGTTCAGAATTTTTTTGAGTGAAGTGACTAGAAGTGAACTAAAGCTAGTAACTCTCTACGTCGACAACAAATCTGCAATTGTACTGATGAAGAATCTTGTATTTCAGGGACACAACAAACACATTGACGCTCCTTTCCACTTCATCCATGAGTGTGTTGAGAAGAGACAAATTGTTGTGGAGTTCGTATGCACTAGAGAGCAACGTGCGGATATTCTAACAAAGGCCCTAACAAGGGCTAAGTTTGTAGAGATACAAGAATTGCTGGGAGTGAAGAATCTCGAACAAAGTTAAGTTTACGGAGGAGATTGTAAGCTTATAAACTTGACTTAGTAGAATAAGTCACTAACTTATGGAGTAACTTCAAGCAAATGGTTTGTAGATTTATTAGAATATGTTACTAACTTATGGAACAACTATAGGAGAATTGGAAGTAGTTGACAAGTTGTGGTCCAAGTTTTGTGCTTGTGGACTAAGTTTTATACTTTAGTGAGGAAGATCTTAGTCGTTATTAACTTTTGGAGAAAGCTTACGAAGCTAGTTAGTATATTTCTCCACTATAAATACTCATGAGATGTATGTTTTTTTGACACCAACAACAAATTGAATTGAAAAGAAAATTGCTTAAGGTTTCTTTCCTTCAAAAGATCTCTCCCCTCATGTTGTTCCATTGCTTCCTTTACTTGTTTCAACATATTTCGATCGTGGATCATATCCAACATTATAGGGAACCGAATAAGAGAAAACTGAAGAATAAGTGTCTTCTCCCTCGTATAGGGAAGTAACAGTGTTTTTCAAGGTAGGCTTATGGTTAGGTTATCATCAAATCGAGATCAGAGACAGGATGTACCCAAGATAACGTTTAGATACGGTCATTATGAATCCATGTTCATGTCTTTTGGACTCATTCATCAATGCCCATGTCATGTTCATGGAGTTGATGAACTGAGTGTTCAAGGGGTGTCTGAAAAGTTTGTTATCATGTTCATAGATGACATCCTTGTGTATTCTAAAACGATCCGGGAAGTCCTCCAGAAAGTCCTGACAATTTTGAGGGAGAACAAGTTGTATGCCAAATGCTCCAGGTGCGAATTTTGGTTACGAAAGGTCTCATTTTTAGGACATTGATCACTCGTGAAGATATATAGTACAATGGTGTAAAGTTCACAAGAATAAGTGCAAGTATACAATGTCACAAGTAGAAAGTAACAAGTAAATTATAAATTCCACATAAAACCTATTTTCTAGTAACTTTTGTGGTTAAAAATTAAATGAGTTTTAAGTGTCATTCAAATGTGTGTTCATGAGTTTAAACTATCTAAAAAAATATTCATATAGTGATAACTTCGGTAAAAAAGCATAGAGCAACGAGAAAATCAATAATAATGAGGAAGGTTCGGCTAGTAGAACTTACATAGAAAAGTTGTAGAACCTTATGGTGGACTTCAACTCCTTTTAATACATTTAGAGTCCTCTTCTGAGGTCATGTGTGGTGATTACTTTCATAACCATTTTATAACTTCTATTAACAAGGCTCTAAAAGAGAAAATATTTCTAACCATCAATTATCTTTAAGTATCATTGCAATGGAACTAGAGTATTAAAGAGAATTTCCTTGCTCTCTTTCTTCTTTCAAATAACAGAACAATTGTGATATGAACCAAGAGACATCAATTATACAATATGCTTCAATGAAGATGTGAAGAAAATATTGTTAAAACTATCAAAAGATGTTTCAATTCATGCCACATTGAAGAAGAATGAAGTTTAATGTTATAAATTTTGGGTCGATTACAATTTAGAGTTATTGTATTTTAAGACATTTTATTTACTTTAGGTTACAATTACATAATGGTTAATTACGGCCATTAAGTATAAATGTTACAACTCTTGGAATGCCTTTAATAGTTTCATTCTGAGGCTATATACAGCCATGTATGTTGTATTTGTAAGTGGACTTGAAAAATATAGTAAAAGGAGCATTTGTGCTTTCTTTAGCCAATGGCTAAGTTTATTTGCAATTCTATGTAGTTTAGGTTGCATGTAGAATCATTCAAGCTTGACATGATCAATCTTGCTTGTGGAGTGATTCGAATCTCAATCAAGTGTTCTTGCATTGAGATATTTGATCAACAAGAATCATTCAAGCTAGACATGATCGATCTTGCTTGTGGAGTGATTCGAATCTCAAACAATGTTCTTGCCTTGAGATATACGATCAACAAGGTAATCCGAATCTTATTCCCCTTGTATTGATTCCTTATCATTTGGTATCAGAGCTTCAGGCTCAAGATCGGATATATGTTTCCTTTGCATTTCTTTTCAATTTGTTTTTATCTTTTTAGTTTTTAATCGACCAAAAAAATCCAATTTGGGCTCTACTAAAAAAATTGAGAGGTGAGAATGAGAGCTTCATTTATGTAAATGAGTGCAAACAGAGTGGCCTAAAATTCCTTGAGTGTATACACGTGAGAGAGTGTTGTGAGGTCCTTTGAATTTCCATAACTTATTTTTTACAGCAAAGTTTCACAAATAGATTCGAGGACGAATCCTCTTGAAGAAGTGGAGAATGATATGAACCAAGAGACATCAATCATACAATATGCTTCAATGAAGATGTGAAGAAAATATTGTTGAAATTATCAAAAGATATTTCAATTCATGCCACATTGAAGAAGAATGAAGTTTTATGTTATAAATTTTGGGTGGATTACAATTTAGAGTTATTGTATTTTTTTAAGACATTTTATTTACTTTAGGTTACAATTACATAATGGTTAATTACGGCCATTAAGTATAAATGTTACAACTCTTGGAATGCCTTTAATAGTTTCATTTTGAGGCTATATAAAGCCATGTAAGTTGTATTTGTAGGGAGACTTGGAAAATATAGTAAAAGAAGCATTTGTGCTTTTCTTTAGCCAATGGCTAAGTTTCTTTGCAATTCTATGTAGTTTAGGTTGCATGTAGAATCATTCAAGCTCGACATGATCAATCTTGCTTGTGGAGTGATTCGAATCTCAAGCAAGTATTCTTGCCTTGAGATATTTGATCAACAAGAATGATTCAAGCTAGACATGATCGATCTTGCTTGTGGAGTGATTCGAATCTCAAACAATGTTCTTTCCTTGAGATATTCGATCAACAAGGTAATCCGAATCTTATTCCCCTTGTATTGATTCCTTATCTTATCAAATTGTGTATGTAGAGTGGCCTACTAAACAAACATGTAAATCACTAATAAAAACTTTTTAATAAACTAAAATCACATCGTCAACATGCTTTAACTATATAAAACTCCCCTGCCTCTGCTATAAGGTTTAGCTCTCCATAAAAACTGATTTTAGCAAAGAAATCAACATCTTAATCATGAAAAATTAATAGAATAAGAAAAGAGAGTTATCAAGTTTTGTTGTTCTTCATCAATGGAAGTTCCACTCCTTTGAGCTCTCTCATCCACCTCTTTGCCTTAATCTATCTTTTCTTAATCTTCCTTGTCTTTCTGTTGGCATCAGCGGCTGAATTAGGGTTCTTCTGCCTCCTTCTCTTTGGTTATCGCAACCTCCTCTATTCTTGTCTTTCCATTTTTTCTCTTTGGTGGCTACCCTCTTTTTAGAAAATATTTACTATTTTATAGTGTTTCTTTCTTCTCGTTTAGGGTTGAGGAGGGATAATTCGTCCACCTAGGAAGCATCTAATTGGTAGTCAATGATCCACGTGACTTTTTGATTTAGATTAAAATGTTCACGTCATCTCCGAAAAATTTGCTTCGGCATCAAGGTCGACAATTTGTATAGACATGTCATCACTAGCAAAGTTGTTTCCAGATATGCTACAACATCATGGTTGAACATAAATGTTATAAAATTTTACCAAATAACTCACTTAAATGTACAATTAGACTCTATTTATTTATATTGATCCTCTTTTCATGTCGAAGGACAATCGACTATTTCATTCTTACTAATTAGAATAAATAGAGCAATTAATGAGAAAATGGTGAGTATGAATGCAAAATTAAATATAAAAGAGCTCGGTATAACTCTACTCCTAGAGAGTTATCAAACACATAGTGTCTAAGGATGGAGTTTAATAGGCTCTGCAAAGGTGGAAGTAGTCACTAAGTGGGTCGTTCAACTACGTATACTAATGTATGTAGTTTCTTGGGCTTGGCAGGGTACTATAGGTATTTTGTATAAGATTTTGCCATTATAGCCTCACCGCTGATGTATTTGACTAGGAAGGGCGTTTTGTTTGTGTGGACCGAGGCATGTGAAGCGAGTTTCCACGATTTGAAACACAGGTTTGTGAGTAAGTGTTTAGTATGCTAACAGGTGAAGACACCAAGACAAAGAATGACAAGATTGTTGCAACCTTTGAGCGTGTTGGAGTGGAAGTGAGAGAATATAGCTATAGACTTTATTATAAGTCTACCCAGAATGTTGAAAGGGTATACAATGATATGGGTGATCGTCGATAGATTGACCAAGTTGGCGCACTTTCTACCTAGTAAGATCACCTACACGGAGGATAATTGGGCATAGTTAGACATGAGGGAAATCGTTAGATTGCATGGAGTTCGACCTATTATATTAGACCGGGACCCACGTTTTGCGTTGATATTTTGGCATAGCCTTCAGAAAGTGTTAGGTACTCTTCTTGATTTCAATAGTTCCTTCCAAGTCATGTTCTTAAATCTTTCTTTGAGTCAATTGTGTAAACTTGGTTGCAATTTTTAGATCTTAGTTGGAATAATTTACGTTTTAGTTTAGAAAATAAAATCCAAGGATTAACAGTGTATTCTAGAAATTTATGATTTGAGATTAGAAATTAAATATCAAAATTATCAACTTGTTTATCTCAATGTTTTACCACTCTTCCCATTTTGACTTTAGGAAAAATGTTAGATAATCTTAGAAAAATTAAATATAAAAAATAGCTAAGTGTTCCGCGAGTTTAGAGTGCAAAATTAGACAATTTTTTTTTTTTTCCAAAAAGCAAGAAAAATCACCCAAAAAAAAAAATCAAAAGGAATTTGCCAAAATCCAAGTTTGAAGCTTGGAAAGCGCCGAACTTGAGCTTTAAAGGTAGCGCCTAGACAACAGGTTTGGATCAAAACTAGTGATAGGCTTCGATAAAATCCAATAGCCTTCAACCCATCCATTTCCGGTCCAACGCAATCACAGACACACCAAAATCAAACCAATAACCTTCGGCCTAGAGCTCCATTATGTTAGGCTATGTCTCTGCGCGTAACATATTTTATCGTTGTATGACGTGTACTATCTTACATTTATGCTATGTTATGCTATATTGTAGAGCTCCATTATGTTAGGCTATGTCATGCTATGCTGTGCCATGTTGTAAGTTATGCTATAATATGTTCATGCCATAATATGGAGTTATATTATATTATCAATGACACATGATGCGCAACCCTCGAACTTGTTGGGTTTTATGTCCTAAAACACATACTTTGTAAACAAAAACATACTCTATTTTCAATAAAGTTATTATTGATGTTTATTCAGTAAAGATTGTTATTGAATGATATGAACCAAGAGACATCAATCATACAATATGCTTCAACGAAGATGTGAAGAAAATATTGTTGAAATTATCAAAAGATATTTCAATTCATGCCACATTGAAGAAGAATGAAGTTTCATGTTATAAATTTTGGGTGGATTATAATTTAGAGTTACTATATTTTAAGACTTTTTATTCACTTTAGGTTACAATTACATCATGGTTAATTATGATCATTAAGTATGAATGTTACAACTTTTGGAATGCCTTTAATAGTTTTATTTTGAGGTTATATAAAGCCATGTATGTTGTATTTGTGAGTAGACTTGGAAAATATAGTAAAAGAAGCATTTGTGTTTTTCTTTAGCCAATGGCTACGTTTCTTTGCAATTCTTTGTAGTTTAGGTTGCATGTAGAATCATTCAAGCTCGACATGATCAATCTTGCTTGTGGAATGATTCGAATCTCAATCAAGTATTCTTGCCTTGAGATATTTGATCAACAAGAATCATTCAAGCTAGACATGATCGATCTTGCTTGTGGAGTGATTCGAATCTCAAACAATATTCTTGCCTTGAGATATTCGATCAACAAGGTAATCCGAATTTTACTCCCCTTATAGTGATTTCCACATATCATTGAATAAAGTGAATTTTATGATTATTAATCTAAATCCAATAAACTAAGAACACTCTGATTATAGTATGATTACTTGAACTATATATAGAGACATAAGAGTGGATCAAGTTCAAGTATATAGTCAAAATAATCTATAGTACAGAGATAAGGCTGAGTACCTTATTCTTGGGACACTATGGATGCGGCCCACTTTTGTATATGACATAAACAATGTGATCACTAAATTGTACATGCGTAGACATGTGAGTGGGGGCGTCCTATGCAATAAGTATTGCATAAGATCGGACCATGAAGAAAATCACTCTCACTTTATAATGTCATTTACTGTTGAGACTGATTTTCTTTTCATTCGATAACTTAGGTAACTCGATCTTAATCTTGAGCTAACCATGAACTCCTGTTTATTCGGAATTATACTTAGATTTGTATGAGTGAGAGTGACTCGAGTTCGTCGACTCAATAGGTCTCCCATTTCAGGGGTAATACTGAGTGAATGGCTGGAGACGTGGGGTGCAAGATGGAATTCACTCCTACCCACTTTTAGGGATAGAAGAGAGGTAGTTCCCTTAAGTACTGACTCCAGGCCTTGAACAAGGGGCCCCACCCTCTCATTTTCCTGAGAGGGATTCGGTTTACTGGTTGGACAACAAACTAATTGTTCATTAGAGGATTAGTGGGACATAAGGAACAAGAAGTAACTTCAGGGGTAAAACGGTAAATTTATCCAACTCTAGTTACGAACAACATGTGAAGGATCGACTTACTAATCATGGTATATCAAATGGATAGAAATATATCTATAATGAGGGGAGTGCAACTACTAGACTATAGTAGAGTGTCCTAGTAGTTAACGAAGGTTTGGTTAACAAGGTTAATGTGCTTAACCAGTTTATCTTGGAATGTTGGAGCCCATGATTGATAGGTCCATTAGGTTCCTCTACTAGCTTATATCGGACTAAACCATAGAACAGTGTGATGAGTGAGTTCGAAGTGTTTGAATTCAAATTAGGGAATATACACTACATATATTCAATATATTTAACCGCATTATTGTTTTATTTACGAATTAAACAAAAGGAGAGAATCTAAGATATTTAAATAAGATTTAAATATTTTAATCAAATATGCGTCGAAATTGATTGGGATTGGTATTTGAATTAATATTAAATATTAATTAAATAGTTTAATTAATCATTTAATATTACTTTAATTTGAAATTAATTATTCAAATTAATTGTTGAATTAAAATGAAGAAAGTCAAAATGTTGACTTCATTTAATGGAAAAATCAGTTAGTGAAATTTTGAGGTGTCAAAATTTGGTTTAACCTTGCATGCTTGCCAAATAAACCCCACAAATTTGAGTGGAATTTTGAGTGTCAAAATTTGGTTAACTCAAACTTGCATGCTTTCCACATAATCCCAAACATTTGAGTGAAACTTTGAGTGTCAAAATTTGGTGATCTCAAATTTGCATAAACATGCAAACACGACTCTATAAATAGAGTGATCAAGGTACATGGAACTTCTTCCTTGGAAAAACCTTACTCTCACAAACTCTCTCTTCATATGTACTAAATCCCTCCCAAGTTTTATCACTCATCGGATTCCACAATCCCGTTATAAGGCAGGAGAATAGTGGAGAAGACACTAGTGGTGGTTCGAAAACAGTTCGTGAAGAAAAAGGAATTTGAACTACACAAGGTTAGTACTCAAATACCTTGAGTGTTAATACTTATGAACATGCTAGTTATTTACGATAATTGATGTTTTAAGAGTGCCTAAGATCCAAATTGCTTCCGCATGTGTTATATTAACTCCATCAATTGGTATCAGAGCAAGTTTTAGGCATTTTATTTACATTAATTTGAGCATGGTGGGTACCATTTCATGTATGAAATTTTGTGGTTGCTAAAGTGGATGTTTTTGGTTTTGGCATATTTTTTTATGCTTCCATTTGATACAATTATTATGACAAGCCTAATGTGTATGGGGTTTAATGAGTTGGTGGTTGAACTTTATTATGTTACATGCCTTTCAATAGGCCCAAAAGATAACCCTAACATAATAAAGTTCAACCACCAACTACAAATCACTAATAAATGGTAATAAATACAAATTGAAAAAAATAAGGCATTCATAAATTGTCTTAATTGGTAATTCAACTACTAATGACAAGTCTTCTAATCACTTTCCAATGTTAGCCACTCTATTATTTTCTTGATTTGATACTTGAATTTTCTTTGTATTGCTTCTTGTAATTGTTCGTTCGGGTACATGGAAGTGATCAGTTGTTAGATTCATATCATCCTCTTTTCTTTAAAAGGATTTGTTCTCAAATCAAATTCTTCGTTTCATTCCGGACAAGAACTGAATATTGTTTTTTTTTTTCTCTACTAATATTTTTTTTTTCTCACTTTGTTTCTTTCTTGGTTTTCACTCCTCCTTTGCTCCTCACTTTTTTTTTTTTCACTCTTTATCTTTCTCTTTTAGCTTAGTTTCTTCTCTCCACTGTTGTTCTTCATATTCTTTTCTTTTCTTCTCTAATTTCAATTGGTCACGATATACTTTATATGGAGACAACGAAAGTAAAGTAAATTTCTTTCCACACAAAGTAAATACTTTTTCATCAAACCATCAAATGTTACCTTTCTATCATATTGCCAAGGTCGGCCGAACAAGATGTCCCCCACATGCATTGGTACGACATCACAAAGGACTTCATCTTTATATCTTTCAAGAGTAAAAGAAATAAGAGCTTGGGAGTTCACCTTAATTTCTTCATTGTTTGTCAACCATTGAAGTTTGTACGGTTTTGGATGGGGATGGACAAAAGTTGAAATCGTTTTACAAGGAAGCTGCTTACCACATTTATGCAACTTCCACTATCAACCACCAAGTTGCATGGATTTCCTTCGATCAAACATCTTGTGTGGAACAAGTTTTCCCTTTGATCTTCAAATTTCTCTTCCTTGATTTGAACATTGAGTACCCTTCTTGTGATCAAAGATATGGAATTACCTTCTTCAACATTTTCTCTTTCCATCATAGTCTCCATCTCTTGATAATATTCCGCCACACTTTTTGTTTCTTACCTCAAACCTTGCAATTTAGTTTTCAAATTTCTCTCATAATGTTTTGGAACATACTTTTTTCTCATGGCTTCTTTAAGTTCTTCCCAAGTCTCTATTGGATCCTCCTCTTTCCTTCTTCTCTCGGATTTGAGATGTTGGTACCAATCACCGGCATGATTGGTAAATTCGGCAATAGCAAGTCTCATCTTCTTATTTTCACTATAGGTGTTGCAATCAAACACATGCTCTATCTTTCTTTCCCATTGCAAGTATTCCTCAGAATCTGCCATTCCACAAAAGGGTGGGATTTTGAGTTGAACTCCCGCATCTCTATCTTCATGTACTCTTTCCATCCTTTTAGGTTGCATAATAGTTGCATGGTTATTTCTTCCTCTCCATCTTCCTTCAATTTGTCTTTCTTGTACTACTATACCTTCATCTTCTTGTAATGCTCGTTCTTGTCTTTGTTGTTGCGCCCTTCTTTCTTGTCTATCTTCCATCATCATTTCCATCATACCTTGAATTGCTTGAATAATGGTTGTATTAAGATCTGGTACTGGGGGTACTCCTTCTCCATTATGTGACATTTTCTTATCAGTAATAGGGATCTCTCCACACTTCTCACAAAAAGCTTCACTCGGGGACACTCATGTTTAACACTCAAAGGTAGGTTTTTGGTACTAGGTCAAGAATGTAAAGGCTGTTTTTTTTTTTTTTTTTTTTTGGTGCAATCTTGCTTTAAGCTTGATTATAACCAATTCAACGATAAACTCTAATAGGCTAAGACTAGTATCTCAAGGATTAAGAGCTTGAAAATTTTGAACAAACATATAGGATAAGAACTAAATATATATTTAAAAAAAAAAATTCAGAACTAATTTTTTTTTTTTACTATAGATTTTTTTTCTTTTTTTCCTTTTCTACTGATTCTTCTTTCTTTCCTTTTTATTCCTCAATAATCTAAGAGAAAAAAAAAATTGATAGAAAAAAAAAATAACAATAAAGATATTTCACCTCTAGTGCGGCCAAAGAACGTCGACCAAATGCTCTGATACAAAATGATAAGCGCCAACAATGCTAGATTTTTGCAAAGCTAGAGGTCCTTCTAGAATCCTTGCAAACGTTCACAGAGAAAGCTAACTTAACGGATTGATTCCAATCAAGAGCTGGTTAGAAGATGAATGACTCTTAGATCGAACTTGGAATCTATGATGGTCACTCTTAGATACCTAGACAATTAACTCCAGAATTAGCTTGATCAAAATTAATTCAATGAATCGTTTTAAACATCAAACCTAAAGCAAGGTTTGAAAAATAATAACACCAAAAAGGTATCAAGAAAACACAAAGGTTTTGTTTGTATTCATGCCAAAATTGAATATTACATGCTTTTAAATAGGCCCAAAAGATAACCCTAACATAATAAAGTTCAACCACCAACTACAAGCCACTAATAAATGCTATTAAATACAAATTGAAGAAAATAAGGCATTCATAAATTGTCTTAATTGGTAATTCAACTGCCCACGGCAAGTCTTCTAATCACTTTTCAATGTCAGTCACTCCATTATTTTCTTGATTTGATACTTGAATCTTCTTTGTATTGCTTCTTGTAATTGCTCGTTCGGGTACATGGAAGTGATCAGTTGTTGGATTCATATCAACAGTCCTTGGAATGAAGTTTATTTTATGTTCAGTACCTATAATGGGAGGTATTTCTTTATCTTGAAACATGTCTTCAAATTCATGTAAAAGAGATTGAAAAACACTAGGCAAAGCCAAGTTGTTATAATTAGAGACCAAAAATCCTCCATTGTACATAATACAAACATTGATTTTTATGAAAACCTTCTCACCTCTCCAACTGTAGCCAAATAACTCTCTCTCTTCCTTTTTTTCTTCAATTTCATCTCTTTTTTCATTCTTTTTTTTTTTCTCTTTGATTTTTCTCTATTTTTTCACTCCATTCTTGTTTTTCTTTTAACTCTTTTTCCTCAAAATCTTTCTTTTTTCCCTCCAACTTTAATTGATCAACAAATACATTTGCAGAATTTAAAGCTACAAGAGTGGTTTTTCTACCATCTTTTACAAAAGAATACCTATTCAAAAGGCCATCATACATAACCCTCCTGTCAAATTGTCATGGTCGGCCAAGCAGCATATCTTCAGCTTGCATTGGTAACACATCACAAAGAACTTCTAAGATAGATCTACGGTCAGGTTATCATTGAATAAATAGTAAAGAAAAGACGCACCAAAGACAGCATTTAGGACAAGGTATGATCGCTATAAGTTCATGGTATGTCATTTAGCCTCACCAATTGATAAACGCCTACAATGCTGGAATTTGCAAAGCTAGAGGTCCTTCTAGAATCCTTGCAAAACGCTCACAGAGAAAGCTAACTTAACGGATTGATTCGAACCAAGAGATGGTTAGAAGATGAATGACTCTTAGATCGAACTTGGAATCTATGATGGTCACTCTTAGATACCAAGACAATTAACACCAGAATTAGCTTGATCAAAACTAATTCAATGAATCGGTTTAAACATCAAACCTAAAGCAAGGTTTGAAAAAGAATAACACCAAAAGGGTATCAAGAAAACACAAAGGTTTTTTTTTTCTATATTCAACAAAATCCTCTTAACATGAATATTACATGCCTTTAAATAGGCCCAAAAGATAACCCTAACATAATAAGGTTCAGCCACCCATTACAAATCACTAATAAATGCTATTAAATACAAATTGAAGCAAATAAGGCATTAATGAACTTCCTTAATTTGTAATTCAACTACAAAAGGCAAGTCTTCTAATTACTTTCCATAAATTTCTTTAATTGGTAATTCAATACCAAAGACAAGTCTTCTAATTACTTTCCAATATCAGTCACTCCATTATCTTCTTGATTTGATATGCTAATGCTATAAAGATTTTTGGTCTAAAAAATCTTTGTTTTAACTTATACACTAGCTAGCTTTTGAAGATGCAATGTATAGGCCTCTTGAATCTTCTTAACCTTTCTTCTTATAATCGGTCCTTCGGGTACATGCAAAGGGTCAGTAGTTGAATTCATACCATCCTCCCTTTCTTTAAAGGATTTGTCCTCAAATCAAATTCTTCGTTCTTTCCGGACAAGAGTTGAATATTGTTTTTTTCTTTTTCTCACTTTTTTTTTTCTCACCTTTACCTTAGTTTCTTCTCTCCACTGTTGTTCTTCATATTCTTTTCTTTTCTTCTCTAATTTCAATTGGTCACAATGTACTTCATATGGAGACAACGGAAGTAAAGTAAATTTCTTCCCACACAAAGTAAAAGTATACTTGTTCATCAAACCATCAAATGTTACCTTTGTTAGGCTATGGAGCCTGATACTTATTTATAGCTTGGTCAACGGTTATATCCGATAAAGCTATATTTGGTAAAGCTATATATAGTAAAGCTATATATGGTAAAGCTATATCCGATAAAGCTATATATGGTAAATAGCTATATATAGTAGATGGCTAAATATGGTAAAGCTATATATAGTAAAATATACCATATATATATCTTGTCTGGTAGAGCTTTGAAAATGTACTTTCTATTCTCTGTACTCTCTCTTGTTGTACATACCTGAAATCATCAATAAAAAATCCTTTTAGCCAAAGTTCTCCTTGCAATTTTCTCTATCCTTTTCTTTGTGTTCATCTAAATCAAGCGTGTGCGTTGTTGTGCGATCCTAACAACTGGTATCAGAGCTAACGATTGATATCGATCCTAACAACTGGTATTAGAGCCAGGCAGAAGTTAGAGCCAGGCGGAAGTCAGAGCTAGGCAAAATTCTCCACGATCTGTGAAGATGGAAAGTTCAAAGATTGAAATTGAGAAGTTCGATGGATCCGATTTCAGTTTTTGGAAGATGCAGATTGAAGATTATCTGTACTAGAAAGATCTTCACGAACCTCTGTTGGGGGTGAAGCCGGATACCATGACCACAGAATAGTGGAAGCTCAAGGATCGACAAGCCTTGGGGCTGATCCGGTTGACGCTATCCAGAAACGTGGCGTTCAACATTATCAAGGAGAAGACAACGTCAGGTCTGTTGAAGACGCTGTTGAATATGTACGAAAAACCGTTGTCTATGAAGAAGGTGTATTTGATGCAGAGATTGTTACGAGTCCTTGTGAGAACTGCGTTACGAGCAAACAGAAACGAGTTAGCCTCACAAAGACTGTTAGAGAATTGAAGAAAAGTACCGGAGGGAGCTCCCTCGATCGTTAGCATTGCTGAAATCCCGGAGGGGGCTCCGTTGGCCGGAAGCATTGCTGAAACCCCAGAGGAGGGGGATACCTCGGCCGGCAGCGTCGCTGAAACTCCAGAGGGGGTTGTGTCGGCTGGAAGCGTCGCTGAAGCTCCAGAGGGAGTTGCGTTGTTCGGGAGTGTCGCTGAAGCTCTAGAGGGGGTTGCATCGTTCGGAAGCTCGCTGAAGCTCCAGAGGGAGTTGCGTCGTCCGGAAGCGTCGTTGAAGCTCCAGAGGGGGTTGCATCGGCCAGAAGCGTCGCTGAAGTTTTAGAGGGGGTTGCGTCGTTCGGAAGCGTCGCTAAGCTCCAGAGGGGGTTGCGTCGACCGGCAGCGTCGCTGGCTGAAACTCCAGAGGGGGCTGCATTGGCCGGAAGCGTCGCTAAAACTCCAGAGGAGGTTGCGTCTGTCGAAAGCGTCGCTAAAGCTCCAGAGGGGGGTTGCATCGGCCGGAGGCGTCGCTGAAGCTCCAAAGGGGGTTGCATCGTCCGGAAGCGTCGCTGAAGCTCTAGAGGGAGTTGCGTCATCTGGAAGCGTCGCTGAAGCTCTAGAGGGGGTTGCATCGCCCAGAAGCGTCGCTGAAGCTCCAGAGGGGGTTGCGTCGTCCGGAAGCATCGTTGAAACTCCAAAGAGGGTTGCGTCGGCCGGAGGCATCGCTGAAGCTCTAAAGGGGGTTGCATCGTTTGGAAGCGTCGCTGAAGCTCCAGAGGGGGTTGCGTCGTCCGGAAGCGTCGCTGAAGCTCTAAAGGGGGTTGCATCGGCCGGAAGCGTCGCTGAAGCTCCAGAGGGAGTTGCGTCGTCCGGAAGCGTCGCTGAAGCTCCAGAGGGGGTTGCGTCGTCTGGAAGCGTCGCTGAAGCTTCAGAGGGGGTTGCGTCGTCCGGAAGCGTCGCTGAAGCTCCAGAGGGGGTTGCGTCGTCCGGAAGCGTCGCTGAAGCTCCAGAGGGGGTTGCGTCGGCCGGAAGCGTCGCTGAAGCTCCAGAGGGGGTTGCGTCGGCCGGAAGCGTCGCTGAAGCTCCAGAGGGGGTTGCGTCGTCCGGAAGCGTCGCTGAAGCTCCAGAGGGGGTTGCGTCGGCCGGAAGCCTCGCTGAAACTCTAGAGGAGGTTGCATGGGCCGGAAGACTCTTGCTGAAACACCAGAGGTGAAGCAAATGGGAGTTGATGTTGAGTTGCTCAAAGATTCACAGAGTGATGTTGTAGTGGATACTCATGAAACTCCTGAGACTCTTGCTGAGAAACCAGAGGTGAAGCAAGTGGGAGTTGATGTTGAGGTGCTCAAAGATTCATAGAGTGATGTTGTAGCGGATACTCATGAAACTCTTGAGACTCTTGCTGAGAAACCAGAGGTGAAGCAAGTGGGAGTTGATGTTGAGTTGCTCAAAGATTCACAGAGTGATGTTGTAGCGGATACTCAAGAAACTCCTGAGACCCTTGCTGAAGAACCAGAGGTGAAGCAAGTGGGAGTTGATGTTGAGTTGCTCAAAGATTCATAGAGTGATGTTGTAGCGGATACTCAAGAAACTTCTGAGACTCTTGCTGAGAAATCAGAGGTGTAGCAAGTGGGAGTTGAGGTTGAGTTGCTAAAAGATTCACATAGTGATGTAGCAGATACTAAAGAAACTCCTGAGACTCATGCTGTTGGCGAGGAACCCAGTCTATCATTCAAAACACAGAAGGCGATACCATTTCACTCGGAGGTTGGTTGAAGATGGTGATGTGTTTTGAGAAGATAGAGGGTGCAAAGAATCCAGCAAACATGTTGACAAAATGTGTTGATGTTGGAATATTGAGGTTGTGCAAAACCTCAATTGGTATGGTGCAGTGAAGATGCTCATGGTCGTTTGAGAATGAAATTCTTGGTTGACTAGATCAGTCTCCAAGTGGGAGAATTGTTAGGCTATGGAGCCTGATACTTATTTATAGCTTGGTCAACGGTTATATCCGGTAAAGCTATATTTGGTAAATAGCTATATATAGTAGATGGTTAAATATGGTAAAGCTATATATAGTAAACTATACCATATATATATCTGGTCCGGTAGAGCTTCGAAAATGTACTTTCTATTCTCTGTACTCTCTCTTGTTGTACATACCTGAAATCATCAATAAAAAATCCTTTTAGCCAGAGTTCTCCTTGCAATTTTCTCTATCCTTTTCTTTGTGTTCATCTAGATCGAGCGTGTGCGTTGCTGTGCGATCCTAACAACTGGTATCAGAGCTAACGACTGATATCGATCCTAACAACCTTTCTATCATATTGCAAAGGTCGGCCGAATAAGATTTCCCCCGCATGCATTGGTACGACATCACAAAGTACTTCATCTTTATATCTTCCAAGAGTAAAAGAAATAAGAGCTTGGGAATTCACCTTAATTTCTTCTTTGTTTGTTAACCAATGAAGTTTGTATGGTTTTGGATGGGGATGGACAGAAAGTTGAAGTCTTTTTACAAGGAAGCTTTTTACCACATTTGTGCAACTTCCACTATCAATCACCAAGCTGCATGGGTTTCCTTTGACCAAACACCTTGTGTGGAACAAGTTTTCCCTTTGATCTTCAAATTTCTCTTCCTTGATTTGAACATTGAGTACCCTTCTTGTGATCAAAGATATGGAATTACCTTCTTCAACATACTAATCATCATATGCTGCGATTTGTTCCACAAGCTGTGAATCATGATCCTCACATTCATCATCTGAATCAAGTATACCATTCCTTATCACCATAACTTTTTTTATTAACACACTCTTTGCTCATGTGTTCAAATCCTTTGCACTTCCAACATTGAATAGAACTAGACTTCTCTTTTACCGACTTTGAAGCTTCATTCATTTTACCATTGGAACTCTCAGCCTCCACTCTTTTAGCAGTCACAAACTTTTCTTTTGGTGACATCGATTCATTTCTATTCATAAAACTATCCTTGTTCCAAGTTTTATAATTTGAAAAGGTGTTAGTTCGTGATGTGTACCTTTTTTAATGTTCTTTTTCTTCCTTCAATTGGTCTTCAATTTTGAGAGCATAATGATACATGTCTTCCAGATATGGTGGTGGATTTCTGTCAACAAGATGAGCAATTTCTCGATTCAAACCTCCAAGGAATCTAGACATGGTATCTTCTTCTTCTTCTCTAACATTTACTCTTTCCATCATAGTTTTCATCTCTTGATAATAATCCGCCACACTTTTTGTTCCTTGCCTCAAACCTTACAATTTAGTTTTCAAATTTCTTTCATAATGTTTTGGAACATACCTTTTTCTCATGGCTTCTTTAAGTTCTTCCCATGTCTCTATTGGATCCTCCTCTTTTTTTCTTCTCTCGGATTTGAGATATTGGTACCAATCACCAGCATGATTGGTAAATTCGGCAATAGCAAGTCTCATCTTCTTATTTTCACTATAGGTGTTGCAATCAAACACATGCTCTATCTTTCTTTCCCACTGCAAGTATGCCTCAGAATCTGCCGTTCCACAAAAGGGTGAGATTTTGAGTTTAACTCCTCCATCACTGTCTTCATGTATTCTTTCCATCCTTCTAGGTTGCATAGTAGTTGCATGGTTATTTCTTCCTCTCCATCTACCATCTACTTGTCTTTCTTGTAGTACTATACCTTCATCTTCTTGTAATGTTCGTTCTTGTCTTTATTGTTGCGCCCTTCTTTCATGTCTATCTTCCATCATCATTTCCATCATACCTTGAATTGCTTGAAGAATGGTTGTATTAAGATCTGGTACTGGTGGTACTGCTTCTCCATTATGTGACATTTTGTTATCAAGGGACCTCTCCACACTTCTCACGAAAATTTCACTCAGGGACACTCGTGTTTAACACTCAAAGGTAGGCTTTTGGTACTAGGTCAAGAATGTAAAGGCTGGTTTTTTTTTTCTACTAATTCTTCTTTTTTTTTTCGATAATTTGAGACAGACAAAAAATAATAATAATAATAATAATAATAATAACAATAAAGATATTTCACTTCTAGAGCGGCCAAAGAACGTCTACCAAATGCTCTGATACCAAATGATAAGCGCCTACAATGCTAGAATTTGCAAAGCTAGAGGTCCTTCTAGAATCCTTGCAAAACGCTCATAGAGAAAGCTAACTTAACGGATTGATTCCAACCAAGAGCTGGTTAGAAGATGAATGACTCTTAGATTGAACTTTGAATCTATGATGGTCACTCTTAGATACCAAGACAATTAACTCCAGAATTAGCTTGATCAAAATTAATTCAATGAATCGGTTTAAACATCAAACCTAAAGCAAGGTTTGAAAAAGAATAACACCAAAAGGGTATCAAGAAAACACAAAGGTTTTTTCTGTATTCAACCATTCCTTATCACCATAACTTTTTTATTAACACACTCTTTGCTAGCTGAGAGTCTAGTAAATGGATCCTCGAAGACCTCAGATGAAGGGCTATTGTATCAGGGACTTTTAAATAAAAATACTCGTTCTTTATTTTAAGGTCAAAGATTCATCCCTTTCATGTTTATTGAAATAAAAAAAACATAATTAAGGTAAACAAAATTATCATGTTTATAGAAATACAAAAAAAACATAAATAAAAAACATAACAGTGATACTAACCTAAAATGCACCACAATTTACAAAGAAATCTTATTCATCGAAACTTCACCTGTTCGACTTAATATTGATAAGTTGTATTTTTTATTTATATATTATTAAGTAATAATCATGATAACATATAAGATCACTTTCTATCAAAGCGTTCTCATAGATGTATCAATAGAGACCTTCGTCGAAGCAAGGTATAAGACGATGGCAAAAACTACGTATGACAATGCTTCTGACATATCGCTAACAAATGTGTCGATTCTTGTCTAGAAAATATCATCAAGTGACTAAGACTGGTTTGACCCTTCTCTTTCACTCCCAACTTTCTCCTTGTTTCTGAGTTGACACCTTCCGCACTGCATCTTATATTATCAACTGGTGGCCTATTTCACTTCTTGGAGGTAAGTCACTCTTTGAGCTCCTCTACGGCTACTCTCACATAGGTTGACTTGGATTTCAAAGGACGGAATTGAACTTTCATTAAAGATATATTCGTGACAATGACTTAAGCGAACTAGGTAAGTGGCCTTACTATCGGCATGGTTATATTTGATGTTGACATGTGCCCCGTGGTTCTGCACGGGTCATATATACTGATATGTATGAATTATTTGTGAATCGGTATGCTTATATTATGTTTATGTTATGTTATAATATGTGAATTATATGATAAATAGTATGGTACGATGTGTTCAAGGATATGTTTGAGATAGTATACGAGAAGGATGCAAAAAACGAAATCTAACGAGAGAAATAAGATACGTTCATGAAACATTAATGTTAGGTTATATACCGGAGTGCTATGGATAGGGGAGATTGATGAAAGAATATGATTAGGATATGGGTAGAAAGTGATAGATTTGTGATAGATTGATAGAATGATAGCGTTAAGATTCGTTCCTATTATGATATGACTAAGGTACATTCACGTAATGATATGACTGTGATAGGTATAAGAACGTTAAGGCTATGATAAGTTAGGGAATGATATGACCACGAAGTGTTTACGATATGACATGTTTATGATACGATATATTGTGATGTGATATGTTATTTTTAGATTGTTTTGTGTGATCATTGAGTAATTGTTGTATGAATTGCACGTTCGAAAATGACATGTTAAAAGCATGGAGTGTTATGTTATGTTTTCTAAATTGTATGTACACCACATGTTATGAATGACATGATATCACGGTAAATGAAATGAAATGTAACCCCGTTAGGATTATGTATGATACGTAGACTGAAAAATGAGAAATGACATGTTAAGCATGAAAGATGATAGCGGGGTTATATTCATTAATGATAAAAGTAGAAATATTGGGGACCTCATGCATTATGTGTGTTCATGCATTGAGGGGATACCCCTATTCCATCATGAGGGTACGGACGCATACATCCAATGGCAGGACAATGATCATTATGTTTTGCATAGCGCTGCCATGACGGTTACTAGTTCTAACGGGTGTCCTGCCTAGGGAGCGTCCTAGTGTATGCTCGCCCGACAAGTAAGGTGGCCCAGCGGTGTGCGAACTGACTGGTGAACCCATACCTGCACGTATGGGCTGTGTGTAGAGTATATGGTACAGGTCCAAATTACCCGATAGAACAACACCGTAGGAAGACAGATTGAAATATAGGTCCCATCATCTCATTTGCATGTGATTGTTGCATCTAACTCTAATAGTGCGGTCACTTACTGAGTATTTCTTTAAATACTCAAGCCGTGTGCTACTACATTTTTCAGGTTAAGGCAAGGCATTCCTGTACGACTGACGACAGCATCGCAACTCGAGACCATGGCACATGCATAGGATAGTGGTATTTATTTTCTTAGACTTAGGCTGAATAGAATGTTTTTAAGTTGAACTCTTAGTTATTTTATTTAGTCATTTGTTGTGTCGTTTTAAAGATCTTTACTGAATAAAAATCAATAATAACTTTATTGAAAATATAATATGTTTTTATTTACAAATTATGAGTTTTAAGACATAAAACCCAGCCTCCATGGTGGAATAAACAATGCAACCTTGCTTTATGCTTCTCCATATTATTGCTCCTCCGTTCAGAGTGAAAACAGATCCCGATGTCGATTTCCTCGAATAGATATCGGTATGAAAATATGAGTCAGTGTACCCTGTAAGGATCAGATCCTTAACGTCGTACATTAGCATATAGTCCCTCATTCTCCTAAGATACATGAGGATTTTTTTTACGGTAGTCCAATGAGCATGTCCCGGATTGGACTGATATCTGTTGACAATTACCACAACATAGTATATGTCAGATCGGGTATACAACATGGCATACATCAGACTACCGACTCCTGATGCATAGGGAATATGTCTCATATCCTCAACTTCTTGAGGTGTCCTAGGACTTTGTTCCTTCGACAAATGAACTCCGAACCTGAAAGGTAATAATCCTTTCTTGGAGTCCTGCATCTTATATCGAACCAACATTTTGTCGATGTACGATGCCTAAGACAATGCTAGTGTTTTGTTCTTGCGATTTCGAACAATTTGGATTCTAAGAACAAACTGAGCCTCTCTCAAATCTTTCATTTGGAATTGTATCGCTAGCCAATACTTAATGTCAATTAGAAATCCCACATAACGTACAAGACTAGGAAAATTACTGTAAAGTTGACTATCTTCTTGTAAATACAAAGTTCGTGAACATTCTGTTTAAAGCCATAAGATTTGATAGCAGTATCAAACCTAATATTCCAAGATCGAGATGCTTGTTTCAACCCATAAATGGATCTTTTAAGCTTGCAAATCTTTTGCTCGTGATCCTGTTTGATGAACTCCTGTGGTTGAGCCATATAGATACTCTCCTCAAGATTGTTGTTTAGAAAGGCAGTCTTGACATCCATTTGCCAAATTTCATAATCATAAAATGTGGCAATGGACAAGAGTATTCTAATTGATTTAAGTATAGCAACGGGGAGAAAGTTTCTTCATAGTCCACCCCCTCTCTTTGGGTATAACCCTTTGCTATAAGTTGAGCTTTAAAGGTCTGTACCTTACAAACTTGGTATCGTTTCCTCTTGTAGATCCATTTGCAACCAATAGGTTTTACCCCATCTAGTTGATCTACAAGTTCCCAGACTGAATTTTGAAGTACATTGACTCCATTTCAAGATTTATGGCTTTGATCCACTTATCTCTATCTTCATCATTCATTGCCTGTTTATAGGTCAATGGATCCTCAACGCCATCACCAGGTATGATGACCTATGTTTCTGCCAAACCCAAGTAACGATCGGGTTGAGTTATAACCCTCCCACTACGTTGTGGCATTCTCAACTCTTGAGAACGATGTGATTGACTAGAATTGTGAGCTCCATCAACAACTCATGTTGAAGGACCAGTCTGATCAACAACTCTTGTTGTTTTATTAGTAGCTTCTTTAGAAATCTCACTCAATACTAGTTTGCTGGGAGGTTGATGATTTCTTACGTGGTCTTCCTCTAAGAATGTAGCATTTGTTGATACAAATATTCTATTTTCTTGAGGGTCATAAAACAGACCACCTTTCGTCTCTTTGGGGTATCCTACGAATAGGCATAATTTTGAACGACGTTCTAGTTTCTTGTGGTTTTAAACCAACACATGTGCTGAGCATCCCCAAATCCTGAAGTGACGTAAACTACCTTTACGCCCTCTCCATAACTCATAAGGTGTTTTTGAAACACTCTTAGAAGGAACCATGTTCAAAATTTATGCAGTAGTGATATGTGAAAATCACTACAAGGGGAGTAAGATTCAGATTACCTTGTTGATCGAATATCTCAAGGCAAGAACATTGTTTGAGATTCGAATCCCTCCACAAGCAAGATCGATCATGTCTAGCTTGAATGATTCTTGTTGATCAAATATCTCAACGCAAAAATACTTGTTTGAGATTCGAATCACTCCACAAGCAAGATTGATCATGTCGAGCTTGAATGATTCTACATGCAACCTAAACTACATAAAATTGCAAAGAAACTCAGCCATTGGCTAAAGAAAAGCACGAATGCTTCTTTTACTATATTTTCCAAGTCTACTTACAAATCCAACATACATGGCTTTATATAGCCTAAAAAATGAAACTATTAAAGACATTCCAAAAGTTGTAACATTCGTACTTAATGGCAATAATTAGTCATTATGTAAATGTAACCTAAAGTAAATAAAATGTCATAAAATACAATAACTCTAAATTACTCTAAATTGTAACCTACCAAAAATTTATAACAATCAAACTTCATTCTTCTTCAATGTGACATGAATTGAAACATCTTTTGATAATTTTGACAAGCTTTTCTTCACATCTTCATTGAAGTATATTGTATGATGGATGTCTTTTGGTTCATATCAAGTAGTCTCCACTGCATATCCCAAACTCGAATCAGGTAATTGAGCGAAACTCATCATAGACCGAACCATTTCTAACAGAGTTCTATTTCTCCTTTCTGATACACCGTTCTGTTGAGGCATACCAGGGGCTGAGAGTTGAGACGTGATTCCATGTTCTATCATATAGCCTTGGACTCTTAAGTCCATATACTCTCCATCTCGATCTGATCGAAGTGTTTTAATAGTTTTTCCTAATAGATTCTCAACCTCAGTCTTATTGATATGAACCAAGAGACATCAATCAGACAATATACTTCAATGAAGATGTGAAGAAAATATTGTTGAAATTATCAAAAGATATTTCAATTCATGCCACATTGAAGAAGAATGAAGTTTCATGTCATAAATTTTGGGTGGATTACAATTTTGAGTAATTTGAGTTACTGTATTACATTAATATATTTTAAGACTTTTTATTTAGTAGTTACAATTACATAACGGTTAATTATGATCATTAAGTATGAATGTTACAACTCTTGGAATGCCTTAAATAGTTTCATTTTGAGGCTATATAAAGCCATGTATGTTGTTGTATTCGTAAGAAGACTTGGAAAATGTAGTAAAAAAAAGCATTTGTGTTTTCTTTAGCTAATGACTAAGTTTCTTTGCAATTTGATGTAGTTTAGGTTGCATCTAGAATCATTAAAGCTCGACACGATCAATCTTTCTTGTGGAGTGATTCAAATCTCAAACAAGTGTTCTTGCGTTGAGATATTTGATCAACAAGAACCATTCAAGCTCGACATGATCGATCTTGCTTGTGGAGTGATTCGAATCTCAAACAATGTTCTTGCCTTGAGATATTCGATCAACAAGGTAATCCGAATCTTACTCCCCTGTATTGATTCCTTACCTTATCACTTATACTCTCTGAACTGATATGAACCAAGAGACATCAATCATACAATATGCTTCAATGAAGATGTGAAGAAAATATTGTTGAAATTATCAAAAGATATTTCAATTCATGCCACATTGAAGAAGAATGAAGTTTTATGTTATAAATTTTGGGTAGATTACAATTTAGAGTTATTGTATTTCATAAATGTATTTTAAGACTTTTTATTTACTTTAGGTTACAATTACATAATGGTTAATTATGGCCATTAAGGATCAATGTTAAAACTCTCATTTGATAGTTTCAACAATATTTTCTTCACATATTCATTGAAGCATATTGTATGATTAATGTCTCTTGGTTCATATCATTCTCCACTTCTTCAAGAGGATTCGTCCTCGAATCTATTTGTGAAACTTTGCTGCAAAAAATAAGTTATGGAAATACAAAGGATTCACAACACTCTCTCACGAGTATACACTTAAGGAATTTTAGGCCACTCTTTTTACACTCATTTACACAAATGAAACTCTCATTCTCACGTCTCAAAATTTTAAATAGAGCAAAGATTGAATTTTGAACTCTAGGTCGATTAAAAACTAAAAAGATGAAAATAAATAAAAATCAAATTGAGAAGAAACGCAAAGGAAACATATATCCGATCTTGAGCCTGAAGCTCTGATACCAAATGATAAGATAAGGAATCACTACAAGGGGAGTAAGATTCGGATTACCTTGTTGATCGAATATCTCAAGGCAAGAACATTGTTTGAGATTCGAATCACTCCACAAGCAAGATCGATCTTGTCGAGCTTGAATGGTTCTTGTTGATCAAATATCTCAACGCAAGAACACTTGTTTGAGATTTGAATCACTCCACAAGAAAGATTGATCGTGTCGAGCTTTAATGATTCTACATGTAACCTAAACTACATCAAATTGCAAAGAAACTTAGTCATTGGCTAAAGAAAGCACAAATGCTTTTTTTTACTACATTTTCCAAGTCTTCTTAGAAATACAACAACATACATGGCTTTATATAGCCTCAAAATGAAACTATTTAAGGCATTCCAAGAGTTGTAACATTCATACTTAATGATCATAATTAACCGTTATGTAACTATAACCTAAAGTAAATAAAAATTCTTAAAATACATTAATGAAATACAATAACTCTAAATTACTCTAAATTGTAATCCACCCAAAATTTATAACATGAAACTTCACTCTTCTTCAATGTGGCATGAATTGAAATATCTTTTAATAATTTCAACAATATTTTCTTCACATCTTCATTGAAGCATATTGTATGATTGATGTCTCTTGGTTCATATCATGAACATTGAGTGGTGTTATGTATTGCTCTATTGTATGCAAATTCCACAAAAAGTAGAGTCTCTTCTAAGATTTAAGATTTTTAGAAATTAGTGACTAGTAAGGCTCCTAATGTTCTATTAACAACCTCAGTTTGTCCATCGGTTTGGGGGTGACATGTTGTAGAAAATAGAAGCTTAGTTCCCAACTTTTCCCACAAAACCTTCCAAAAATGGCTTAAAAATTTTACATCCCTGTCACTAACAATGGTTTTGGGAATACCATGCAATCTAGCCACCTCCTTAAAGAATAGATTAGCTATGTTGGTAGCATCATCTGTTTTGTTATATGGAATGAAATGTGTCATCTTACTAAACCTATCAACTGCCACAAAAATGCTATCATGGTGTCTTCTAGTCTTTGGTAATCCTATAACAAAATCCATGCTAATGTCAACCTATGGTTCACTAGGAACATCTAAAGGTATGTAAAGACCATGTGGTTGTGTCTTAGACTTAGCCTCCTTACATTTAAAACATTGCTTGCACACTTTGTTCACATCTTTCCTCATTCTCAACCAATAAAAATGTTCACACAACATGCTATATATTTTAAATTCTCCAAAATGTCCCATAAGTCCTTCCCCATGAGCCTCCTTCACAAGTAACTCTCGAATAGAACATTTAGGAATACAAAGTTTACCCATCCTAAAAAGCATATCATCGAACACAATATGATTTGGCACATGTTTCCCTTGTAAACATTGCATATACACATCATAAAATTCAGATTTTTCAACTTTGTACAATTCAATCATTTGTTAAAACCAAGAATTTTTGAAGTAAGGGAAGAAAATAAAGCATACCTTCTTGATAAGGCATCTGCGACCACATTATCCTTCCTCTTTTTGTAATGGACTACATAAGGAAATGTCTCAATGAATTCCACTCATTCAACATGTCTCCTATTTAGCTTTGTTTGGCTTTTAAGGTGCTTCAAACTTTCATGATCCGTATGAATAACAAACTCTTTTGACCACAAATAATGTCGCCAAACTTGCAAAGCCCTCACAAGTGCATATAACTCTTTGTCATAAGTCGGATAGTTGAGTTGTGCTCCATTAGGCTTTTCACTAAAGAACAAGATTGACCTTTTTTCCTGTATTAAAATAGCTCCTATGCCTATCCCACTTGCATCACATTCAATTTCAAAAGATTTATCAAAGTTAGGTAAAGCAAGACAAGGTGCATTGGTTAATTTATCTTTCAGTTCATTGAATGCATTCTCTTGTTTTTCCTTCCATTCAAATTTCACATGCTTTTTAACAAGTTCATTCAATGGTGATGCTATGCTACTGAAATCCTTAATGAATCTCCTATAGAAACTAGCCAAACCATGAAAAGATCTTACCTCGGTTGCATTCGTGGGGGTTGGCCATTCACTAATAGCTTTTACTTTTTCTTCATCAACTTGTACTCCATTCTTTCCAACTAAGAACCCTAGGAAGTTGACTTGGTAAAGACAAAAACTGCATTTTTTGAAGTTGGCATAAAGCTTCTCTTCTCTAAGTTTAAACAAAATTTTCTTAACGTGCAAAATATGATCATTCAAGCTTTTTGAGTAAACAAGGATATCATCAAAGTATACAACAACAAATTTTCCAATATAGTCTCTCAAAACATGATTCATTAGCCTCATAAAAGTACTTGGTGCATTTGTAAGGCCAAACGGCATAACAAGCCACTCATAAATCCCAAACTTTGTTTTGAAAGCCGTTTTCCACACATCTCCCACATTCATTCGAATTTGATGATAACCACTTTTAAGATCTATTTTTGAAAACAGATTAGCACCATATAATTCATCCAACATGTCATCCAATCTAGGAATAGGGTGTCGATACTTTACCGTTATCTTGTTGATGGCTCGACATTCAACACACATCCTCCACGTGCCATCTTTCTTGGGTACCCAAAATCACAGGAACCGAACAAGGACTCATGCTTTCTCTAACATATCTGATATGGAAATCAACCCAAGGGAAAGTATGGAACGAATTACCTTGATGATCAAGATCAAGAGTAAAGAAAACTCGTTTCTAAACTCGTGATTCGAATCACTCCACAAGAGGTTTGATCAATACCACTTGAATGACTCTACATGAAAGTTCTAAACACAAGAATTTGCAAAGAAAGTTTAGCTCTCAACAAAGCTAAAATAGAAATTCTATTCTTAATTCCAAAGTTTGATGTCTAATCAAAGAAAAGAAGGCTTTATATAGCCTTTACAACCTTAACCTATGTCATACATAACTCCCAAATTAAATGGGCTAGTAAATGAGAAATACCCATAACCTCCATATTAAAATGGCTAGTTAATGGTGGAATATAGTAACCTATGTGGGTTACAATATAACCTTAACTCCTATATTTAAAACTAGCTTAAATATGACAACAAATAGTTAAACTATAATTAAATAATTGAAATAATAAAATGTGCTTATTAGTCATCTTTTGACTATTTGATAAATTCGGCGGAGTTCATTAAATGCAACTTAAAGTGCATTTAATTCATCTTTGTCTTGAAGCTCAACTTTGCAGAACATATAAGGGAGGTCTCCAACGTCTTCTAGAATTTCTTTTGATGAACTCACCATAGCTTGAATATAACTGTATAAGGTTTGTTGTAGCTTCTTGGCTCTCGTCCTTGTAATTGGACCTTGAGGTATGGAAATTCCTTGGTCGTGGTTCATATCATTCTCCCCCTCTTGAGAAGGATTCGTCCTCGAATCCAAGCCATCACCTGCATCAAAAGGACTCAAATCAACAACATTAAAAGTTGCACTAACACCGTACTTACCTGGTAAATCAATTTTATAAGCATTGTTGTTGATGCGCTCAAGAACTTGAAAAGGTCCATCTCCTCGTGGTAAAAGCTTAGATTTTCTTTGAGTAGGAAATCTTTCTTTTCGGAAATGCACCCAAACCCAATCTCCTGGCTTGAAGATGACAATCTTACGTCCTTTATTAATTCGGGTGGCAACCTTGGAATTTTGTTTCTCAATTTGTTCTTTTACTTGCTTGTGCAGTTTATGAACAAACTCAACCTTGGCATTTGCATCAAAATTCACAAATTCTTTTGAGGGTATAGGTAACAAGTCAATGGGGTTAAAGGATTAAAGCCATAAACAATTTCAAAAGGTGTGCATTTAGTAGTGCTATGAACAACCCTATTATATGCAAATTCTATAAATGGCAAACAATCCTCCCCAGTCTTAAGATTCTTATCAATAATAGCCCTAAGCATACTAGTCATGGTTCTATTAACAACTTTAGTTTGTCCCTCCATTTGAGGATGACAAGTAGTTGAATATACGAGCTTAGTTCCTAACTTACCCCATAAAACACACCAAAAGTGGCTTAAAAATTTGACATCACGATCACTAACGATGCTTTTAGGAATGCCATGCAATCGTACAACTTCCCTAAAGAACAGGTCTGTAATATGTTTTGCATCATCAGTTTTGTGACAAGGAATAAAATGAGCCATTTTACTAAATCGATCAACCACAACAAAGATGCTATCATAACCTTTCCTAGTCCTAGGTAAACCTAAAACAAAATTCATTGATATATCAATCCAAGGACCATTAGGAACTGGTAATGGGGAGTATAAACCATGTGGTTGAAGTCTAGACTTAGCTTGTTTACATGCTATGCAACGAGCACAAACTTTATGTACATCATGTCTCATTTTAGGCCAAAAAAAATGTTCAGAGAGCACATCATAAGTTTTAGAAACTCCATGGTGTGCCATTAAACCACCTCCATGAGCTTCCCTCACAAGTAGCTCACGTATGGAACAAGATGGTATGCAAAGTTTACCTTTTCGGAACAAAAATCCATCTAACAACAAGTAATTATCCACAATGAGTCCTTTTTCACAAGATTCAACAAAAGGAGCAAAGAACATGTCTTGTTGATACAAATCCTTTATGTGTTCAAAACCCAACAACCTAGCATTCAAAGTATTGAGGAGGACATACCTTTGTGATAAAGCATCTGCAACAATGTTCTCCTTACCTTGTTTATATCTTATGACATAAGGGAATGTTTCAATAAATTCTAACCACTTAGCATGTCGCCTGTTGAGTTTATTTTGTACTCTCAAATGCTTTAAACTTTCATGATCCGTATGAATAATGAACTCCTTAGGCCAAAGATAATGTTGCCAGGTTTGCAATGCACGAACCAAAGCATAAAGCTCTTTGTCATAAGTTGGATACCTCAAAGATGCACCAGTCAACTTCTCACTAAAGAACATTAAAGGTCTTTGATTTTGCATTAATATAGCACCTATCCCTACTCCACTAGCATCACATTCAATTTCAAAAGTAGAGTCAAAATTAGGTAATGTAAGCAAAGGAGCAGAACTCAATTTTTCTTTCAAAGTATTAAAAGCAAGTTCTTGATCTTTTTCCCATATAAAGGATACATTTTTCTTAACAAGTTCATTCAAGGGTGAAGCAATTGTACTAAAATTCTTAATGAACCTACGGTAGAAACTTGCAAGACCATGAAAACTTCTTACCTCACTTACATTTTTAGGTGTAGGCCACTCTTTTATAGCCTTCACTTTCTCCTCATCAACCTCAACACCATTAGATGAAACTACAAACCCAAGAAAGTTAACTTTTTCCATGCAAAAGCTACATTTCTTTAAATTTACATACAAACATTCATTTCTTAAAGTAGTCAAAACATTGCGTACATGGGTAATATGATCATCTAAAGATTTAGAGTAAACAAGGATGTCATCAAAATAAACAACCACAAACTTACCTAAGTATTCTCGTAAGACATGGTTCATTAGTCTCATGAATGTACTAGGTGCATTAGTTAATCCAAAAGGCATAACCAACCATTCATAAAGACCATACTTGGTTTTAAAAGCTATTTTCCACTCATCCCCAATATGCATGCGAATTTGATGATAACCCGATTTTAAATCAATCTTAGTAAAAAGACTACATCCATGCAATTCATCAAGCATATCATCTAATCTAGGAATTGGATGCCTATACTTTATAGTTATCTTGTTTATAGCCCTACAATCAACACACATACGCCAAGAACCATCTTTCTTAGGTACAAGAATAACTGGAACAGAACAAGGACTCTAACTTTCACGTACATACCCTTTAGCAAGGAGTTCACTTACTTGCCTTTGTATCTCTTCAGCCTCCTTTGGATTAGTCCTATATGCTGGTCAATTTGGAATGGGGTGCGCCAGGAATGAAGTCAATCTTGTGTTCAATCCCTCTAAGTGGTGGAAAACTACTAGGCATCTCTTCAGAAAATAAATCTTCAAACTCTTGCAAAAGCACAACAAAATCACTAGGCAAAGAAGGGTTAAGCATGTTAGTAAAGTAACAAGAACCCTTGCACATAAGTACAAGAATAGTCTGGTTAGAGAGCAAAACATTCCTAGCCTCACTTGATCTAACATACAAGCTTACTGATTTGGCATTTCTCTCTTTTTTTCTCTAGGCTGAGTGTTACTCTCTTGCTTTTCACTCAAGCTCATTTTTTCACTTGATTCTTTTTCAATTTTTACTTTTGCATCAGTCTCTTGCATTTTCTTTTCAAGTTTGCAATGATCAATAAATACATCTTTTGGAGACAATGGAACAAGAGTAGTTTTTCTACCATTGGGAGTAAAAGAGTATCGATTTGCATACCCATCATACATTACCCGACGATCAAATTGCCATGGCCTCCCCAGTACTAAATCTTCAACATGCATGGATACAACATCACATAAAACATCATCAACATATTTTCCAATAGAAAATGAAACAAGAGTTTGTTGAGTTACCCGTACTTCCCCACAATCATTCAACCATTGAAGCTTGTAGGGTCTTGGATGTGGTTGTGTCTTTAAATTAAGTCTTTTGACCAGAATGGAACTCACAACATTGGTGCAACTACCGCTACCAATTACCACACTACAAAGTACAGATTGAACAATACAACGAGTTTGAAACAAGTTCTCTCTTTGGTCTAGGCCGTCCTCCTTAATGTGGGTGTTTAGAGCTCGTCGAGTAACCAAAGATATATGTGTAAGGTCCTCTTTGCTAAACTCCTCACTCTCATCAGTTTCCTCATTTATGTTGTCATGTGCCTCGTCATCCGTAACAATTTCTCCCTCCTTGATGGTCATAATTCTTGCATTTGGGCAATCTCTACTATTGTAACGACCCGAAATTTTCTACTTAATTTAAGGTCGCTACTGTATACATACCATAAACATTAATGTGGAAGACTTCATTTAAATTCCATAAAACATAACCTTTATCTTAAAACACAGCCATGGACTTACGTGTTTCGAAAACATCTTTAAAACGACACAACAAAAGACTCGAAATAAAATAAATAAACGTTTAAGTTTAAAACATCCTATTCTATCCTAAGTCTAAGAAAATAAATACCACTATCCTATGCATGTGCCATGATCTCGAGTTGCGATGCCGTCGTCAACCGTACAGGAATGTCTTGCCTTAACCTGAAAAATGTAGTAGCACATGGCTTGAGTATTTAAAGAAATACTCAGTAAGTGACCCCACTATTCGGGTTAAATGCAACAATCACATGCAATAATATGATGGGACCTATCTTTCGTTTCGTTTCTTTTTCGTTTCTTTTTCGTTTCGTTTCGTTTTCCCTACGGTGTAATCCTAACAGGTAATCGTGGACATGTACCATATCCTCTACACGCAGCCCATACGTGCGAGTATGGGCTCACCAGCTAGTTCGCACACCGCTGGGCCACTATCCCTAGCCGGTGGGCATGCTCTAGGGCCCACCGGGACCCGTTAGAATTAAAACCATCACGGCAGCGCTATACAAGGCATAACGATCGTTGTCCTGCCCTTTGGATGTACGCGTCCGTACCCTCGTGATGGGATAGGGGTATCCCCCCAAATGCATGATCACACAATATGCATGAGGTCCCACTAGTCCTACAGTCATCATTTAATGAACATAACCCCGTGTCACGTCTTCATGCTTACATGTCATTCTCATTCTCATTTCGTTACATATCATACATATTCTTAGCGGGGTTATGTATCATGCAATTTACCGTATTTCATGTCATACAATTCATTCAGTTACATTTCAATACCCATACAACAAGCCATAATCGTACAAGGGCCACACATCGTCACATGCATTCATATCACATCAACTAAGCAGCATAAATAACATACATTCACGTTCACATGATTTCGTACTTAAGCACAATAATCTAGCATACAATGGATCATATCATAACCAAGTCATAACGTAAACACTTCATAGTCATATCGTTCTCTAAATTACCATAGCCTTAACGTTCTTATACCTATCACAGACATATCATTACGTGACGTACTTTAGTCATATCATCACCAGAACGTATCCTAGCGCCATCGTTCTATCAATCTATCACAAACCTATCCCTTTCTACCCATAACCTAACCGTATTCTTTCATCAATCTCTCCTATCCATAGCACTCCGGTATGTAACCTAACCTAACGTTTCGTGAACGTATCTTACTCCTATCGTTACATTTTGTTTTGTGCATCCTTCTCGTATCCTATCTCAAACATATCCTTGAGCACATCGTACCATAATTATTATCATACAAACCACATATTATAACATAACATAACATATAGGAAGCATATCGATCCACAGACAATTCACACATATCAATATATATGACACATACAGAACCACAAGGCACGTGTCAACATCAAATATAATCATGCCGATAGTAAGGTCACTTACCTGGCTAGCTTAAATCGTTGTCACAAATATATCTTTAATGAAAGTTCGATTCCGTCCTTTGAAATTCGAGTCAACCTATATGAGTTCATGACATCAGTTTCAAGTTTGAACTCTATAAAATTATTTCTCTAATTTAGATTGGCCATCGTAAAATTTTGATATTTAGTGTTAGACAATTTAAAGGAGCTCACTGCACTCTGATATTTCCTGTTTTACTTTTAAATCCTGTTCAACAAATCTTTCCTCAATCTTTCCTCTTCTTCTGTAATTATTTTTAAGAAGGTATTATTCAATTTTGTTAATCTATTTCTACTTCTCAATCTTTCCTTTTTATTTTTATGTATCTCTATCTCTATCTCATTTTTTCTTATTTCCTTTGTCTTCTTTCTGATTTAGTTAACAATTATATTCTTAGCTTCTAATTTAATCATTCATTTGGTTATATTCTTTTCCTATAATTCATATCAAATTACAACCTGAATCATTGCAACAATTTAGTAGATCTAAATCATTGCAACAATTTAATAGATCTAAAATATAATTGGTTTTGATTTCCTAAACTCATACAAAATTCTTTTCATTTAATCTCTGATTCAAAACTAAATAATTGTAACAAAATTAATATTATTTAATAAAATAAAAGGAAGATTTAACATACTGACCTCTTCAAATGACATATCTCCTCCGACGGAGCTAGTCTGCTTAAACCTTTTGTTTTCTTTTTTTATTTGTTTTTGTAGAAATGGAGAATTTTGGGTAAATCTGCAGTTGTTTTTAAAAGAAGAGATTCGTAATTTGTTGCCAGATTTATTTTTAGGGAAGGAGTGGTGAGAGATTGAAGGAAGGAGGAGGGATGGTTACCGAATATTTTTTTTCTTTTAATTTTTATTTATTTATTTATTTATTTTATTATTTTAACTAATTTTTTTTATAATTATTTTTATTGGTTTATTTCTTTATTTATTTTTGGGCTATTACAACTACAGTGTCCTACCCCTTGACATCTCCAACACTTTAAATCCTTATTTCGAACATTAGATTTTTCTACTTTTTCTTTCCCTGTTCTTGAACTCTCCCCTTTCTCAAATTTAGCTTGAGGCTTCTCATTAATCTCTGGATTTCTATGCTTATAATCAATGTTCTTACTATCATTTTTCCATGTAGAAGTAGAATTGGGAAAAGTTTTAGAAGAATACCGTTGAGACCTTCTTTGGATTTGCCTCTCGATCTTAATTGCAATGTGCAACAACTCCTCAATATTAGAATAAGGCTATAAATCAGTCTTGTCTGCAATCTCTATATTTAACCCATTAAGAAACCGCGCCATGAGAGCCTTCATGTCCTCATCGAGATCAAGTCGATCCATCAATGTATCCATCTCCTTGTAATAATCTTCCACAGACTTGCGTCCTTGTTTCAATGCGTGAAGCTTTTGCGCCATGTCCCATTGAAAATATTGTGGAACAAAACGCTTCCTCATGGACTCTTTGAACTCGTACCATGAATCAATTGGTGTTTCAAGGTTTCTTCTCCTACTTGACATCAATTTTGTAAGGAAAAAAACGCAACAGAAGGGGAGAATAATCGAAGACACATAAATTATTTCTTGTTTTTGTGGTGTCTTTAGAACTTGACACCATTTTCTTTATATACTAAAAAATTTACCTATTTCTGCTACAAATCAGCAACCACTCCACCACTCCTTCTACTCCTTCCACTCCTACTACTCCACTCCCTACAAGGTAGTTCCTTCCCCTACTTACAATATTTCCAACCTTTTTTCATGGAGAAATAAACCGACCTTTTTTCATGGAGAAATAAATCGACCTTTTTTCATGGAGAAATAAACAACAGAAATAAAATAATAATAATAAAAAACAAATAATAAAAACAAGTTTATAACCAACAAATTTATCCCACCAAATTTTAGCATATTGTTTGAATTGAGCAATGCATAACAGTACTTCTTTTTATCACTAAAATTATGACAGTTGAACACCGACTCCACTGTTTTCTCCCATTGAAGGTACTCCTCTGGATCGGTTTTGCAATAAAACTTGGGAAGTTTTAATTTGATGCTGCCCATGTTACGATCAATTCTATTGTCATAAGGAACTCGTTGTTGTAAATTATGATACCTTCTTCCATGGTCTCTCCCTCGCATCAAGCCATGACCAACCGCATGAGGATTATCCTCGTGGTGATCAGAATTGTCGCCCTCATATGTATCGGTTGAGGGCGTAGGTTGTGGAATCCTCTGTCGTGCTTGATTTTGAATCTCCAATCTTCCTATTCAATCAGTCAACTCTTCTATTCCTCGAATTAGTCTTTCCATGGTTCGTTGTTGTGCTTCTCTCAATCGTGCATCAGTAATGTTAGTTTTGTCGTCTGGATTTTCCATGCTACAAAAGAAGGGTAAAAGAAAAAAAAAGGACCTCACAAGCGCTCCCTCACGTGTATTCACTCGTAAATGTAGTTCACTCGTGTTTAGCACTCAACACTCGAATCAATGTGTCACTCCCTTACAAACTCACTCTCACAATTGAGCACACACAAATCACACTAAAAAAAAAACAAATTGGGATGTGAGACAAGGTATGTTACAGAGCTAAGTGCAATTCAACACCTAAACAAGGGTATTGAAGGAGCAATCCGAATAACGACAAAGAAACGAATTAAAGAAAGAAAATGATTAAGGACTAATTTAGACGAAGTAACATATGAGAGTTACATATAATAATCAAGAGAAAAAAAGAAAGACATTTAACATCAATAAGCTTTCTTTCTTTCAACGGTTTTTTTTTTTCTTCTGATTGGTAAAATCTAATCAATTTACCAACAAGAAAATTGATTTAGAAGATCTTAAAGAAGAGCACAGTGTTGATAAGATCTAGATCTAACACTTTAAAGAACATAAACACTTTAAAGAACATAAGAATTTTTTTTTTTTTTTTTGTTATATATTTTTGTGATAGAACATGAACATTCTACACAAACTAAGAAAAAAAAATTATAAGAGAATTAAAAGAGATAAGCGCAATGAAACATATATTCGATCTTGAGCCTGAAGCTCTGATACCAAAATGATATGAAAATCAACCCAAGGGAAAGTATGGAGCGGATTACCTTGATGATCAAGATCAAGAGTAAAGAAAACTCGTTTCTAAACTCGTGATTCGAATCACTCCACAAGAGGTTTGATCAATATCACTTGAATGACTCTACATGCAAGTTCTAAGCACAAGAATTTGCAAAGAAAGTTTAGCTCTCAACAAAGCTAAAATAGAACTTCTATTCTTAATTCAAAAATCTGATGTCTAATCAAAGAAAAGAAGGCTTTATATAGCCTTTACAACCTTAACCCATGTCATACATAACTCCCAAATTAAATGGGCTAGTAAAGGAGAAATACCCATAACCTCCATATTAAAATGGCTAGTTAATGGTGGAATATAGTAACCTATGTGGGTTACAATATAACCTTAACTCTTTTATTTAAAACTAGCTTAAATATGACAAACAAATAGTTAAACTATAATTATATAATGCAATGAATAAAATGTGCATATTAGTTTATTAAATTCAGCGGAGTTTATTAAATGCAACTTAAATTGCATTTAATTCATCTCTTTCTTGAACCTCAACTTTGCACAACATACAAGGGAGGTCTCTAGCGTCTTCTAGAATTTCCTTTGATGAGCTCACCATAGCTTGAATATAACTATATAAGTTTGTTGTAGCTTCTTGGCTCTCATCCTTGTAATTAGACCTTGAGGTATGGAAATTCCTTGGTCGTGGTTCATATCACATGCCGTCTTCTTGGCAATAGTTCCATTTGGAACACCGTGATTCTTATCAATGTCATTTCTCATTTTTCGGTCTACGTATCATACATAATCCTAATGGGGTTACATTTTGATATGAATTCAACTACTGACCCTTCTCATGTACCCGAAGGACCAATTACAAGAAACAAGGCTAAGAAGATTCAAGAGACCTATACATTGCATCTTCAAAAGCTAGCTAGTGTACCGGTTGAAACAAAGACTTTTTAGCCCAAAAAATCTTTATAGCATTAGCATATCAAATCAAGAAGATAATGGAGTGGCTGATATTGGAAAGTAATTAGAAGACTTGCCTTTCGTACTTGAATTACCAATTAAGGAAATTTATGGAAAGTAATTAGAAGATTTGCCAGTTGAATTACCAATTAAGGAAATTTATTAATGTCTTATTTGCTACAATTTGTATTTAATAGAATTTATTAGTAATTTGTGGTTGGTGGCTGAACTTTATTATGGTAGGATTACCTTTTAGACCTATTTAAAGGCATGTAATACTCATGTTTAGGGGATTTTGTTGAATACAGAAAAAACCTGTGTTTTCTTGATACCCTTATGGTGTTATTCTTTTTCAAACCTTGCTTTAGGTTTGATGTTTAAACCGATTCATTGAATTAGTTTTGATCAAGCTAATTCTGTAGTCAATTGTCTTGGTATCTAAGAGTGACCATTATAGATTCAAAGCTCGATCTAAGAGTCATTCCTCTTCTAACTAGCTCTTGGTTGGAATCAAGCCGTTAAGTTAGCTTTCTCTGTGAAAGTTTTGGCAAGGATTCTAGAAGGACCTCTAGCTTTGCAAAATCCAGCATTTTTGGCACTTATCACATTTCATTTCATTTACCATGATATCATGTCATTCACAACATGCTGTGTACATACAATTTAGAAAACATAACATAACGCTCCATGCTTTTAACATGCCGTTTCATAACGTGCAATTCATACAACAATTACCTCAATGATCACACAAAAAAATCTAAAAATAACATATTACATCACAATATGTCATATCATAAACATGTTATATCTTAAACACTTCATGGTAATATCGTTCCCTAACTTATCATAGCCTTAACGTTCTTATACCTATCATAGTCATATCGTTACGTGAACGTACCTTAGTCATATCATCACAGAAACGTATCCTAACGCTATCGTTCTATCAATCTATCACAAACGTATCCCTTTCTACCCATATCCTAATAATATTCTTTCATCAATCTCCCATATCCATAGTACTCCGGTATGTAACCTAACCTTAACGTTTCATGAACGTATCTTACTCCTATCGTTAGATTTTATTTTGTGCATCATTCTCGTATCTTATCTCAGACATATCCTTGAACACATCATACCATAATTATTATCATACAATTCACATATTATAACGTAACATAAACATAATATAAGCATATCGATTCACAGATAATTCATACATAAAAATATATATGACCCGTGCAGAACCATGGGGCACGTGTCAACATCAAATATAACGATGCCGATAGTAAGGCCACTTACCTGGTTAGCATAAGTCGTTGTCACGAATATATCTTTAATGAAAGTTCAATTCCGTCCTTTGAAATCCAAGTAAACCTATGTGAGCCCATGACATCAGTTTCAAGTTTGAACTCTATACAATTATCTATAATCTACTTTTGTTCATGTTAAAAGTCTTGAAATGTTGTGTGTATATATATAATGCTATTTTCACTAAATATCTTATTTTCTATTATTAATGTTGTAGGGAATTTATTCTTACTGGACAATGGACAAAATTTAATGGAGTTTCTTGTCCTCTGATCTTTTCGATTTTATTTTTAAATTCTATTCACCAAATCTTTCCTCAATCTTCCCACCTCACTTCTGATTGTACACATTTACATTCTCTAAAACAGACATTACTTGCCTTCAGTGTTTATTTTCTAAACATATATTATTGGCCAATTTTAGTAGATTGCTGTCCTAATCTTACAATTTATAGGACGAAAATGAGATTTGATATTAGTAAAATATTTGATAAAGGAAGGAAGATGTGATCCTAAATTAATTTCTTATGACCATAAGCATAAAGGAAAGGAAATCTGAGATAGAGTTTTACCGTAATAACAGACCAAAATCTCTAAATCAGCAATGTGCGTGTTGAAAGCCATTTTACTTTTCTCTCAAATCTGACATTTTTTTGTTTGTTTGTTTGTTTTGAGTAACTACTCTTACTTTTTGGCATAAGGATGGGTTGAGAAGAGATAATTGTAGGAAGGAATGAAAGGTTAGTGGAGAGGAGTGGGGAAAGGTTGTTTTTTCTTATTTATTTATTTATTTATTATTATCATTTTTTATAATTATTTTTATTGGGTTATTTCTTTATTTATTTCATTATTTATGATTTTTTTGGGGGGCTATTACACCATAGTTCCGACAACATAACATAAGACTCTTTTTCTTGCTCCATAATGAACCTTTGAAGGATGTTGCATAAACCTAGAAATAATACCAACAGTAAATGCAATGTCAGGTCGTGTGTGCATTAAGTAAATTAATCCACCAACCAAGCTTTTGAACCTTGTAACATCTACCATTTCTGCTCCATCCTCATGTTGTAATTTCTCATTAATATTCGTTGGTGTGACTGCACGGTTACAATTAAGCATATTATATTAACTCATAATATCTTTGACATATTTTCTTTGCGAAATAAAAATCTCATATTCAACTTGACATGCTTCAAGACCAAGAAATAGTGCAATAAATCCATATCCGACATGCTTGTCTAGGACGTGTTGTCCATGGCCGCATGCCCATTCCAAACCCCTTTTGCATGCTTTCATCTTAGATATGTCTTTACTATTTTCATGTTTTATCAATATGGGGGTGTATGATCGTTCACCAAATCATGTCTACACCCACCAGAGGTAAATGCCCCGAAATGTAGTATAGGGATATGACTAGTTGTCACCTGTTCCTTTATTTGCTTATAGTCATGTAACACTGTTTTCTTCAATTCTTTCAAATCGTTTTCAAATGTATTTTCTCGCTCATGTTTTCTAAAACATTTTCCTCACACGTGACTCGAGGCTCAAACATATGTCAACATTGTCTATAGTGCTTGAATTTTTTACGGTTCACTTGTTCGCTAGAATAGAATAAGTGCCCCACAATTGCTGTTCCACTACTCCAAGAGTGCGATTGTGATAAGTAGTATTAGAGCCAAGTTAGCTATCTAGAAAGTATTACACAAACATGTCCGTAACAAAATAACTGACAAGTCCCAGGCTGATCGATTAGCTGAAATCGAAAAACAATTACTCTACATGAGTGAAATTCCTGATGGAATAGGCCTTTTGGATGGAATCTTGCATGAATGAGATTGCTGCTATAGCTGAAAGAATCGATGAGATGACAGATCACCTTGAGGCAATGCCTATCCGCGAATTACAGACTAGGGTCGAGGCCCTATAAGACAAGGCCAAAAATGCTGGTGGCTTCGAGCGTAGGGATAACTCGATGAGCTTGGTTGTCCAAACGGAAGAACGTGTCGAAGCCTTAGACAATGCCCAACAAGGGATCGTTCATATGGTCTCAGATTTTTCAAAAGAATTGAGAACAACCCTTAGAGTGGTCAGGGCTAAAGTGGCGAATCTAAGCACCAGATTAAACCTCAACATGAGAGTGATGGGAAACCAAACCCCAACTGAGGGTGTAGCACAGTTTAACAAGATAAAAATCTCTGAGCCTAACTTCTGTAGGGTTCAAGATGCCAAGGCTCTAGAGAACTTTATTTTTTACCCCAGACATTACTTTCCAGCCAAAAATATCGTGGCAGAGGAAGCGAATGTCACGTTTGCAACAATGCATCTAACCGACGATGCAAAGTTGTGGTGGAGGTCCAAGTACATGGACATTCAAGATTGTCGATGTACTGTGGACAATTGGTATAGCTTGAAAGAAGTAACTTGGCTCTCGGAATCCAAGACTACTTTAAGCAGTTTTCTGAGCTTATGTTAGATATCCGTGATATGTCCGAGACAGATAAGATCTTCAGTTTTATTGAGGTTCCGAAGTCCTAGGCGAAAACCAAGCTCTACGAACAAAGAGTTCAGAACCTTTCCACGGTCTATGCTAGGGTTATCTTTATTATGTTAGGGTTATCTTTATTATGTTAGGGTTATCTTTTGAGCCTATTTAAAGGCATGTAATATTCATGTTTGGAATGAATTGTTGAATACAGACAAAACCTTTGTGTTTTCTTGATACCCTTTTGGTGTTATTCTTTTTCAAACCTTGCTTTAGGTTTGATGTTTAAACCGATTCATTGAATTAGTTTTGATCAAGCTAATTCTGCAGTGAATTGTCATGGTATCTAAGAGTGACCATCATAGATTCATAGTTCGATCTACTTCTAACCAGCTCTTGGTTGGAATCAATCCGTTAAGTTAGCTTTCTCTGTGAAAGTTTTGCAAGGAATCTAGAAGGACCTCAAGCTTTGCAAATTCCAGCATTGTAGGCGCTTATCAAAAGTTGAACCACCAAATACAAATGCTATTAAATACAAATCGAAGAAAATAAGACATTCATACAAATTATTAATAAATGCTAAATACAAAGTGAAGAAATAAGGCATTTATACAAACTATTAATAAATGTTATTAAATACAAATCGAAGAAAATAAGGCATTCATGAATTGTTTTTATTGGTAGTTCAACTACCAATGACAAGTCTTCTAATCACTTTCCAATGTCAGCTACTCCATTATTTTCTTTATTTGATACTTGAATCTTCTTTGATCGCTTCTTGTAATTGCTCGTTCGGGTACTGGAAGTGATCAGTTGTTGGATTAATATCATAATTTGTGACCAACTTCATGCCATTGTAGACCTGTCAAGGACATTGATAAAGTGTACTGGTTCTTTTGTGGACTCGGCACCAAATTTTCAACTTTTTCTACTACTCAAATGGTTCTCACTCCTCACCTCTATTTTACCGATTTAGTCTCAAAAGCTAAAAGTTTTGAGTTGTTCCAATGCTATCCTCTGTTTTCTGACTCCATTCCTACGACATTCATAGCCATTAATCGTGGTCGCACCCATTGAAGCCACCATGCTTCCTCTAGGAACCAACGAGGTTGTTCTTATTCCCACAAAAATAACTCTTCCAACCGAGGACAAACCAACTCAGGTCACGGTCGTCCACCACCTCGTTGTGAAATATGTCCAACGGAGGGCCATTATGCTAACTGCTGCAACCAACAGTACGTTCGGCCTTGCTAAAGCCTTTTGTAGTACTTGCCAGCTTGCGAACGCTTCCACAAGGTGAGCATTTTGTAGTATTTCGTAGCTTTCGAAAAATCATTGATTGCTTTATTCTCGCAATGAAAGTAGGTCATCTAACGTGCTAGATCTTATTTATTGTGATCTTTGGGGACCTTCCCCCATCAAAACATATTCAGGTTTTCTTTACTATGTTATTTTTATTGATGATTATTCTCGATTCACTTGGTTTAACCCTTTAAAATTTAAATATGATTTCTTTGATATTTTTATTCAATTTAAAAATTTTGTGAAAAAAAAAATATTGTGATTGTTTCAAGGTTTTTCAAAGTAATGGACGTGCCGAATAAAGAAAGTTTAGGCGACCGTACCTTTTACACTTTGTTATGGAAGATATACTGTAATAACCAAAATTTACAACACACTTTTAACTAATTGTGGTTAAAAAATAACTACCTACCACCTCACTTTTGCTATATGTATATATAAGAGATAGAATCCAAATACATTTTTAAAAAAGGGTGGGCGATCTTCGAGAAGAAAATGAAGTCTCTAAGCATATTTTGTTTAACCCTATTGATTGCTTTGGAACCAAACAATATGATTATGATATGAACCAAGAGACATCATTCATACAATATACTTCAATGAAGATGTGAAGAAAATGTTGTCAAAATTATCAAAAAATGTTTCAATTCATGCTACATTGAAGAAGAATGAAGTTTGATTGTTGTAAATTTTGGGTGGATTACAATTTAGAGTAATTTAGAGTTATTGTATTTTAAGACATTTTATTTACTTTGGGTTACATTTACATAATGGCTAATTATGGTCATTAAATATGAATGTTACAACTCTTGGAATGCTTTTAATAGTTTCATTTTGAGGCTATATAAAGCCATGTATGTTGTATTTGTAAGGAGACTTGGAAATTATATAGTAAAAGAAGCATTTGTGCTTTTCTTTAGCCAATGGCTAAGTTTATTTGCAATTCTATGTAGTTTAGGTTGCATGTAGAATCATTCAAGCTCGACATGATCAATCTTGCTTGTGGAGTGATTCGAATCTCAATCAAGTGTTCTTGTCTTGAGATATTTGATCAACAAGAATCTTTGAAGCTAGACATGATCGATCTTGCTTCTGGAGTGATTCGAATCTCAAACAAAGTGTTCTTGGCTTGAGATATTCGATCAACAAGATAATCCAAATCTTATTCCCCTTGTATTGATTCCTTATCTTATCATTTGGTCCGAATCTTACCCCCCTTGTAGTTGATTTCCTTATCTTATCCTCAAGTGATATGTGGAAATCACTATAAGGGGAGTAAGATTCGGATTACCTTGTTGATCGAATATCAGAAGGCAAGAACATTGTTTGAGATTCGAATCACTCCACAAGCAAGATCGATCATGTCTAGCTTGAATGATTCTTGTTGATCAAATATCTCAACACAAGAACACTTGATTGAGATTCGAATCACTCCATAAGCAAGATTGATCATGTCGAGCTTGAATGATTCTACATGCAACCTAAACTACATAGAATTGCAAAGAAACTTAGCCATTGGCTAAAGAAGAGCACAAATGCTTCTTTTACTATATTTTCCAAGTCAGCTTACAAATACAACATACATGACTTTATATAGCCTCAAAATGAAACTACTAAAGACATTCCAAAAGTTGTAACTGTAACGACCCTAAATTTCCACATACTCAGAGTCGCTACTAACGTCTCATGCTCATCTATAATGCGGAAATATAACTCTTACATGAATATAATTAATAACGTAAACTTCAAAAAAACGTTTAAAACAACTCCTTCTCTGGAAAACACAGCCATGGTCTTACGTGTTTAAATATGAAATACTGAAATTTAGAGAAAACAAAAACAAATACAAAATAATTTGAAACAATGAAATGCAAAACAACCTATTCTAACTTAAGACTAGAAATTTAAATATGAGTCTACCCTATGCACGTGCCACAGTCTCTGCTCGCGATGCCGCCGTCCTCCGTACAAGTGCGCCTTGCCTTTACCTGAAAAATGAAGTGGCACACGGCCTGAGTATTTCAAAGAATACTCAGTAATCATGATTTAGGGACCTATCTCTAATCATCTTAGGGGTGGCCTCCAGTCTCGAACAAATTGGATGTGTAGTACTTCCCTACACACGACTCACACGTGCAAGTGTGAATCCCCAGGGCGCTCGCACACTCCCTGGACCCTCTGGTCAAGCTAATCTGTAGCGACGTCCGGAGGTCAGCGGAACCCCATAGTGTCATGCATCTCATGAACACCCTCATCTGTGTGCTTTCGCACCTGTGCGCATACGCGCTCATCATACGGTGCGCATCCGCACTCATCATCTCTAGGGGAAGTAGCCCTATGCTTATGAACATACAATATGCATGAGGTCCCTCTAAATCCATCATAATGTCTCTTCTAACACAACCCTCTAGTCTCATCTCTTTGTTACTCTAGGTAACACATACTCGTGGATATTTATATTAATATCATTTTCACGCTCTTAGGGTTGTGTCCTTTGTCGATCTAACGACATGATGCAATATGGCACTCATCATCATATAGCATGCTCAATATGGAAAACATCATCATATTAAGGTAAACGTCACGCAATCATCATACTCATCATATTGCCACAAAGTGTATCAAACATATCAAGTACGACATTCATCAAAATATATATATACTGAGCACATCATCAGGTATCATAATCCACACATCATCATAAGTCATACATCATCATAACTCATATACCGCATCGTACGACATAGTTCATACAACATCATAACTCATACAATTTTTTTTAGCCTATCCTATAGTAAGGTCACTTACCTAGTTAGCTTATATGGGTGTCACCGATTTATCCTTAATGAAAGTTCAATTTTTCCCTTTGTATCCAAGCCAACCTATATGAATCCATGGCATCAATTTCATGTTCAATTCTCTAACTCTTACAATGGTTCATGTGCTAAACTTCATTCGAGCATTAAAGACTTTGCATGGATAAAGTCTTGGAACGTTATAATATACATCTAAATATATATACATATTATATATATATTCTACTTATATTGAGATTTGATTTTCTGTTTTTTATTTTGAGTGACTACTTTCTTGTCTTCTGATATTCTTCCTATACTCTGCTTTTTCTCTCAATTTTGGTTCAAGACATATTCTTGACTAATTTTTTAATTGATTCTTATCAATCATATTATTGGTCAATCTGATCCATTCTTACTCCCAACTCTTCCCTTTTGTTTTTCTCTATTTCCGTATTTATTTTTTTATCTTGTATGTTGACTTCTCTGTATTTTCTTATTTTTAGTTTTGTCTTGCTCTCTTTATTTTTTTATTTATTTTTTACTCTGTATGTGTTTTCTGTCCTCTCTCTTTTAGTTCTGTCCTGCTTTATTTATTTATTTATTTATTTTCCTTTTCTATGCGTTCCTTCTCTTCTTTCTTTCTTTTTTATTTTGTCTCTTTATTTATATTTTTTTCTTTTCTCTGCATTTCTTCTCTCTTTCCTCTTGATGTGGCCTCCTATCTATCTATATATTTGTCTTCTATTTCTGATTTTGTTAACAATATTTTGGCCTCTTTCTAGTCTGCTCTCTATATTTTTTCTATATTCTAATTAATTTTTCTTTCCAAATCTTTCCTTTCTCTGATTTTCCTTTTTTTTTTTCTTCCTTTTAATTGTGTTATCATTCAAATTCACAGATATCACATATAAATTCTGTTCACAGATATCACATATAAATTTTGTTCCCCAAATCTTTCCTTTCTTATTAATTTTTTTAAACCGAATCTTTTCTTTCCTATCTGTTCCGTATTTACTTCTTATCTTCCATTTTTTTTCTCTCTGTTCTGTATATATATATTGTTTATTCTATTGACAGATAACTAAAACCTATATATATATTGTTTATTTTTCTCTCTGTTCTGTATATATATATTGTTTATTCTATTGACAGATAACTAAAACCTATATATATATATTGTTTATTATATATATAGGTTGATTTTCTATAACATGATAACTAAAATCTAAATAGATGGGCAGGGAAAAGAGATCTGATTCTGAATAATTAGACAAAGGAAAGGAAATCAATAGGATAAATGTAAAAGAGATCTGAAATATGACTTACCAGAAAGCAAGATCTCTCTAATAATTAAATCTCTAGCTCCAGTTGTAAATCTCGTTGTTGGTATTTTTTTTTTTCATTGTAGGAACCACGGATGAATCCTGTATTCTGATTTGGGATTTTGACTAATGAGTTGGTTGAGGAGAGATAGTTGGGACAGGAATGGGGTTACTGGGAGAGTAGTTTAGGGAAAATATTATTTTAATTATTTAATTATTATTATTATTATTATTATTATTATTTTGGGTCGTTACATTATCTACCCCTAAAAATAACTTTCGTCCTTGAAAGTCTCAAACTCTTGTACTAGCTCGGGATATTTTTCTCTTATTTCGTCCTCACGCTCCCACGTGACTTCCTCGCTGTGTTAATTCCGCCACTGCACCTTAACGAACGCAATATTCCTATTGCGTAAGGTTTTTACTTCTCTAGCTAAGATCTTTACCAGTTTTTTCCTTGTAGCTCAAATCTTCATTGAGTTGGAGGGGTTCGTAGTCTATTTCGTGGATAGGGTCCGTAATGTACTTCCTCAGCATCGACACATGAAATGCATCATGTACTCCTGAGTGGGCTAGAGGTAGGGCTAACTTATATGCTACTGGACCAACTCGCTCTAGGATCTCGAATGGTCCAATGAATTTAGGACTTAACTTGCCCTTACGTTCGAACCTCAAGACACCTTTCCTAGGTGCCACCTTGAGGAATACTGGGTCCCCTATCTCAAACTCCAGGCTTCTACGCATTACATCGGCGAAACTTTTCTGTCTACTTTGAGCGATACGCATCCTTACTCGAATTTTTTGGACAGCCTCATTGGTAAGTCGAACCAGCTTGGGTCCTACTAACTCTCTCTCACCTACTTCATCCTAGTATAGTGGGGACCTGCACCATTTTTCGTATCGGGCCTCAAACGGTGCCATTCCAATAGTTGCTTGGAAGCTATTATTATACGAGAATTCCATTTGGTGGAGTTTGGAATCCTAACTTCCCTTACAATCTAGTATGCAAGCGCGTAGCATGTCCTCTAGAATTTGATTTAAACGCTCCGTTTGTCTATCTGTTTAGGGGTTAAAGGCAGTACTAAAGTTGAGGCGGGTACCCAGCGCTTTTTAAAGTCCGCGCCAAAACGCTACCGTAAAGCGTGAATCCCGATCCGACACTATAGACACTAGGACTCCATGTAGTCTTACTATTTCTTTCACATACAGTTGTGCCCATTTGTCAACTGTATATGTAGCTTTCCCAGGTAGGAAGTGTGCCGATTTGGTCAACCTATCGACAACTACCTAGATCACTGTATATGCTTTGTGCGTTTTGGGTAATCCTACTATGAAATCCATTGGTATGTTTTCCCACTTCCACTCTAGTATGCTTAGGGGCTACAACAACCCCACTTCCTTTTGTTTAGAAACTTTCACTTGTTGACAAACTAAGCACTCGCTCACAAACTTGGCCATGTCCCTCTTCATACTCTTCTATCAGAAATGTTGTTTAAAATCTTGGTACATTTTTGTACCTCCTAGGTGCATGGCAAATGGCGAGTTGTGAGCTTCCGTTAGTATCTCCTTCTTTAACTTCTCTGAGACACATAGGCATCCCTGATACAATAGTCCTTATCTAAGGACTTCGAGAACCTGTCTACTAGACTTTTGTCTAGCTGGTCTAGGACTCTTGTCTAGCTTGCCCAGGACTTTCTGTAGGCTTGGATCCTCTCGTTGGGAGGTAACCATTCTTTGTCTAAGTGTAGGTTGCACTGTAAGTCGGCCAGTTGTGCCATGACTCTCTCAGTCGCTACACTATGTTGGCTCCCTCGAATTTTCTTTGTACCCTTATTTCCCTTGTAATGAGGGTCGAAGAGTGGGCCACCTTTCTACTCAAAGCGTTTGGAGACCACGTTTGCTTTTCTAGGGTGGTACTGGATATCTACATCGTAGTCCTTCACCAATTCTAACCACCTTCTCTGTCTCATATTTGACTCTTTCTGGGTGAAGAAATATTTAAAATCTTGTGGTCGGTTAAACTTTGAATTTTCTCTCCATACAGATAGTGTCACCAAATTTCAGCGTGAACACTACAACGGCCAACTCCAGGTCGTGGGTAGGGTAATTATCTTCGTATTCTTTTAGTTGACGGGACGCGTATGCATCAACTTTACCGTGTTGCATTAACACACATCCTAGTCCATTCTTTAAAGACGTCACTATAGATTACGTACTCTGAGATCTCGGGTACCGTGAGTAACGAGACGGTTACCAATCTCTCTTTTAGGTTTTGGAAGCTTGCCTCACAAGCATCATTTCATATAAATGGTACCCCTTTTCTCGTTAGCTGTGTCAAAGGCGAGGCTATTCTAGCAAAGTGCTACACGAACCTTCGATAGTATCTCGCTAGTCCCAAGAAACTTTGTACTGGTATTACCGAAGTTGGGCGTTCCTACTTCGTGACCGCTTTGATCTTAGTAGGATCTACGGATACTCCATCCTTTGTCGCCATGTATCCTAGGAAAGAGACTTATCATAACCAAAATTCACACTGTGAGAACTTGGCATACAACTTGTTCTTTTTTAGGGTGGCTAGGACTTTTCAGAGGTGTTCCTAGTGTTCCAAGTCTATTTTTGAGTACACTAGGATGTCATCAATGAGCACGATCACAAAAGTGTCTAGACAGTCTTTGAACACTCGGTTCATTAACTCCGTTAACACAGTTGGAGCATTGGTGAGGCTAAATGACATACCACGAACTTATAGCGATCATACTTTGTCCTAAATGCTGTCTTTGGTGCGTCTTTTTCTTTACTCTTTATTCAATGATAACCTGACCGCAGATCTATCTTAGAAAATATCGTTGCTTCTCTTAGTTGATCAAATAAGTCTTCTATTCTAGGCAGAGGGTATTTGTTCTTTATGGTTCTCTTATTTAACTCTCTATAACCGATGCACAAACACATCAATCCATCTTTCTTCTGAACAAACAACATTGGCGCACCCTAGGGAAATATGCTAGGTCGAATGAACCCTTTATCCCGTTAGTCTTGTAATTGCGCCTTGAGTTCTTTCAACTCTGCTAGCGCCATGCGATAGGGTGCTTTAGAAATAGGCCTAGTTCTCGACTCGAGTTCGATGATTAAGTCGACCGCTCGAGAAGGGGGTATTCCAGGTAGGTCATCCGAATACACATTTGGGAACTCATTTACGATGGACACGTTTTCTAGGGTCTTTTCTTTTCCTCTTACGTCTACGGCACATGCTAATATAGTCCAACCGCATTGTTGGACTAATCTCTTTGCTTTCATCATCGAGACTACCTTTGGGGTTGCCTCGGTATTTGTGCCTTTAAATTTAAGCTAGGTCCCACCGATAGTGAGAATAATCACTTTTTTTTTTTGCGACATTCTTTAATAGCATGGTTTGCAACTAGTCAATCCATGCCTAGTACTAAGTTGAAGTCGGTCATCTTTACTTCTATTAGGACTACGCTTAGAGTTTGGTCGGCTATTATTGCTTGATCATTCTTTACTCTATCCTTAGTTACTACGTCTACCCTCTCAGGGGCTGCTTTCCGACCATACATACAATAAGGGTTCTAATTCAAACCCTGTCTCTGATCCCTCTCGAGGTGGGCTCTCTTCAGCCTCACCTCGTCCTCTATCTCTAATAGGAAGTCGTCCCCTTCCTTGTCTTACTCTTTCGCATGGTCTAGGCAGCATGGTTCTAGAAACCAAGATAACATCTCTTAAGTCTAAGGCTCATTACCTATGAAATTATGCTATGCATCACATCTACTAAGTTCACATCATATTGCAAACAAAATCACTCAGCATGCAACACATCACATCATACTCTTAAATAAATACGTGAAATATCACATAAACAAGCTTGGCCCCTATAGTGGGGCCACTTACTGAGTGTTCTTTGAAATACTCAGGCTGTGTGCCACTTCATTTTTTAGGTAAAGGCAAGGCGCACTTGTACGGAGGACGGCGGCATCGCGAGCAGAGACTGTGGCACGTGCATAGGGTAGACTCATATTTAAATTTCTAGTCTTAAGTTAGAATAGGTTGTTTTGCATTTCATTGTTTCAAATTATTTTGTATTTGTTTTTGTTTTCTCTATTTTAGTATTTCATATTTAAACACGTCAGACCATGGTTGTGTGTTCCAGAGAAGAAGTTGTTTTAAACGTTTTTTTGAAGTTTACGTTATCAATTATGTTTATGTAAGAGTTATATTTCCGCATTATAGATGAGCATGAGACGTTAGTAGCGACTCTGAGTATGTGGAAATTTAGGGTCGTTACAAATTGTATCAGAGCCAGTCATCGGACGATGTGCCGGCCTTCTCGCTGTTCCCCGAAGGGGGGTAGACACGAGGCGGTGTGCTAGTAAGGACGCTGGACCCCAAAGGGGGGTGGATTTGGGGGCGGTCCCATATCGATTGGATAAAGGAACGAGTGCCAGCGAGGACGCTGGGCCCCGAAGGGGGGTGGATTGTGATGTCCCACATTGGTTGGGGAGGAGAACAAATCACCCTTTATAAAGGGTGTGGAAACCTTCCTCTAGCAGACGCGTTTTTAGCCTTGAGGGGAAACCCGAAAGGGAAAGCCCAAAGAGGATAATATCTGCTAGTGGTGGATCTGGGTCATTACAGTAACATTCGTACTTAATGGCCATAATTAACCATTATGTAATTGTAACCTAAAGTAAATTAAAAGTCTTAAAATACAATAATGAAATACAATAACTCTAAATTGTAACCACCATTCAATGTGGCATGAAATTCAACATCATTTGATAATTTTGTCAACATTTTCTTCACATCTTCATTGAAGTATATTGTATGATTGATGTCTCTTGGTTCATATCACCAAGACAATTCACTCTAGAATTAGCTTGATCAAAACTAATTCAATGAATCGGTTTAAACATCAAGGCTAAAGCAATGTTTGAAAAAGAATAACACCAAAAGGGTATCAAGAAAACACAAAGGTTTAACCTAAAGTAAATTAAAAGTCTTAAAATACAATAATGAAATACAATAACTCTAAATTGTAACCACCATTCAATGTGGCATGAAATTCAACATCATTTGATAATTTTGTCAACATTTTCTTCACATCTTCATTGAAGTATATTGTATGATTGATGTCTCTTGGTTCATATCACCAAGACAATTCACTCTAGAATTAGCTTGATCAAAACTAATTCAATGAATCGGTTTAAACATCAAGGCTAAAGCAATGTTTGAAAAAGAATAACACCAAAAGGGTATCAAGAAAACACAAAGGTTTTGACTGTATTCAACAATTCATTTCAAACATGAATATTACATGTCTTTAAATAGGCCCAAAAGATAACCCTAACATAATAAAGTTCAGCCACCAACCACAAATCACTAATAAATGCAATTAAATACAAATTGAAGAAAATAAGACATTCATACAAACTATTAATAAATGCTATTAAATATAAATTGAAGAAAATAAGACATTCATAAATTGTCTTAATTGGTAGTTCAACAACCAATGGCAAGTCTTCTAATTACTTTCCAATATCAGCCACTCCATTATTTTCTTGATTTGATTCTTGAATCTTCTTTGTATTACTTCTTGTAATTGCTCGTTCGGGTACATGGAAGTGATCAGTTGTTGGATTCATATCAACCACTGTTTGGCCAATTTAAAATGTTCTAAGCTAAATTAGAGGTTTAATTATGAAGATTAGGTAGATTAAATCGCTCAAACATATTTTAACTCGATGTTGTAAACTCACGTAAGTTGACTTGAATTTCAAGTGACAGATCCGAACTAGCTCCGCGGATAAATTACTGACTTTAAGTTAAGTTACTTAGGTAAGGGACCTTAATGTTGGTTTGGTTGGATGATTTGATGATTATATAATTGATGTACGTAGGCACTCTAAGTACATCAATTATAATAAATTAGCTAGCATGTTCAAAAGCATTAAAACTCAATGAGTTTGAATACTAACCTTTTGTATTTTAAATTCTTTTTTCCTCACGAACCAGTTTCGAACCACCACTAGTGTCTTCCCTACTATTCTCTGACCTTAGAATGAGATTGTGGAATCAAGTGAGTGACTAAATTTGAAAGGAATTTAATATATGTAAAGAGAGAGTTTTGAGAGAATTTCTCAAAGGTTTACAAAAACACTTTCCATGTACCTTGATCGCTGTATTTATAGAGTGATATTTGCATGTTCATGCAAATTTGAGATTACTAAATTTTGACACTCAAATTTATGTGATTATGCTGCAAGCATGCAAGTTCAAATTAACCAAATTTTGACACTCAAAATTCCACTCGAATTTGTGGGGTTTATTTGACAAATATGCAAGTTTGGTTAAACCAAATTTTGACACTCAAAATTCCACTCAAATTTGTGGGATTATTGGCAAACATGCAAGTTTGTTAAACCATATATTGACACTCAATATTCCACCGACTCAAACATGTATTTTTCTATTAAGAGAAGTCAATATTATGACTTTCTCTATTTTAATTCACCAATTAATTTAAATAATTAATTCCAAATCAAAATAATCTTAAATGATTAATTAAACAATTGAATTAATATTTAACATTAAATCAAAGGTCAATCCCAATCAATTCCTATCACATATTGATTATGAATCCATATTCATAATTAAAATATTTAAATCTTATTTAAATATCTTCAATTCTCTCATTTTGTTTAATTTGTAATTAAATCAAAATGCGGTTAAATATATCGTATATATTTACCGCCTATTCTCAAATTTGAGTTCGAACACTTCAAACTCACTCGTCACACTGTTCTAAGGTTTAGTCCGATATGAGCTAGCAAGGGGACCTAATGGACCTACAGATCATGGGCTCCAACGATCCGAGATTAGCGATTAAACCATTAACCTTTTAATCAACATTCGTTAACTACTAGGACACTCCACTATAGCCTAATAGTTGCACTCTCCTCACTATAAATATATTTCTATCCATTTGATATAACCATGTAAGCGATCCTTCACAGATTGTTCGTAACTAGAACTGAGTCAATTTATCGATTTTATCCCTAAAGTTACTTGATATGTGGAAATCATTACAAGGGGAGTAAGATTTGGATTACGTTGATCGAATATCTCAAGGCAAGAACATTGTTTGAGATTCGAATCACTCCACAAGCAAGATCGATCATGTCTAACTTGAATGATTCTTGTTAATCAAATATCTCAACGCAAGCACTTATTTGAGATTCGAATCACTCCACAAGCAAGATTGATCATGTCGAGCTTGAATGATTCTACATGCAACCTAAACTCATAGAATTGCAAAGAAACTTAGCGTAGCACAAATGCTTCTTTTACTATTTTCTTCAAGTCTTCTTACAAATAAAACATAATGGCTTTATATAGCCTCAAAATGAAACTACCAAAGGCATTCCAAGACTTGTAATATTCATACTTAATGGCCATAATTAGCCATTATGTAATTATAACCTAAAGTAAATTAAATGTCTTAAAATACATTAATGAAATACAATAACTCTAAATTACTCTAAATTGTAATCCACCCAAAATTAAAAACATGAAACTTCATTCCTCTTCAATGTGGCATGAATTGAAATATCTTTTGATAATTCCAACAATATTTTCTTCACATCTTCATTGAAGCATATTGTATGATTGATGTCTCTTGGTTCATATCATGAATTGAAATTCCTCTACTCGCGCTTAATCGCCTCTGCCGCCTCACCTTTCACTTGCAATAGGATCAGCTACATGAAGCAGTTTTTGTCATCGACGCAGCGGGAGGAAGAGGGTCTTGCCGCCTAATAAGGCAACCCTAATCCTCAACCCAACGATCCAAGCTTTTGTTGCAACAAGAACCCTTGAATCTAAGTAATTAACACCTCCTTATACGAAATTTTGATCAACCAAGAGATAAGGCTAGAATTAGATTACCTCTTACTATCGAAAATCTAGAAGCAAGATTTGAAAACTTTGTTCTAAATTGAGTCACTCCACAATTGAACTTGATCAAGGCTTGATTGAATGACTCGAGTGCAATTCTACTATAATAATTGCTTGAAACTTAGAAATGGAAAATATGATGCTCGAATTTCTGAGGGAAACTTCTCAATTTGAGATCTGAATTACATTCATCCACGAATCTGAATTTTACATAACATATTGTGGGTATTTATAGTCTCCCGAAAAAAGACGTTTGTGGACGGGATTTATTTGAGACGTTTGTGGATGGGATTTATTCCCGATCCCCTTTAATCTCCACAAAAGAATAAGTCAAATTGACAATTTCACTTTTACATAATTTATCAAATGTTGATGTGCTTGATTGGCTAATGTGACAGGTTTGAAATCAATTGGGCTCTCCACGCATAGGTTTGAATTCTGTTGTTGACATATTTTTTGAATCTTCATGACATTGTTTGAATCTTCATGCCAATAGGTTCATTTGGAACACCGTGATTCTTATCATCTTCCCCCTCTTCAGAAGGATTCGTCCTCGAATCAAAAAAATATTAGAAGGAAATCAGAAGGAATAGGAAGCAAATGAAGGTATTAAATCCATAAACTACTTTCTTAAAGAATAAGTCAGCAGTATGCTTTGCATCATCCATTTCGACTCATTTTAATAAATATATCTGTCACAACAAAAAGCATCATCCATTTCGACTCATTTTAATAAATATATCTGTCACAACAAAAAGCATCATCCATTTCGACTCATTTTAATAAATATATCTGTCACAACAAAAATTCTTCGAATCAGAAAAATATTAGAAGGAAATTAGAAGGAATAGGAAGCAAATGAAGGTATTAAATCCATAAACTACTTTCTTAAAGAATAAGTCAGCAGTATGCTTTGCATCATCCATTTCGACTCATTTTAATAAATATATCTGTCACAACAAAAAGCATCATCCATTTCGACTCATTTTAATAAATATATCTGTCACAACAAAAATACAATCTTTACCATTTTTAGTGTGCAGTAAACCAGAACAAATTGTATAGATATATTAGTCCAATATTTGTTAGTTACATTCAAAGGAGTATAAAATTTGTTTGGTTGTGATCTAGATTTAGTTTCTTTGTGTTTAAAACATTTGCTACAAAACTTTTGGATATCGTGCTTCATCTTCAGCCAAAAGAAGTGTTTATGCAACATCTTATAAACTTTATTAATCCTGAGATGTCCCATTAAGATACCACCATGTGCTTCTCTCAAAAGAAAATCTTTTATAGAGCATTTAGGAATACAAAGTATAAAAAAGTTATGAAACAAATAATAATCATCCATAGCTTTTTTTACAAGACAAGATGCATAAATAGTTATGAAATCTTGGTCATCTCTATATAATTCGGTAATATGCTCAAGTCCAAGAAATTTTGCACTAAGAGAAGTAAAGAGATCGTACCTTTTAGATAACACATCAGCTACCATATTATCATTACCTTGCTTATATTTGATGACATACGAAAATGTTTCAATAAATTCCACCCACTTTGCATGTCTACAATTCAGTTTGCTTTGACCCTTCATATACTTCAAGGTTTCATGATCAAAATGGATTACAAATTCTCTAGGCCATAAGTAGTGTTGTCACACATGCAATATATGAACTAAAGCAAATAATTCTTTATCATAGGTAGTATATTTCAATGTTGGCCCATTTAGTTTTTCACTAAAATATATTAAGTGCTTTCCATCTTGAATTAAAACAACACTTATGCCCGCCCAAACAACATACATCACATTCAATTTCAATAGTTTTATCAAAGCTTGCCAAAACAAATAATGGTTTGCTTAATTTCCTCCTAAGAAAATTGGATGCATTCTCTTGCATTTCTTCCCATTTAAAAGCAACATTCTTTTTCACTAAGTCATTCAGTAGTTTAGTTATGGTTCTAAAATCATTTAGAAATCTCTTAGAGATTAGCTAACTCATGAAAACTCCAAAATTTACGTGCACTTTTTGGTGTTGGCAAATCCATAATGAATTTAACTTTGTCTCTATGATATGATAAGGAATCAATACAAGGGGAATAAGATTCGGATTACCTTGTTGATCGAATATCTCAAGGCAAGAACATTGTTTGAGATTCGAATCACTCCACAAGCAAGATCGATCATGTCTAGCTTGAATGATTCTTGTTGATCAAATATCTCAACGCAAGAACACTTGTTTGAGATTCGAATCACTCCACAAGCAAGATTGATCATGTCGAGCTCGAATGATTCTACATGCAACCTAAACTACATAGAATTGCAAAGAAACTTAGCCTTTGGCTAAAAAAGAGCACAAATGCTTCTTTAATAATATTTTCCAAGTCTCCTTACAAATACAACATACATGGCTTTATATAGCCTCAAAATAAAACTATAAAGGCATTCCAAGAGTTGTAACATTCATTCTTAATGGCCATAATTAACCATTATGTAATTGTAACATAAAGTAAATAAAAACTCTTAAAATACATTAATGAAATACAATAACTCTAAATTGTAATCCACCCAAAATTTATCACATGAAATTTCATTCTTCTTCAATGTGGCATGAATTGAAATATCTTTTGATAATTTCAACAATATTTTCTTCACATCTTCATTGAAACATATTGTATGATTGATGTCTCTTGGTTCATATCACTCTATCTAAAGTTACTCTACTTTTACCAACTATGAAGCCAATAGGGTGAACTTTTTACATGCAAAAACTACCCTTATTAAAATTAAATTTCTTTTTTCTATGTGTAATCAAAACTAATTTAACATGCTCCACATGCTCAAGCAAAATCTTCAAATAAATTATAATATCATCAATATAAACAACAACATGTTTTCTAGATATTTTCTCAAAACATTATATATTAAGTGCATAGGTGTACTAGAAGCATTAGTTAAAGTGATCCCTATTTCTTAGATTAAGCCACACAAATTAAGTGAGTGGAATAGCACATCGAGAGGGAGGGCATTAATTCAGTTGCCATTTTCTTTTCTATTTTTAGGATATGATGTTATTTAAATATGCTAATAGAATGACAAACAAAATCGGGTCTTCAGCGCATACTTTCTCTCTCTATTAGTTTTTCGTTATTTTCTTTCTTCCAACAAATTTCCTTTGACCTTTTTTATATCGTCGACGATTTCCTTGCGATTGACAGAAGTCAACAAGTGTACGATCCGATAGAAGTGGCGAGTATACTTCGACGACTTTCATGGAGTACTGCGAGGAGCAAGGCTTGTCGATTTCTAACCACACTGTACACCCCTCAACAAAATGGTGTGGCCGAGAGAAAGAACCAGACCATTCTCGACATGGTTCGCTCAATGCTCAAGAGCAAAAGGATACCAAAGGAATTTTGGGCAGAAGCCGTGCAATGCGCCATCTACGTACAAAATCGATTTCCACATGCGAAGTTAGATGATAAATACCACAAGAGGCTTGGAGCGAACAAAAGCCTACAATCTCTCATCTCAAAGTGTTCGGTAGTGTGGCTTATGCTCACATACTGGATCAATGAAGAACGAAGCTCGAAGACAAAACCAAAAGGTATATCTTTATTGGATATGATGAGAAGACAAAATGATACAAACTACTTGACCCGATTAGCAAGATGGTGATAGTGAGTCGCGATGTGCAAATAAATGAAGCAAGCGAATAGGACTGGAACAATTTGACGGAAGTCAATATAGAAGTTGGAGAATCATCAATCGCTGCACCAACAGACTCCAAAATTTCTGATGATGAAGATGATCCATGACAACCAAAAATGCGAAGTTTGCGAGATTTGTATGACTCAACAAATGAGATACACCTTGTATGTCTTCTGGCAGATGGTGAAAATATCAGCTTTGAAGAGGCGGTGCGAGACACGAAGTGGCAAACTGCCATGGATGAGGAGATTAAAGCGATTCATCACAACAACACATGGGAAGTGGGAGAATAACCTGAAGGAAATCAACTCATAGGTGTGAAGTGGGCATTCAAGAAAAAGATGAATGCTCAAGGAAAGATTGAGCAGTACAAGGCGCGACTTGCTGCAAAGAGATACAAAAAAAAGGCGGGAATCGACTATGACAAAGTGTTTGCTCCCATCGCTAGAATGGAGACAATCCGGTTGATCATTTTCCAAGCAGCTCAATTCAAATGGATGTTTAGTCAGCATTCTTGAATGGTGTGCTTGAAGAAGTATACCTCGAACAACCTCCCGGATACATGAAAATTGGAGAAGAGAAGAAGGTACTAAAATTGAAGAAGGCACTTTATGAGTTGAAACAAGCACCGCGAGCATGGAATACTCGTATCGATACATACTTCAATGAGAACGAGTACAAGCAATGTCCCCACGAACATTCACTTTACACAAAGAAGAGTGGAGGTAATGTGATACTTGTTGCTCTTTATGTCGATGACCTCTTCTTCTCAGGTAACAAGGATGAAATGATAGAAGAGTTCAAAAGCATAATGACACGAGAATTTCACATGACAGACTTGGGCTTGTTGAAGTTTTTATATCACATAAGAAATATGCAAACGAGATTTTGAAGAAGTACAAGATGGAAAATTGCAACCCGGTATCAACACCAATGGAACTAGACGCAAAACTCTTAAAGTACGATGAAGAAGAACGAGTACATGAAAATAGGTATTGGAGCCTGGTCGAAAGCCTTCGCTATCTTACATGCACAAGGCCAGATCTTCCGTAAGTGTTGGCATAATAAGCCGGTTCATGGAGGAGTGCTTTTTTCACATTGGAAGGCGTTAAAGTGAGTCCTACGATACATCCAAGGAACGGTGTCACTTGGGTTACTCTACTAAAAAACATAAGATTACAAGTTAGTCGGTTACTCTGACAGTGATTGGTGCGGAGACATAGACGATTGGAAAAGTACATCGGGTTATGTATTCTTCATGGTCAACACAACATTTACTTGGCTTTCAAAGAAGCAACCAATCGTGACACTCTCGACGTGTGAAGCTGAGTGATAAGTGAGGAATCAATACAAGGGGAATAAGATTCGAATTACCTAGTTGATCGAATATCTCAAGGAAAGAACATTGTTTCAGATTCGAATCACTCCACAAGCAAGATCGATCATGTCTAGCTTGAATGATTCTTGTTGATCAAATATCTCAAACACTTGTTTGAGATACGAATCACTCCCCAAGCAAGATTGATCATGTCGAGCTTGAATATTCTACATGCAACCTAAACTACAAAGAATTACAAATAAAGTTAGCCATTAGCTAAAAAAAGCACAAATGCTCCTTTTATATATATTTTCCAAGTCTCTTACAAATACAACATACATAGCTTTATATAATTGTAACCTAAAGTTGTAACATTCATACTTAATGAAACTATTAAAGACATTCCAAGAGTTGTAACATTCATACTTAATGGCCATAATTAATCATTATGTAATTGTAACCTAAAGTAAATAAAAAGTTCTAAAATACATTAATGAAATATAATAACTCTAAATTACTCTAAATTGTAATCCACCCAAAATTTATAACATGAAACTTCATTCTTCTTCAATGTGGCATGAATTGAAATATCTTTCGATAATTTCAACAATATTTTATTCACATCTTCATTGAAGCATATTGTATGGTTGATGTCTCTTGGTTCCTATCATTCTTAACTTCTTCAAGAGGATTCGTCCTCTAATCTATTTGTGAAACTTTGCTGCAAAAAATAAGATATGGAAATGCAAAGGACCTCACAACAATCTCTCACATGTATACACTAAAGGATTTTTTAAGAAAATCTCTGTTTGTACTCATTTACACAAATGAAGCTCTCATTCTCACCTCTCAAAATTTTAAATAGAGCAAATATTGAATTTGAACTATGGGTCGATTAAAAACTAAAAAGATAAAGATAAATAAAAATCAAATTGAGAAGAAACGCAAAGGAAACATATATCCGATCTTGAGTCTGAAGCTCTGATACCAAATGATAAGATAAGGAATCACTATAAGGGGAATAAGATTCGGATTACCTTGTTGATCGAATATCTCAAGGCAAGAACATTGTTTGAGATTCGAATCACTCCACAAGCAAGATCGATCATGTCTAGCTTGAATGATTCTTGTTGATCAAATATCTCAACGCAAGAACACTTGTTTGAGATTCGAATCACTCCACAAGCAAGATTGATCATGTCGAGCTCGAATGATTCTACATGCAACCTAAACTACATAGAATTGCAAAGAAACTTAGCCTTTGGCTAAAAAAGAGCACAAATGCTTCTTTAATAATATTTTCCAAGTTTGCTTACCAATACAACATACATGGCTTTATATAGCCTCAAAATAAAACTATAAAGGCATTCCAAGAGTTGTAACATTCATACTTAATGGCCATAATTAACCATTATGTAATTGTAACCTAAAGTAAATAAAAACTCTTAAAATACATTAATGAAATACAATAACTCTAAATTACTCTAAATTGTAATCCACCTAAAATTTATAACATGAAACTTCATTCTTCTTCAATGTGACATGAATTGAAATATCTTTTGATAATTTCAACAATATTTTCTTCACATCTTCATTGAAGCATATTGTATGATTGATGTCTCTTGGTTCAGATCATTGAGTATGTAGCAACATCTTAGTGTGTGTGCTACGCAATATGGCTTAGAAATTTGTTGAGTAAGATGGAGCTAAAGCAACGAGGTGCAACCGTAATACAAGTTGACAACAAATCAACAATTAAGTTGGCCAAGAATCCAGTAAACCATGAAAGAAGCAAACACATTGATGCTCAATTTCATTTTATCCGAGATCATGTAAAGGAAGAAAACGTAGAATTGCTGCATGTGGCAAGTCAGGATCAAGTTACGGACATCTTTACAAAACTGCTACCGAATGTACTTTTTGACAAATACAAGAAGATTATTGGCATGATAGATGACAGGAGCATTTAAGTTTATGGGAGAGTTTGTTGGAAGAAATTTAAATGTAAAGGGCAAATTTAGTTTTTATTAATTTTAGTAAGCTTTGAAACTCAGTCGTTGAGGCCAAAAGAAAAATTGAAAAGCCAATAACTATATCACGAATAGGAATAGTGGGTTAGAAAATGATAGGCAGGAATAGTGGGAATAATTTTTAGCCTTTAGAAAACCTATAAATGAGTTTGTTTTCCATTTAAAAAGAAAAGCAAGAAGAGCAAGAAGAGCAAGTAGAGAGAGAAATTGTCTGGTTTAAGTAGAATGTAATAGAAAAGGATTTTTTAGAATTCCTTGTCTCCTTGTCTCTCCCCCCTCGAGATCTCCTTCATAGTTTCATGAGTGTTATTTTAACAAATTAATATCAGAGCGAGTTTTTATTTCAACATAAATTGTGGCGTCTTGTCAAACATTGTAGTTGAGAATTTTTTTTAGTGAAGTGACTAGAAGTGAACTAAAGCCAGTAACTCTCTACGTAGACAACAAGTCTGCGATTGCACTGATGAAGAATCTTGTATTTCAGGGACACAGCAAACACATTATAACTCGCTTCCACTTCATCCGTGAGTGATATGAATCCAACAATTGATCACTTCCATGTACCCGAAGAGCAATTACAAGAAGCAATACAAAGAAGATTCAAGTATCAAATCAAGAAAATAATGGAGTGGCTGACATTGGAAAGTGATTAGAAGACTTGCCATTGGTAGTTGAATTACCAATTAAGACAATTTATGAACGTCTTATTTTCTTCAATTTGTATTTAATAGCATTTCTAGTTGGTGGTTGAACTTTATTATGTTAGGGTTATCTTTTGGGCCTATTTAAAGGCATGTAATATTCATGTTTGAATGAATTGTTGAATACAGACAAAACCTTTGTGTTTTCTTGATACCCTTTTGGTGTTATTCTTTTTCAAACCTTGCTTTAGGTTTTGATGTTTAAACCGATTCATTGAATTAATTCTGATCAAGCTAATTCTGGAGTGAATTATCTTGGTATCTAAGAGTGACCATCATAGATTCCAAGTTCGATCTAAGAGTCATTCATCTTCTAACCAGCTCTTGGTTGGAATCAATTCGTAAGTTAGCTTTCTCTGTGAACGTTTTGCAAGGATTCTAGAAGGACTTCTAGCTTGCAAAATCCAGCATTGTAGGCGCTTATCATTTGGTATCAGAGCATTTGGTCGACGTTCTTTGGTCACTCTAGAGGTGAAATATCTTTACTGTTATTTTTTTCTATCAATTTTTTTTTTGTCTCTCTTAGATTATCGAGAAAAAAAAAAGAAGAAGAAAAGAAAAGAAGAATCAGTAGAAAAAAATCAGTTTTGAGAAAAAAAAAGTATATATATATAAATATTCAGTTCTTATCATTTATTTGAGTTTGTTCAAAATTTTCAAGCTCTTTGATCCTTGAGATACTAGTCTTAGCTTGTTAGAGTTGATTGTTGAATTGGTTATATATTCAAGGTTAAAGCAGGATTGCAAAAAAAAAAAAAAAAAAAAAAAAAAAAAAAAAAAAAAAAAAAAAAAGCCTTTACATTATTCACCTAGTACCAAAAGCTTACATTTGAGTGTTAAACACAAGTGTCCCTGAGTGAACTTTTTGTGAGAAGTGCGGAAAGGTCCCTTGATAATAATGGAGAAGTACCACCAGTACCAAATCTTAATACAATCATTCTTCAAGCAATTCAAGGTATGATGGAAATGATGATGGAAGATAGACAAGAAAGAAGGGCGCAACAACAAAGACAAGAACGAACATTACAAGAAGATGAAGGTATAGTAGTAAAAGAAAGACAAGTTGAATGAAGATGGAGAGGAAGAAATAACCATGCAACTATTATGTAACCTAGAAGGGTGGAAAGAGTACATGAAGATAGAGATGGGGGAGTTAAACTCAAAATCCCACCATTTTGTGGAACGGCAGATTCTGAGGCATATTTGCAATGGGAAAGAAAGATAGAACATTTGTTTGATTGCAACACCTATAGTGAAAATAAGAAGATGAAACTTGCTATTGCTGAATTTACCAATCATGCCAGTGATTGGTATCAATATCTCAAATCCGAGAGAAGAAGAAAAGAGGAGGATCCAATAGAGACTTGGGAAGAACTTAAAGAAGCCATGAAAAAAAGTTATGTTCCAAAACATTATGAAAGAAATTTGAAAACTAGCAAGGGTTGAGGCAAGGAACAAAAAGTATGGCAGAATATTATCAAGAGATGGAGACTATGATGGAAAGAGAAAATGTTAGAGAAAAAGAAGAAGATACCATGTTTAGATTCTTTGGAGGTTTGAATCGAGAAATTGTTCATCTTGTTGACAGAAATCCACCACCATATCTAGAAGACATGTATCATTATGCTCTCAAAATTGAAGACCAATTGAAGGAAGAAAAAGAGCATTAAAAAAGGTACACATCACGAACTAACACATTTTCAAATTCTAAAACTTGGAACAAGGATAGTTTTGTGAATAGAAATGAATTGATGTCACCAAAAGAAAAGTTTGTGGTTGCTAAAAGAGTGGAGGCTGAGAGTTCCAATGGTAAAAAGAATGAAGCTTCAAATATGGTAAAGGAGAAGTCTAGTTTTATTCAATGTTGTAAGTGCAAAGGGTTTGGACACATGAGTAAAGAGTGTGTTAATAAAAAAGTTATGGTGATAAGGAATGATATACTTGATTCAGATGATGAATGTGAGGATCAATAACAATATTTACTGAATAAACATTAATAATAACTTTATTGAAAATAGAATATGTTTTTGTTTACAAACTATGAGTTTTAGGACATAAAACCCAACAAAGGGAACACTCCACTTTGGTCTTACCTTTCGTCCATCCATTATTAGTGTGCTAGTGACTTATTCAAATGTTGACTGGGCTGGTTGAACCGATACTCGTCCTCTGATATTTTTCGATTTTATTTTTAAATTCCGTTCACCAAATCTTTCCTCAATCTTCCCTCCTCATTTCTGATTGTATAAATATATTTATGTTCTCTAAATAGACTAGTCAGTATTTATTTTCTAAACGGATATTATTGGCTAAGATTTATAGGATAAAAATGAGATTGGATTATTACCTAGTAAAATCTTGGATAAAGGAAAGAAGATCTTATGCAAAATTAATTTCTTATAAGTATACTATTAAGTAAAAGAAATTTTGAGATAGAATTTTAGGTAATAACAAACCAAAATCTCTAAATCAGCCATCTGTTGAAAGCCATTTGACTTTTCTCTCAAATCTGACCTTTTTGGTTTTTTTGTTTTTTTTGCAAGTTACTTTTTGGCATAAGGATAGGTTGAGGAGAGATAATTGTGGGAAGAGAAATAGGTTAGTGGAGTGGAGTGGAGTGGGGAATGTTGTTTTTTTTTTAATTATTATTATTATTTTTTTAAACTATTTTTTTATAATTATTTTTATTGGTTTATTTCTTTATTTATTTTATTATTTATGATTTTTTTTGGGCTATTACACGTTCTTAGTTTATTGAATTTAGATTAATAATAGTAAAATTCACTTTATTCAATAACAATCTTTAACGAATAAGCATCAATAATAACTTTATTGAAAATAGAATATGTTTTTGTTTACAAACTATGAGTTTTAGGACATAAAACCCAACAAAGGAACACTCCACTTTGGTCTTACCTTTCGTCCATCCATTATTCCTAGTGTGCTAGTGGCTTATTCAAATGTTGACTGGGCTGGTTGAATTGATACTCATCCTCTGATATTTTTCGATTTTATTTTTAAATTCTGTTCACCAAATCTTTCCTCAATCTTCCCTCATCACTTCTAATTGTATAAATATATTTACGTTCTCTAATAGACTACTCAATATTTATTTTCTAAACGAATATTATTGACTAATTTTAATAGATTGTTTGCCTAATCTTACAGATTTATAGGACGAAAATGAGATTTGATTATTACATGAGCTGTTAAAATATTCGATAAAAGAAAATAGATTGATCCAAAATTAATTTCTTATAACCATAACTATAAAGGAAAAGAAAATTTGAGATAGAATTCTACCTAATAACAAACAAAAAAATCTCTAAATGTGGGTGTTGAAAGCCCTTTTTTTTTTCAGATTACTTTTTGGCATAAGAATGGATTAGGAGAGATAATCGTGGGAAGGGATGGAGATGTTTGTGGAGAGGAGTGGGAAAATGTTGTTGTTGTTGTTTTTTTTTTTTTTTTTAATTTATTATTATTTTTTTTAATTATTTTTTTTAATTATTTTTTTTATAATTTTTTTTTATTGGTTTATTTCTTTATTTATTTCATTATTTATGATTTTTTTTTTTTGGGCTATTACACCAACCTAACGGAACTCTTTTTCCTTCTCCATAATGAACCTTTGAAAGATGTTGCATAAACCTAAAAATAATACTAACAGGAAATGCAATGTCGGGTCGTGTGTGCATTAAGTAAATTAATCCACCAACCAAGCTTTTGAACCTTCTAACATCTACCATTTCTGCTCCATCCTCATGTTGTAATTTCTCATTAATATTCATTAGTGTAACTGCACGGTTACAATTAAGCATACTAAATTTACTCATAATATCTTTGACATATTTTCTTTGCGAAATAAAAATCTCACATTCAACTTGACACGCTTCAAGACCAAGAAATAGTGCAATAAATCCATATTCGACATGCTTGTCCAGGATGTGTTGTACATGACCATATGCCCATTCCAAACCCCTTTTGCATGCTTTTATCTTAGATATGTCTTTACTATTTTCATGTTCTGTCAATATGGGGGTGTATGATCGTTCACCAAAATCATGTCTAAAGCTGAAAGAATCGATGAGATGACAGACCACCTTGAGGCAATGCCTGTCTGCGAATTACTGACTAGGGTCGAGGCCCTATAAGACAAGGCCAAAAATGATGGTGGCTTCAAGCGTAGGGATAACTCGATTAGCTTGGTTGCCCAAACGGAAGAACGTGTCAAAGCCTTAGACAATGCCCAACAAGGGATCATTCATATGGTCTCAGATTTTTCTAAAGACTTGAGAACAACAACATGAGAGTGATGGTAAACAAAACCCCAACGGAGGGTTTAGCACAGTTTAACAAGATAAAAATCTCAGAGCCTAACTTCTATGGAGTTTAGGAAAAATTGCTTCCGAATTCTCTTATCATCTTCTTCCTTTCAATAATCTAATCCATATGATCGCCATCAAACTTTCTTCTTCCAATTATCTTCTTTGAAAAAGACAACTTATCCCTCTCCTGATAGTTAAGACATGTTGGGCTATGTTGATGGAACTATGGTTCCACCACCTTGATTTGAACCAAAAACCTCCTCAACACTTAACACAAAATATTTGGCATGAAAAGCAGTCGATCAACGACTTCTCTGTCTCCTACTCTCTTCTCTCACCGAAGAAGTCATTCTTATTGTCGTTGGTCTCTCCACTGCACGTGACGTTTGGCTCGCGTTGGTAACTACGTTCAACCATCATTTGAAAGCTCGTGAACTGAGACAAAAGGATGACTTGCAGCTTGGTAACTACGTTCAACCATAATTTAAAAGCTCGTGAACTGAGACTCAAGGATGACTTGCAGCTGATGAAACATGACACCAAACATGTTTCTGAGTATGCTCGTACCTTCAAAATAATTTGTGACCAACTTCATGCCATTGGTAGACCTGTCGAGGACATTGATAAAGTGTACTGGTTCCTTTGTGGACTTGGCACCAAGTTTTCAACTTTTTCTACTTCTCAACTGGTTCTTATCCCACTCCCCTATTTTATACATTTTGTCTCAAAAAGCTGAAAGTTTTGAGTTGTTCAGTGCTCTCCTTAGTTTTCCGACTCAACTCCTAGGATATTCACAGCCATTAATTGTGGTCTCACCCATTGAAGTCACCATGCTTCCTCTAGCAACCAGCGAGGTTATTCTTATTCCCACAAAAATAACTCTTCCAACCGAGGACAAACCAACTCAGGTCATGGTTGTCGACCACCTCGTTGTGAAATATGTCGAACAGAGGGCCATTATGCTAACTGCTGCAACCAACGGTACGTTCGGCCTTGCAGAAGCCTTTTGTAGTGCTTGGCAGCTTGCGAAGGCTTCCACAAGGTGAGCATTTTGTAGTATTTGGCAGCTTGCGAAAAGTTATTGATTGCTTTGTTCCCGCAATGAAAGTAGGTCATCTAACACGTTAGATCTTATTTATTGTGATCTTTGGGGTCCTTCCCCCATCAAAACCAATTTGAGTTTTCTTTACTATGTTATTTTTAACGATGATCATTCTCGATTCAGTTGGCTTTACCCTTTAAAATTTAAATATGATTTCTTTGATATTTTTCTTCAATTTACAAATTTTGTGAATAAAATAATATTGTGATTCTTTTAAGGTTTTTCAAAATAATGAACGTGCTGAATTAAGAAAGTTTAGGTGACCGTACCTTTTACACTGTGTTATGGAAGATATGCTGTAATAACCAAAATTTACGTGGTTAAAAAATAACTACCTACCGCCTCAGTTTGGCTATACGTATGTATATATATAAGAGATAGAATCCAAAGACATTTTAAAAAAAGGGTAGGCGATCTTCGAGAAGAAAATGAAGTCTCTAAGCATATTTTGTTTAATCCTATTGATTGCTTTGGAACCAAACAATATGATTAAGTCATGTTTAGCAACATCCAAGATGCAAACTAGACTGTCAGCATCGAAGATGCAACCTGTACTGCCCCATTGGCTAGTTTCCAAATCTTACTTCTAGATCTTTGATCATAAGAGGTAATCTAATTCTAGCCTTATCTCTTGGTTGATCAAAATTTCGTATAAGGAGGTGTTAATTACTTTGATTCAAGGGTTCTTGCTTCAACAAAAGCTTGGATCGTTGGGCTGAGGATTAGAGTTGCCTTATCAGTACTATAGGTATTTTGTATAAGATTTTGCCATTACAGCCTCACCGCTGATGTATTTGACTAGGAAGGTCGTTCTGTCGTTTGTGTGGATCGAGGCATGTGAAGCGAGTTTCCAAGATTTGAAACACAGGTTTGTGAGCTTAGTATGCCAACAGGTGAAGACACCAAGACAGAGAACGTCAAGATTGTTGCAACCTCTGAGCGTGTTGGAGTGGAAGTGAGACAATATAACTATAGACTTTATTGTTAGTCTACCCAGAATGTTGAAAGGGTATATAATGATATGGGTAATCGTTGATAGATTGACCAAGTTGGCACACTTTATACTTAGTAAGATCACCTATACGGAGGATAATTGGGCATAGTTAGACATGAGGGAAATCGTTAGATTGCATGGAGTTCGAGTGTCTATTGTATTGGACTGGGACCCACGTTTTGCGTTGGTATTTTGGCATAGCCTTGAGAACGTGTTAGGTACTCTCCTTGATTTCTATAGTTCCTTCCAAGTCATGTTCTTAAATCTTTCTTCGAGTCAATTGTGTAAACTTGGTTGCAATTTTAGATCTTAGTTGGAATAATTTACGTTTTAGTTTAGAAAATAAAATGCCATGGATTAACCGTGTATTCTAGAAATTTATGAGTTTGGGATTAGAAATTAAATATCAAAATTATCTACTTGTTCATCTCAATGTCTTACCACTCTTCCCATTTTGACTTTAGAAAAATGGTAGATAATCCTAAAAAAATTAAATATAAAAAATAGCTAAGTGTTCTTGGAGTTTACGGTGCAAAATTAGACAAAAAAAAATTTTTTTTTTTGCCAAAAAGCAAGAAAAATCACAAAAAAATAGAAAAAAAAAAAGAAAAAGAAAAAAAAGAAAAAAAAGAAAATCAAAAGGAATTTGCCAAAATCCAAGTTTGAAGCTTGGAAAGCGAAGCTAGAAACCGAACTTGAGCTTTAGAGGTAGCGCCTAGACAACAGGTTCGAATCCAAACTTGTGATAGGTTTTGATAAGCGCCTACAATGCTGGAATTTGCAAAGCTAGAGGTCCTTCTAGAATCCTTACAAAACGTTCACAGAGAAAGCTAATTTAACGGATTGATTCCAACCAAGAGCTGGTTAGAAGATAAATGACTCTTAGATCAAACTTAGAATCTATGATGGTCACTCTTAGATACCAAGACAATTCACTCCAAAATTAGCTTGATCAAAACTAATTCAATGAATCGGTTTAAACATCAAACCTAAAGCAAGGTTTGAAAATGAACAACACCAAAAGGTGATAAGCGCAACATCAAACCTAAAGCAAGGTTGAAAATGAACAACACCAAAAGGTGATAAGCGCCTACAATGCTGGAATTTGCAAAGCTAGAGGTCCTTCTAGAATCCTTGCAAAACGTTCACAGAGCGGATTGATTCCAACCAAGAGCTAGTTAGAAGATGAATGACTCTTAGATCGAACTTGGAATCTATGATGGTCACTCTTAGATACCAAGACAATTCACTCCAAAATTAGCTTGATCAAAACTAATTCAATGAATCGGTTTAAACATTAAACCTAAAGCAAGGTTTGAAAAAGAATAACACCAAAAAGGTATCAAGAAAACACAAAGGTTTTTTATGTATTCAACAAAATCCTCTTAACATGAATATTACATGCCTTTAAATAGGCCCAAAAGATAACCCTAACATAATAAGGTTCAGCCACCCATTACAAATCACTAATGAATATAAATGCTATTAAATACAAATTGAAGCAAATGAGGCATTAATAAATTTCCTTAATTGGTAATTCAACTATCAAAGGTAAGTCTTCTAATTACTTTCCATAAATTTCCTTAATTGGTAATTCAACTACCAAAGGCAAGTCTTCTAATTACTTTCCAATATCAGCCACTCTATTATCTTCTTGATTTGATATGTTAATGCTATAAAGATTTTTGGGCTCAAAAGTCTTTGTTTTAACCTGTACACTAGCTAGCTTTTGAAGATGCAATGTATAGGCCTCTTGAATCTTCTTAACCTTGCTTCTTGTAATCGGTCCTTCGGGTACATGCAAAGGGTCAGCAGTTGAATTCATATCATTCTCCCTTTCTTTAAAAGGATTTGTCCTCAAATCAAATTCTTCGTTCTTTCCGGACAAGAACTGAATTGTTTTTTTTTTCTTTTTCTCATTGAATTCCTACAAAAGAGACTTAAAAGCACTTGGCAAAGCATCATCAGTTTTTGGTTCCATTGCTAAATACATTCCTTTGCACATAAGTACAAATTTTAGTTCTTGGGCTAACATATTCCTCATTTCTCCCATTCTTGTAACCAAACTCACATTTTCTCTCTTTTCTTCAAAATCATTTTTTTTTTCTCTCTTGGTTTTCACTCATCTTTTGCCCCTCACTTTTCTCTTTTTTTTTTTTTTCACTCTTATCTCTCTCTTTTATCTTAGTTTCTTCTCTCCACTGTTGTTCTTCATATTCTTTTCTTTTCTTCTCTAATTTCAATTGGTCACAATGTATTTCATATGGAGACAATGGAAGTAAAGTAAATTTCTTCCCACACAAAGAAAAATTATACTTGTTCATCAAACCATCAAATGTTACCTTTCTATCATATTGCCAAGGTCGGCCAAATAAGATGTCCCCCGCATGCATTAGTACGACATCACAAAGAACTTCATCTTTATATCTTCCAAGAGTAAAAGAAATAAGAGCTTGGGAGTTCACCTTAATTTCTTCTTTGTTTGTTAACCAATGAAGTTTGTATGGTTTTGGATGGGGATAGACAGAAAGTTGAAGTCTTTTTACAAGGAAGCTGCTTACCACATTTGTGCAATTCCACTATCAATCACCAAGCTGCATGGGTTTCCTTTAACCAAACATCTGGTGTGGAACAAGTTTTTCCTTTGATCTTCAAATTTCTCTTCCTTGATTTGAACATTGAGTACCCTTCTTGTGATCAAAGATATGGAATTACCTTCTTCAACATACTCATCATCATATGTGCGATTTCTTCCACAAGCTGTGAATCCTGATCCTCACATTCATCATCTGAATCAAGTATACCATTCTTTATCACCATAACTTTTTTTATTAAGACACTCTTTGCTCATGTGTCCAAACCCTTTGCACTTCCAACATTGAATAAAACTAGACTCTCCTTTACCGTCTTTGAAACTTCATTCTTTTTACCAATGGAAATCTCAGCCTCCACTCTTTTAGCAGCCACAAACTTTTCTTTTGGTGACATTGATTCATTTCTATTCACAAAACTATCCTTGTTCCAAGTTTTAGAATTTGAAAAGGTGTTAGTTCGTGATGTGTACCTTTTTTAATACTCTTTTTCTTCCTTCAATTGGTCTTTAATTTTGAGAGCATAATAATACATGTCTTCTAGATATGGTGGTGGATTTCTGTCAACAAGATGAACAATTTCTTGATTCAAACCTCCAAGGAATCTAGACATGGTATATTCTTCTTCTTCTCTAACATTTGCTCTTTCCATCATAGTCTCCATCTCTGGATAATATTCCGCCACACTTTTTGTTCCTTGCCTCAAACCTCGCAATTTAGTTTTCAAATTTCTTTCATAATGTTTTAGAACATACCTTTTTCTCATGGCTTCTTTAAGTTCTTCCCAAGTCTCTATTGGATCCTCTTCTTTTCTTCTTCTCTCGGATTTGAGATGTTGGTACCAATCACCAGCATGATTCGTAAATTCGACAATAGCAAGTCTCATCTTCTTATTTTCACTATAGGTGTTGCAATCAAACACATGCTCTATCTTTCTTTCCCATTGCAAGTATGCCTCAAAATTTGCCGTTCCACAAAATGGTGGGATTTTGAGTTTAACTCCCCCATCTCTATCTTCATGTACTCTTTCCATCCTTCTAGGTTGCATAATAGTTGCATGGTTATTTCTTCCTCTCCATCTACCTTCAACTTGTCTTTCTTGTACTACTATACCTTCATCTTCTTGTAATGTTCGTTCTTGTGGAGTGATTCGAATCTCAAACAAGTGTTTGAGATATTTGATCAACAAGAATCATTCAAGCTAGACATGATCGATCTTGTTTGTGGAGTGATTCGAATCTCAAACAATGTTCTTGTCTTGAGATATTCGATCAACAAGGTAATCCGAATCTTATTCCCCTTGTAGTGATTCCTTATCTTATCAAATGGAATGTTGAGAAAGGATGGTAGAAATGCATATTGAACATGAGAAACAGATGATGCAAATGCAAGCCGCAATCCCTTCAAAATCCCAAAACAATGGCGAAGAACAAGCCCACGCGATCGACGAACGAGCCAAAGAAACTGCCGAATCGTCAGGAGGAGAACAAAGATTCAGAGCAACAACCAAATCTACCGTGGATAAATATGTGGAGAAGTTTCAGTTGCATACGTTGAAATCGCTGAAGAAACGCCTTTTGAAGGAGACACATGAGAAGAGAAAGGAGTTTGGAGCTCTGGTTCAGGCTAAAGAGGGTTTGGAGCTCGACTTGAAGAAAAATGCCAACGAGAAGAAACAGAGTCAAATGGATGAAGTGGGAGATAGGATTTGTAGGTTAGTTGAGAATGAGAAAGTGAAAAATGTGGAGATTGTGAGATCGAAAGATGAGAATAATGGGCTTGTTTTGAAAGTTGAGGAAGAGAGGGAGAAATGGACGAAGGTTTGTCGTAAGAGGGATGGAATTAAGGCTGATTTTGATGGATGGTTTGAGGAATCAGGGGATTTGAGAAGGAAAATGGATGAAAGGAGAAGAATAAGAAAAGGGCTTTGGAAGAGATGGAGGATTTGGAGGTGAAATGCAAGAAGTTGTCTCGTGAAAAGATGGAAAGTGAGATTATGAATGGGAATCTGTTGAAAGAGAAGGAATTTGTTAGGAGGTTATTGGATGAATCTGGTAGGGTTATTGAAGATTTGGAGAGAAGAGTCGATTCAAAAACGAAGGAGAAAGTAGAGATTGAAAAGGAAAAGAAAGTTTTTGAAATGGAGATTGAAAGGTTAGTGAAGGAAGTGGCTGAAGTGTGGCGTCTTGCCAAATATTGTAGTTCAGAAATATTTCGAGTGAAGTGACTAGAAGTGAACTAAAGCCAGTAACTCTCTACGTCGACAACAAATCTGCGATTGCACTGATAAAGAATCTTGTATTTCAGGGGCGCAGCAAACACATTGACACTCCCTTCCACTTCATCCATGAGTGCGTTAAGAAGAGACAAATCGTTGCAGAGTTCGTATGCACTAGGGAGCAACGTGCGGATATTCTAACAAAGGCCCTAACAAGGGCTAAGTTTACAGAGATGCGAGATGGTGGAACCATAGTTCCATCAACATAGCCCAACATGTCTTGACTATAGGAGAGGGATAAGTTGGCTTTCCAAAGAAGATAATTGTTGAAAGAAAGTTTGATGGCGATCATATGGATTAGACTATTGAAAGGAAGAAGATGATAAGAGAATTTGGAAGTCATTAAGAAGAAAGGATCAAGGTTGTTAAACCGAAGGGGCTCAGATACCATGAGAATATTTGCTAAAATCATCACACCTAAATGGTGATCAAAGTTCTCTATTTATAATCATTTTCAAAAAAGAGAACGGAGGTAAATTACAAATGATATGAAATGAACAATAAATGGATATAATCTATTAATCTCAATAGGATTGAGAGATTGGTTAAAAGAGAACTTCTAAATGGGTTAGAAGACAACTCTTTACCTCCATGTGAGTCTTGTCTTGAGGGTAAAATGACTAAACGATTATTTTTCGAAAAGGGTTATAGAGCCAAAGAAACCTTAGAACTCGTACATACTGATCTCTGTGGTCCTATGAATGTCAAAGCATGAGGAGGGTATGAATATTTGATCAGTTTTATTGATGATTATTCAAGGTATGACTATCTTTACCTAATGCGTCACAAGTTCGAAGCTCTTGAAAAATTCAGAGAGTATAAGACTGAGGTTGAGAATCTATTAGGTAAAACTATTAAAACACTTCGATCAAATCGAGGAGGAGAGTACATGGACTTAGGATTTCAGGACTATATGATAGAACATGGAATAAGGTCTCAACTCTCAGCCCCTAGTATGCCTCAACAAAATGGTGTATCAGAAAGGAGAAATAGAACTCTGTTAGACATGGCTCGGTCTATGATGAGTTTCGCTCAATTACCCGATCGGTTTTGGGGATATGCAGTGGAGACTGCTACATACATTTTGAACATGGTTCCTACTAAAAGTGTTTCAGAAACACCTTATGAGTTATGGAAAGGGCTTAAAGGTAGTTTACGTCACTTTAGAATTTGGGGATGTCCGGCACATGTGTTGTTGCAAAATCCCAAGAAATTAGAATGTCGTTCAAAATTATGTCTATTCGTAGGATACCCCTGTTGGGTTTTATGTCCTAAAACTCATAGTTTGTAAACAAAGATATATTTTATTCTCAATAAAGTTATTATTGATGTTTATTCAGTAAAAATTTTTATTGAATAAAGTGAACTTTACGATCATTAATCTAATTCAATAAACTAAGAACACTCTCGCTATAGTATGATTACTTGAACTATATGTAGAGACATAAGAGTGGATCAAGTTCAAGTATATAGTCAAAATGATCTATAGTATAAGGATAAGGTTGAGTACCTTATTCTGGGGATACTATGGATGTGGCCCACTTTTGTATATGATATAAACAATGTGATCATTAAATTGTACATGTGGAGACATGTGAGTGGGGGCGTCCTATGCAATGAGTATTGCATAAGATCGGACCATGAAGAAAACCACTCTCACTTTATAATGTCGTTTACTATTGAGACTGATTTTCTTTTCATTCGATAACCTAGGTAACTCAGTTTTAATCCTGAGCTAACCATGAACTCCTGTTTATTCGGAATTATCCTTAGATTTGCATGGGTGAGAGTGGCTCTAGTTCGCCGACTCAACAGGCCTCCCATTTCAGGGGTAAGACTGGGTGAATGGTTGGGGACGTGGGGTGCAAGACGGAATTCACTCCTACCCACTTTTAGGGATAGAAGAAAGGTAGTTCCCTTAAGCACTGACTCCAGGTCTTGAACAAGGGGCCCCACCCTCTCATTGGCCTGAGAGGGATTCGGTTTACTGGTTGGACCACAAACCAATTGTTCATTAGAGGATCAGTGAGACATAAGGAACAAGAAGTAACTTCAGGGGTAAAACGGTAAATTGACCCAGCTCTAGTTACGAACAACCTGTGAAGGATCGACTTACTAATCATGGTTATATCAGATGGACAGAAATATATCTATAGTGAGGGGAGTGCAACTACTAGGCTATAGTGGAGTGTCCTAGTAGTTAACGAATGTTGGTTAACCAGGTTAATGAGTTTAACTGGTTAATCTTGGATCGTTGGAGCACATGATCTATAGGTCCATTAGGTCCCTCTGCTAGCTCATATCGGACTAAACTATAGAACAGTGTGACGAGTGAGTTCGAAGTGTTCAAATTCAAATTAGGGAATATGCGTTACATATATACGATATATTTAACCGCAATTTTGTTTTATTTACGAATTAAACAAAAAGAGAGAATCTGAGATATTTAAATAAGATTTAAATATCTTAATCAATTATGTGTCGGAATTGATTGGGATTGACATATGAATTAATATTAAATATTAATTAAATAGTTTAATTAATCATTTAATGTTACTTTAATTTGAAATTCATTATTCAAATTAATTGTTGAATTAATATGAAGAAAGTCAAAATGTTGGCTTTCATCTAATGGAAAAATCCATGTTAGTGGAATTTTGAGGTGTCAAAATTTGGTTTAACCAAACTTACATGTTTGCCAAATAAACCCCACACGTTTGAGTGGAATTGAGTGTCAAAATTTGGTTAACTCAAACATGCATGGTTGCCACATAATCCAAAACATTTGAGTGAAATTTTAAGTGTCAAAATTTGGTGATCTCAAGTTTGCATGAACATGCAAACATGACTCTTTAAATAGAGTGATCATGATACATGGAAGGTCTTCTTTATCTTGGTGAAAAACCTTGAGAAAAACCTCTCACAAACACTCTCTTCACATATACAAAATCCCTCCCAAGTTTAGTCACTCACCGGATTCCACAATCCCGTTCTAAGGCCGGAGGATAGTGGAGAAGACACTAGTGGTGGTTCGAAACCAGTTCGTGAGGCAAAAGGAGTTTGAACTACAAGAGGTTAGTATTTAAACTCATTAAGTTTTAATACTTATGAACATGCTAGTTATTTACAATAATTGATGTTCTAAAATTGTCCAAGATCTAAATTGCTTCTGCATGTGTTATATTAACACCATCAACCCCAAAGAGACGAAAGGTGGTTTGTTTTATGACCCTCAAGAAAATAGAGTGTTTGTATCAACAAATGCTACATTCTTAGAGGAAGACCACGTAAGAAATCATCAACCTCGCAGCAAACTAGTATTAAGTAAGATTTCTAAAGAAGCTACTGATAAAACAACAAGAGTTGTTGATCAAGCTGGTCCTTCAACAAGAGTTGTTGATGGAGCTGACACTTCTGGTCAATCACATCCTTCTCAAGAATTGAAAATGCCTCGACATAGTGGGAGGGTTATAACTCAACCCGATCGTTACTTGGGTTTGACAGAAACTCAAGTCATCATACCTGATGATGGCGTTGAGGATCCATTGACCATAAACAGGCAATGAATGATGAAGATAGAGATCAGTGGATTAAAGCCATGAATCTTTAAATGGAGTCAATGTACTTCAATTCAGTCTGGAAACTTGTAGATCAACCAGATGGGGTAAAACCTATTGGTTGCAAATGATGAAGATAAAGATCAGTGGATTAAAGCCATGAATCTTTAAATGGAGTAAATGTACTTCAATTCAGTCTGGGAACTTGTAGATCAACCAGATGGGGGTAAAACCTATTGGTTGCAAATGGATCTATAAGAGGAAACGAGACCAAACCGGTAAGGTACAGACTTTTAAAGCTCAACTAGTAGCAAAGGGTTATACCCAAAGAGAGGGGGTGGACTATGAAGAATCCTTCTCTCCTGTTGCTATGCTTAAATCGATTAGAATACTCTTGTCTATTGCCACATTTTATGATTATGAAATTTGGCAAATTGATGTTAAGACAGCCTTTCTAAACGGCAATCTTGAAGAGAGTATCTATATGGCTCAACTAGAGGGGTTCATTGAACAGGATCACGAGCAAAGGGTTTGCAAGCTTAAAAGATCCATTTATGGGTTGAAGCAAGCATCTCGATCCTGGAATATAAAGTTTGATACTGCGATCAAATCTTATGGCTTTAAACAGAATGTTGACGAACCTTGTGTTTATAAAAGGATAGTCAACTCTACAGTAGTTTTCCTGGTGTTGTACGTTGACAATATCTTACTCATTAGAAATGATATGGGATTTCTGACTGACATTAAGCATTGGCTGGCAACACAATTCCAAATGAAAGATTTGGGAGAGGCTCAGTTTGTTCTTGGAATCCAAATTGTTCGGAATCGCAAGAACAAAACATTAGCATTGTCTCAGGCATCGTACATCGACAAAATGTTGATTCGATATAAGATGCAGGACTCCAAGAAAGGATTATTACCTTTCAGGCATGGAGTTCATTTGTCGAAGGAACAAAGTCCAAAGACACCTCGAGAAGTTGAGGATATGAGACACATTCCTTATGCATCAGCGGTCGGTAGTTTAATGTATGCCATGCTATGTACCCGACTCGACATATATGCTATGTTGTGGGAATTGTCAACAGATATCAGTCCAATCTGGGACGTGCTCATTGGACTTCCGTTAAGAATATCCTCAAGTATCTTAGGAGAACGAGGGACTATATGCTAATGTACGGTACTAAGGATCTGATCCTTATAGGGTACACTGACTCAGATTTTTAGACCGATGTAGATTCGAGGAAATCGACATCAGGATCTGTCTTCACTCTGAACAAAGGAGCAATAATATGGGGAAGCATAAAGCAAGGTTGCATTGCTGATTCCACCATGGAGGCTGAGTATGTTGCTGCTTGTGAAGCAACGAAAGAATCTATATGGCTTAGGAAGTTCTTAACTGATTTGGAAGTCGTTCCAAATATGCATCTTCCCGTCACTCTTTATTGTGATAACAGTGGAGCAGTTACAAATTCAAAAGAACCAAGAAGCCATATGCGAGGAAAAAATATTGAGCGCAAAGAAGACATGTGAGTCGGGACGTCCTATGCAATGAGGAAAACCACTTTAACTTATAATGTCGTTTACTGTTGAGACTGATTTTCTTTTCATTCGATGACATAGGTAACTCGATCTTAATCCTGAGCTAACCATGAACTCCTGTTTATTCGGAATTATCCTTAGATTTGCATGGGTGAAAGTGGCTCGAGTTTGCCGACTCAATAGGACTCCCATTTCAAGGGTAAGACTGGGTGAATAGCTGGGGACGTGAGGTGCAAGATGGAATTCGCTCCTGCCAACTTTTAGGGATAAAAGAGAGGTAGTTCCCTTAAGTACTGACTCCAAGTCTTGAACAAGGGGCCCCACCCACTCATTGGCGTGAGAGGGATTCGGTTTACTGGTTGGACCACAAACCAATTGTTCATAAGAGGATGAATGGGACATAAGAAACAAGAAGTAACTTTAGGGGTAAAATGGTACATGGAAGGGCTTCCTTGGTGAAAAACCTTGAGAAAAACCTCTCACAAACACTCTCTTCATATATACAAAATCCATCCCAAGTTTAGTCACTTACCGGATTCCACAATACCGTACTAAGGCCGGAGGATAGTGGAGAAGATACTAGTGGTGGTTTGAAACCGGTTCGTGAGGAAAAAGGAATTTGAACTACAGTGGAGAGAAGAAACTAAGGTAAAAGAGAGAGATAAGAGTGAAAAAAAAAAAAAGAGAAAAGTGAGGGGCAAAGGATGAGTGAAAACCAAGAAAGAAAAAAAAGTGATTTTGAAGAAAAGAGAGAAAATATGAGTTTGGTTATAAGAATGGGAGAAATGAGGAATATGTTAGCCCAAGGTGCAAAGGAATGCGTTTAGCAATGGAACCAAAAACTGATGATGCTTTGCCAAGTGCTTTTAAGTCTTTTTTGCAGGAATTCAATGACATATTTCCACATGAAGATGCATGTACGGGGTTACCCCCTCTAAGAGGGATTGAACACCAAATTGACTTTGTACCTGGGGCAACTCTTCCAAATATGTCTGCCTATAGAACCAATCCCACCGAGACTACGGAGATTCAGAGACAAGTGGAAGAACTCATGGATAAAGGATATGTTAGAGAAAGCATGAGTCCTTATTCGGTTCCTGTGATTTTGGTACCCAAGAAAGATGGCACGTGGAGGATGTGTGTTGATTGTCGAGCCATCAACAAGATAATAGTAAAGTATCGACACCCTATTCCTAGATTGGATGACATGTTGGATGAATTATATGGTGCTAATCTGTTTTCAAAAATAGATCTTAAAAGTGGTTATCATCAAATTCGAATGAATGTGGGAGATGAGTGGAAAACGGCTTTCAAAACAAAGTTTGGGCTTTATGAGTGGCTCGTTATGCCATTTGGCCTTACAAATGCACCAAGTACTTTTATGAGGCTAATGAATCATGTTCTGAGAGACTATATTGGAAAATTTGTTGTATACTTTGATGATATCTTTGTTTACTCAAAAAGCTTGAATGATCATATTTTGCACGTTAAGAAAATTTTGTTTAAACTTAGAGAAGAGAAGCTTTATGCCAACTTCAAAAAGTGCAATTTTTGTCTAGACCAAGTCAACTTCCTAGGGTTCTTAGTTGGAAAGAATGGAGTACAAGTTGATGAAGAAAAGGTAAAAGCTATTAGAGAATGGCCAACACCTACAAATGCAACCGAGGTAAGATCTTTTCATGGTTTGGCTAGTTTCTATAGGAGATTCATTAAGGATCTCAGTAGCATAGCATCACCATTGAATGAACTTGTTAAAAAGCATGTGAAATTTGAATGGACGGAAAAACAAGAGAATGCATTCAATGAACTGAAAGATAAATTAACCAATGCACCTTGTCTTGTTTTTCCTAACTTTGATAAATCTTTTGAAATTGAATGTGATGCAAGTGGGATAGGCATAGGAGCTTTTTTAATACACGAAAGAAGGCCAATCATGTTCTTTAGTGAAAAGCTTAATGGAGCACAACTCAACTATCCGACTTATGACAAAGAGTTATATGCACTTGTGAGGGCTTTGCAAGTTCGGCAACATTATTTGTGGCCAAAAGAGTTTCTTATTCATACGAACCATGAAAGTTTGAAGCACCTCAAAAGTCAAACAAAGCTAAATAGGAGACATGCTAAATGGGTGGAATTCATTGACACGTTTCCTTATGTAATCCATTACAAAAAGGGGAAGGATAATGTGGTCGCAGATGCATTATCAAGAAGGTATGCTTTATTTTTTTCCCTTACGGCAAAAATTCTTGGTTTTAAACACATGATTGAATTGTACAAAGTTGAAAAATTTGAATTTTATGATGTGTATATGCAATGTTTAGAAGGGAAACATGTGCAAGATCATATTGTGTTCGATGATATGCTTTTTAGGAAGGGTAAACTTTGTATCCCTAGATGTTCTATTCGAGAGTTACTTGTGAAGGAGGCTCATGGGGGAGGACTTATGGGACATTTTGGAGAACTTAAAACATATAGCATGTTGTGTGAACATTTTTATTAGTTGAAAATGAGGAAAGATGTGAACAAAGTATGCAAGCAATGTTTTAAATGTAAGGAGGCTAAGTCTAAGACACAACCACATGGTCTTTACACATCTTTAGATGTTCCTAGTGAACCATGGGTTGACATTAGCATGGATTTTGTTCTAGGATTACCAAAGACTAGAAGATACCATGATAGCATTTTTGTTGTGGTTGATAGGTTTAGTAAGATGACACATTTCATTCCATGTAACAAAACAGATGATGCTACTAATATGGCTAATCTATTATTTAAGGAAGTGGTTAGATTGCATAGTATTCCCAAAACCATTGTTAGTGACAAGGATGTAAAATTTTTAAGCCATTTTTGGAAGATTTTGTGGGGAAAATTGGGAACTAAGCTTCTATTTTCTACAACATGTCACCCCAAAACCGATGGACAAACTGAGGTAGTTAATAGAACATTAGGAGTCTTACTTAGGTCACTAATTTCTAAAAATCCTAAGCCTTGGGAAGAGACTCTACCTTTTATGGAATTTGCATACAATAGAGCAATACATAGCACCACTCAGTGTTCACCATTTGAGGTTGTGTATGGATTTAATTCTTAACTCCTCTAGATTTATCGCCCTTTGCCACCTAATATGTTTGCTAATGATGCATCTTCTTCAAGAGCCGAATACTTAAAAAAATTTCACAAAGACATAAAAGAAAGAATTGAAAACAAAAATAAAAAACTAGTCACGTGCAAGAACTAAGGAAGAAAAAAATTGATTTTTAAACAAGGTGACTGGGTTTGGGTCCATCTACGAAAGGAAAAGTTTCCGAGTCAGAGAAAGTCAAAACTTCAACCAAGAGGAGATGGTCCTTTTCAAGTACTAGAGCAGATCAATGACAATGCATACAAGCTAGATCTCAGAGGTGAGTACAATGTAAGTTCAACTTTTAATGTGGCTGATTTGACTCCATTTGATGTAGGGAATGAAGATCTTGATTTGAGAACAAATCCTTTTAAAGAATGGGAGGATGATATGAATTCAACTGTTGACCCTTTGTATGTACCCGAAGGATCGATTACAAGAAGCAAGATTAAGAAGAGTCAAGAGGCCTATACATTGCATCTTCAAAAGCTAGCTAGTGTACAAGTTGAAACAAAGACTTTTGAGCCCAAAAATCTTTATAGCATTAGTATATCAAATCAAGAAGATAATGGAGTGGCTGATATTGGAAAGTAATTAGAAGACTTGTCTTTGGTAGTTGAATTACCAATTAAGACAATTTAATAATGCCTTATTTTCTTCCCTTTGTATTTAATAGCATTTACTAGTGATTTGTGGTTGGTGGCTGAACTTTATTATGTTAGGGTTACCTTTTGGACCTATTTAAAGACATGTAATATTCATGTTTGGGATGAATTGTTGAATACAGACAAAACTTTTGTGTTTTCTTGATATCCTTTTGGAGTTATTCTTTTTCAAACATTGCTTTAGGTTTGATGTTTAAACCGATTTATTGAATTAGTTTAATCAAGCTAATTCTGGAGTGAATTGTCCTAGTATCTAAGAGTGGCCATCATAGATTCCAAGTTCGATCTAAGAGTCATTCATCTTCTAACTAGCTCTTGGTTGGAATCAATCCATTAAGTTAGCTTTCTCTATGAATGTTTTGCAAGGATTCTAGAAGGACCTCTAGCTTTGCAAATTCCAGCATTGTAGGCGCTTATCATAAGCACGGGTAAGAATATCTCGAGTTATTTAATGAATAATAAAGGGAGCATTAGGAGTAGATGAAGCTTCAAGACCAAGAAAGTAACTGAGAGAACCCAAATCCTTGGTAGCAAACTCAAAATGAAACTTGCGAGTAAAATTGTCAAGAAAAGAAGAGTTGTTGTCGGTAACAATAATGTCATTTTGTTGTAAAGCTCGAATTTCTTCATTCATGGCAGCGACCCAAGTAGGATTCTTAGCCGCATATTCGAATCCTTTTGGCTCAGTGGATGCAAGAAGAGAAGAAAGAAGTCCGGATGAGCCCAAAATACAAAAATTTGCTAGATGATGAATCTTGAGGTTACAAACTTTGGCTTGAATGATCATAGGATGAGAGCCCAAAGAAGAAGAGGAATCAATAGTAGGTACAATAGAGACAAGATCAGAATTCGAGGGTAGCAAAGAGGAACCTACAAGAGAAGTAACAACCTGCACAAACTCATCCACAAGGTCAGAACAAATATCACACGAGGATGAACCGGATCGAGGAATGTGCAGTGAAGAAGTGGTATGGTGGATAAATCAATATGGTAAAGATGCGGTTACAAGAAATTTGAAAATGAAGAGAGGAAAAAGGTTGGGTCAAGGAGCAAGGGGCAGCAGAAAGTGAATTTCATCAAATTGAGTGTGGCGGGTGATGTATAGCTTAGTGTGATGGTGTTAATATAATACATGCGGAAGCAATTTAGATCTTAGGCGTACATCAATTATAGTAAATTAGCTAGCATGTTCAAAATTTCTTTTTCCTTTTGTAGTTCAAATTTCTTTGTCCTCACGAACGGTTTCGAACCACCACTAGTGATATGAACCCAGATTCATCAATCATACAATATACTTCAATGAAGATGTGAAGAAAATGTGTATGTGTATATATATATATAAGAGATAGAATCCAAAGACATTTTCAAAAAAGGGTAGGCGATCTTCGAGAAGAAAATGAAGTCTCTAAGCATATTTTGTTTAATCCTATTGATTGCTTTGGAACCAAACAATATGATTAAGTCATGTTTAGCAACATCCAAGATGCAAACTAGACTGTCAGCATCGAAGATGCAACCTGTACTGCCCCATTGGCTAGTGACCATTTTTAATTCGATGACGGATTCAACTCTGGTTGTTCACTGCAAGTCGAAAGATAACGATCTGGGCGAGCATGTCATCAATGTCGGAGGCAATTACAACTGAAGCTTTAAAGAAAATTTTTTGCAAACAACATTGTTTTGATGCAATTTTAGCAGCAAACATGGCCAAGCTACTGATGATGTTTTCTGGCCAGAGCAACAAAGTTGGCTTACTGATCAATGTGTTGATCATAACTGCATTTGGACGGCGGGAGACTAAGGAATTTCGTTGCATTATAATCCTACCAACACCAACAACTTAATGTATCATTGGAAATGATGTAATCCATTCTTCAATTGCATTATCTCCTCCATCCTAAGCTACGAATAAAGATACTCGTTACTTATTTACGGTTCAAGATTCATCTCTTTAATATTTATTGAAATAAAAAGGGTAATAGTGATACTGACGTATAATGCACCACAATATACAAAGAGCTCTAGTTCATCAAAACTTCTCATGTTCGACTTAATAGCGATAAGTTGTACTTTCTATCCATTATTAAGTAATAATCATGATAACATATGAGGTAACTTTCTATCGAAGCGTTCTCATAGATGCGTCAATAGAGACCTTCGTTTAAAGGTATAAGATGTCGACAAAAGCTACGTACGACAATGCTTCCAGCATGTCGCTAACAAATGTGATTGTTTCTTGTGTTAGCATACGACCTCTTCTCTCACAAGGTTCTACCGATGCAGAGGCCAACATTATTTATTAATTTTTTTTTTTGTCGAAAATGTGTTTTTCGATAAAAGTATCTAGAAATGTTCAAATCATATATTTTTTAGGCACTTTTCCATAACAATCATAAAAATAAAATTTTAATTACAATTTTACCTAAAAATCCATATCATGATTAAAACAATATTGTGAGGTCAATATTTAGGGAATATATATACTATATAATTACATTTGTGACCACAATATTCAAAGCCAACAACTTCATTTTAAAATATTTAATCATATATTTAAATGAGTTAGGTAAGACAGATTGGTTACCTTAACTTTTACTCCCTGTGATAGAAGGTATGCGTTTGTATCTTCAATTGAATCTACTGCTGGTTCCTCTTGATATGAACCAATAGACATCAATCACACAATATACTTCAATGAAGATCTGAAGAAAATATTGTTGAAATTATCAAAAGATGTTTCAATTCATGCCACATTGAAGAAGAATGAAGTTTGATTGTTACAAATTTTGGCTGGGTTACATTTTAGAGTAATTTAGAGTTATTGTATTTTAAGACATTTTATTTACTTTAGGTTACATTTACATAATGGATAGTTATGGTCATTAAGTATGAATCTTACAACTTTTGGATGGATGAAAGGTAAGACCAAAGTGGAGTGAGTGTTTCCTTGACATAGCGAAGAATACGTTTCACAGCAGGAAAGCGATCTACCATAGGGGCATGCCAAAATTGACTGAAAAAATTGACAGCATGGGCCGTATCTGGACATGTAATGTTCAAATACTATAGGGCGCCAACAAGAGATCGATAGAGAGTAGGATTAGAGAAATGAGAACTATAAACAGTCAGGTGTTGAGAAACAACCATGAGGGTGTGAACTAATTTGCTATCAATCAAGCAACTGAGCACGAGTAAGAATATCTCGAGCTATTTTAACTGAATAATAAAGAGAATATTAGGAGTGGATGAAGCTTCAAGACCAAGAAAGTAACTGAGAGAACCCAAATCCTTGGTAGCAAACTCAAAATGAAACTTGCAAGTAAAGTTGTCAATAAGAGATAAGTTGTTGTCGGTAACAATAATGTCATCAACATAAAGAAGCAGATAGATAAGGTTAGATTGCTGATGAAAGACAAAAAGGGATGTGTTAGTGCGACTGCAAGAGAAACCAAGTGTTAGAAGAAGTGAGCTAAAACATTGAAACTAGGCATGAGTGGAAATTCGAGGATCAAATCGATAGACATGAGTGGAAAATCGAGGATCAATATATCCAGGAGGTAGTTCTACATGAACAAGTTCGAGAAGAGTGCCATTGAGGAAAGCATTCTTGACATCAAGTTGCCAAAGAGGCCATTTATTTGCGACTGCAATAGAAAGCACAACACGAACAGTGGTAACTTCGACAACAGGACTGAAAGTGTCAGTGTAGTCAAGACTAGGAACCTGAGTATAATCTTTGCAACAAGACAAGTCTTGAAACGCTTGATGGATTCATCAAGTAAATATTTAATGAGAAACACTCATTTAAAGCCCACGATGTTCGTGTTGGCAAGGTGAGGAATCAAAGAACAAGTGTCATTTTGTTGTAAAGCTCGAATTTCTTCATCCATGGCAGCGACTAAGTAGGATTTTTAACCGCAGATTCGAATCCTTTTGGCTAAGTGGATGCAAGAAGAGCAGAAAGAAGTCCAGATGAGCCCAAAATACCAAGATTTGCTAGATGATGAATCTTGAAGATACAAACTTTGTATCAAGTGATCATAGGATGAGAGCCCAAAGAAGAAGAGGTGATATGAACCAAGAGACATCAATCATACAATATACTTCAATGAAGATCTGAAGAAAATATTGTTGAAATTATCAAAAGATGTAACATTCATACTTAATGACCATAATTAGCCATTATATAAATGTAACCTAATGTAAATAAAATGTCTTAAAAGTAAATAAAATGATATGATAAGGAATCACTACAAGGGGAGTAAGATTTGGAAAACCTTGTTGATCGAATATCTCAAGGCAAAAACATTGTTTGAGATTTGAATCACTCCACAAGCAAGATCGATCATGTCTAGCTTGAATGATTCTTGTTGATCAAATATCTCAACGCAAGAACACTTGGTTGAGAGATTCGAATCACTCCACAAGCAAGATTGATCACGTCAAGCTTGAATGATTCTACATGCAACCTAAACTACGTAGAATTGCAAAGAAACTTAGCCATTGGCTAAAGAAAAGCACAAATGCTTCTTTTACTATATTTTCCAAGTCTACATTACAAAAACAACATACATGGCTTTATATAGCCTCAAAATGAAACTACTAAAGACTTTCCAAGAGTTAACATTCGTACTTAATGGCCATAATTAACCATTATGTAATTGTAACCTAAAGTAAATTAAAAGTCTTAAAATACAATAACTCTAAATTGTAACCCACCCAAAATTTATAACCATCAAACTTCATTCCAGTTGAATGTGGCATGAATTGCAACCTCTTTTGATAATTTTGACAACATTTTCTTCACATCTTCATTGAAGTATATTGTATGATTGATGTCTCTTGGTTCATATCAGATCATGTCTAGCTTGAATGATTCTTGTTGATCAAATATCTCAACGCAAGAATACTTGGTTGAGAGATTCGAATCACTCCACAAGCAAGATTGATCATGTCGAGCTTGAGTTTGAATCACCTATCTTCCTATTCGATCAGTCAACTCTTCTATTTCTCGAATTAGTCTTTTCATGGTTCGTTGTTCTGCTTCTCTCATTCGTGCATCAGTAATATCAGTATTGTCGTCTTTATTTTCCATGCTACAAAAGAAAGGTAAAAGAAAAAAAAAAAAGACCTCACAAGCGCCTCACGTGTATTCACTCGTAAATGTAGTTCACTCGTGTTTAGCACTCAACACTCGAATCAATGTGTCACTCCCTTACAAACTCACCCTCATAATTGAGCACACACAAATCACACTCCAAAAAACAATGTGAGACAAGCTATGTTATAGAGCCAAGTGCAATTCAAAGTGAATAGAGAGCACACTCAACACCAAAACAAAGGTATTGAAGAAGCAATCCGAATAACGACAAAGAAACGAATTAAAGAAAGAAAATGATGAAGGACTAATTTAGACGTAGTAACACATGAGAGTTACATATAATAATCAAGAGGAAAAAAGAAAGACATTTAACATCAATAAGCTTTCTTTCTTTCAATAGTTTATATATATATATATATATATTCTGATTGGCAAAATCTAATCAATTTACCAACAAGAAAAGTGATTTAGAAGATCTTAAAGAAGAACAAAGTGTTGATAAGATCCAGATCTAACACGTTAAAGAACATGAATTTTTTTTTTTTTTTTTGTTATATATTTTTGTGATAGAACATGAACATTCTACACAAACTGAGAAAAAAAAATTATAAGAGAATTAAAAGAGATAAACGCAATGAAACATATATCCGATCTTGAGTCTAAAGCTCTGATACCAAAATGATATGGTAAGGAATCAATACAAGGGGAATAAGATTTGGATTACCTTGTTGATCGAATATCTCAAGGCAAGAACATTGTTTGGGATTCGAATCACTCTACAAGCAAGATCGATCATGTCTAGCTTGAATGAATCTTGTTGATCAAATATCTCAACGCAAGAACACTTGATTGAGATTCGAATCACTCCACAAGCAAGATTGATCATGTCGAGCTTGAATGATTCTACATGCAACCTAAACTACATAGAATTGCAAAGAAACTTAACCATTGGCTAAAGAAAAGCACAAATGCTTCTTTTACTACATTTTCCAAGTCTACATTACAAATACAACATACATGGCTTTATATAGCCTCAAAATGAAACTATTAAAGGCATTCCAAAAGTTGTAACACTCATACTTAATGTAACAATCTAGCCATTATGTAAATGTAACCTAAAGTAAATAAAATGTCTTAAAATACAATAACTCTAAATTACTCTAAAGTGTAACCCACCCAGAATTTGTAACAATCAAACTTCACTCTTCAATGTGGCATGAATTGAAACATCTTTTGATAATTTCAACAATATTTTCTTCAGATCTTCATTGAAGTATATTGTATGATTGATGTCTCTTGGTTCATATCAATCATTCTCCGTAACTTGAGTTTTAACAAGTCTTCTTGTTATAAGTGCCAAATGAATCTCATCTTTTAGTTCCTCCTCATTCTTCGGGACTTCTTCAACTAAATCATTGATCTCTCCTCCATTTTCCTCGTCTTGGTTCATGATTGTACAAACAGTAGTGAAATATGTTTAGGACGTCAGACACTCAACTCACTGATTTTACACTTAGGGACACTCGTGTTTATGCACACAAAGGTAGGCTGTTTGGGAAAGTGACTAAATTATGATCAAGGTAGGCCAATATACGGGTAAAACAATTCTTATGGTAGCAAGCTATTCAAGGAGATCAAGATAAGTTAATTATGAAATAACAACAAAATAAAACAAGAAGCGAACAAAATAATAAGAGATAGATATTTTTGGATATAATTGCACACTCATAAAAAAAGAATTCCAAAGAGAATTGATATGAACCAAGAGACATCAATCATACAATATACTTCAATGAAGATGTGAAGAAAATGTTGACAAAAGTATCAAAAGATGTTGCAATTCATGCCACATTGAAGAGGAATGAAGTTTGATGGTTATAAATTTTCGGTGGGTTACAATTTAGAGATATTGTATTTCATTATTGTATTTTAAGACTTTAAATTTACTTCAGGTTACAATTACATAATGGTTAATTATGGCCATTAAGTACGAATGTTACAACTCTTGGAATGTTTTAGTAGTTTCATTTTGAGGCTATATAAAGCCATGTATGTTGTATTTGTAAAGAGACTTAGAAAATATAGTAAAAGAAGCATTTGTGCTTTTCTTTAGCCAATGGCTAAGTTTCTTTGCAATTCTACGTAGTTTAGGTTGCATGTAGAATCATTCAAGCTTGACGTGATCAATCTTGCTTGTGGAGTGATTCGAATCTCAAACAAGTGTTCTTACGTTGAGATATTTGATCAACAAGAATCATTCAAGCTAGACATGATCGATCTTGCTTGTGGAGTGATTCGAATCTCAAACAATATTCTTGCCTTGAGATATTCGATCAACAAGGTAATCCGAATTTCATTCCCCTTGTAATGATTCCTTATCATATCATGATCAATCTTGCTTGTGGAGTGATTCGAATCTCAAACAATGTTCTTGCCTTGAGATATTCGATCAACAAGGTAATCCGAATCTTACCCCCCCTTGTAGTTGATTTCCTTATCTTATCATTTTGTATCAGAGCTTCAGGCTCAAGATCGGATATATGTTTCCTTTGCGTTTCTTCTCAATTTGATTTTTATTTATAATCTTTTTAGTTTTTAATCGACCCAAAGTTCAAAATTCAATCTTTGCTCTATTTAAAATTTTGAGAGGTGAGAATGAGAGATTCATTTGTGTAAATGAGTGCAAACAGAGTGGCCTAAAATTGATTGAATGGCTCCGTTGCAATTCTACACCAAGAACTGATGAACTTAGAAATGGCAAATATGATGCTCGAATATCTAAGGAAAACGTCTCAATTTGAGATCTGAATTACATTGTTTGAGATTCGAATCACTCCACAAGCAAGATTGATCATGTCTAGTTTGAATGATTCTTGTTGATCAAATATCTCAACGCAAGAACACTTGATTGAGATTCGAATCACTCCACAAGCAAGATTGATCATGTCGAGCTTGAATGCTTCTACATGCAACCTAAACTACATAGAATTGCAAAGAAACTTAGCCATTGGCTAAAGAAGAGCACAAATGCTTATTTTACTATATTTTCCTAGTCTCCTTACAAATACAACATACGTGGCGTTATATAGCCTCAAAATGAAACTACTAAAGGCATTCCAACAGTTGTAACAGCCATACTTAATGGTCATAATTAACCATTATGTAATTGTAACCTAAAGTAAATTAAAATTCTTAAAATACAATAATGAAATACAATAACTCTAAATTGTAACCCACCCAAAATTTATAAACATCAAACTTCATTCCAGTTCAATGTGGCATGAATTGCAACCTCTGTTGATAATTTTGACAACATTTTCTTCACATCTTCATTGAAGTATATTGTATGATTGATGTCTCTTGGTTCATATCAACAGACCACCTTGAGGCAATGCCTGTCCATGAATTGCTGACTAGGGTCGAGGCCCTATAAGACAAGGCCAAAAATGCTGGTGGCTTCGAGCGTAGGGATAACTCGACGGCCTTGGTTGCCCAAACGGAAGAACGTGTCGAAGCCTTAAGCAATGCCCAACAAGGGATCATTCATATGGTCTTAGATTTTTCTAAAGAATTGAGAACAACCTGAGAAGAATCACGGTGTTCCAAATGAACCTATTGCCAAGAAGATTCAAAAAAATGTCATGAAGATTCAAAAGAAATATGAACCTACGCGCAAAGAACTCAATTAATTTCAACCTATTACATTAACCACTCAAGCACATGAACATTTGTTAGAAAGAACTATGTTTAAATTCATAAATTATTTAAAAGTCAAATGGTCAATTTGACTTATTCTTTGTGGAAATTAAAGGGGATCGGGAATAAATCCCGTCCACAAATGTCTCGAATAAATCTCGTCCACAAACGTCTTTTGTCGGGAGACTATAAATACCCACAATATGTTATGTAAAATTCAGATTCGTGGATGAATGTAATTCAGATCTTCAATTGAGACGTTTCCCTTAGAAATCGGAGCATAATATTTGCCATTTATAAGTTTCAAGCAATTCTTGTGGTAGAATTCCACCCGAGCCATTCAATCAAGTCTTGATCAAGTTAGATTGTGGAGTGACTTAATTTAGAACAAGATTTCCAAATCTTGCTTCTAGATCTTCGAACGTAAGAGGTAATCTAATTCTAGCCTTATCTCTTGGTTGATCCAAATTTCGTATAAGGAGGTGTTAATTACTTTGATTCAAGGGTTCTTGCTTCAACATAAGCTTGGATCGTTGGGCTGAGGATTAGGGTTGCCTTATCAGTTTGGTATCAGAGCATAGGTTGCATCATTGTATTCGTCTCTAGAATTGACTTTATCTTTAATTTTCGCTATTGTTTATCGTCTCTTTAAATCTATCATGTATTTTCTTACTGCCATTTCTATCGTTCTTCATTATCTTTCTACTTTGAGTGTCCTATGAAAGATCATATTTAGATCTTGAAAGAAAAAAAAAATCCTTATCATATTGTTCTTAATAAATCCTTATCATTAGACCATTCGCACGTTTATTTGAAGATCAAATAAATCTCAATTCTAATTTTTCCCTGAGCATATAAATCTGGAATTGTTGTGTTCGATCTTCACGACCATTCTCTTTGGAATTCTGATATGAACCAAGAGACATCATTCATACAATATACTTCAATGAAGATGTGAAGAAAATGTGTCAAAATTATCAAAAGAGGTTGCAATTCATGTCACATTGAAGAGGAATGAAGTTTGATGGTTATAAATTTTGGGTGGGTTGCAATTTAGAGTAATTTAGAGTTATTGTATTTTAAGACATTTTATTTACTTTAGGTTACATTTACATAATGGCTAATTATGGCCATTAAGTATGAATGTTACAACTTTTGGAATGCCTTTAATAGTTTCATTTTGAGGTGCTATATAAAGCCATGTATGTTTGATTTGTAAGGAGACTTGGAAAATATATTAAAAGAAGCATTTGTGCTCTTCTTTAGCCAATGGCTAAGTTTCTTTGCAACTCTATGTAGTTTAGGTTGCATGTAGAATCATTCAAGCTCGACATGATCAATCTTGCTTGTGGAGTGATTCGAATCTCAAGCAAGTGTTCTTGTCTTGAGATATTTGATCAACAAGAATCATTCAAGCTAGACATGATCGATCTTGCTTGTGGAGTGATTCGAATCTCAAACAATGTTCTTGTCTTGAGATATTCGATCGACAAGTTCGAATATTATTCTCCTTGTATTGATTCCTTATCTTATCAAATTCAATTTTTTTTTTCAGTGTGCAATTATATCAAAAAAATATCTTTGTCCCTTATTTATTTGTTTATTTCTTGTTTTATTTTGTTGACTACATAATTACTTTGTCTTGATTGTCTTGAATAGTTCGCTACTATTAGAATTGCTTTATCCATATTACTTACCTTTATCAGAAATTAGTCACTTTCCCAAATAGGCTACCTTTGTGTGTTAAACACGAGTGTTCCTGAGTGTAAAATTAGTGAGTTGAGTGTGTGAGGTCTTAAGCATATAAAACTACTGTTTGTACAATCATGGACCAAGACGAGAAAAATGGCAGGGAGATCAATGATCTAGTTGAAGAAGTCCAGAAGAATGAGGAGAAACAGGAAGATGGTATTCATTTGGCACTTATTACAAGAAGACTTCTTAAAACTCAAGTTACGGAGAATGATGTTGATGATCAAAGAGACAACCTATTTCACACGCGGTGTTTAGTCAAGGGGACTACTTGTAGTCTTATCATTGATAGTGGAAGTTGCACCAATGTAGTAAGAACTATGTTGATCAAAAGATTGCAAATTCCAACTCAAGATCATCCTAAACCATACAAGCTCCAATGGCTCAATGATAGTGGAACAATGAAGGTAATTTTCCAAGCTTTAATATCTTTTACTTTGGGAAAATATAAAGATGAAGTTCTTTGTGATGTGTTACCAATGCATGCTGGAGACATATTGCTTGGCTGACCATGACAATTTGATAGAAGGGTTATGTATGATGGCTATTTGAATAGGTATTCTTTTGTCAAAGATGGTAGAAAAACCACTCTTGTACCTTTGAGTTCTGCAAATGTATTTGCTGATCAATTAAAGTTGGAGGAAAGAAAGAAAGAGTTTGAGGAAAAAGAGTTAAAAGAAAAACAAGAGTTGAGTGAAAAAAGAGAGAAAAATCAAAGAGAAAAAAAGAAGAATGAAAAAAGAGATGAAATTGAAGAAAAAAGGAAGAGAGAGTTATTTGGCTACAGTTGGAGAGGTGAGAAGGTTTTCACAAAAATCGATCTTTGTACTTATGTACAATGAAGGATTTTTGGTCTCTAACTAATAACAACTTGGCGTTTCCAAGTATTTTTCAATCTCTTTTACAGGAATTTGAAGACATGTTTCAAGATAAAGAAATACCTCCCATTAGAGGTACTAAACAAAAAATAGACTTCATTCCAAGGACGGTCATTCCTTATAAGCCAGCTTATCGAGTCAATCCAACCGAGACTAAAGAAATTGAAAGGCAAGTGGAGGAGCTCATGGAGAAGGGCTATGTACCAGAAAGTTTGAGTCCATGTTCTATACGAGACTTATTGGTGCCAAAGAAAGATGAAACTTGGCGCATATGCATGGATAATAGAGTCATCAACAAAATCACGGTAAAGTATCGACATCCTATTCCTAGGTTATACGATATGTTTGATTTATTGCATGATTCGTTTCTATTTATAAAAATTATTTTGAAATCTGGCTATCATCAAATTAGAATGCACATAGGAGATGAATGAAAAACAACTTTCAATATTATGTTTGGATTGTATGAATGGCTTGTTATGCCTTTTAGGTTAATTAATGCTCCTAGTACACCTATGCGCTTAATATATAATATTTTGAGAAAATATATGAGAAAACAGGTTGTTGTTTATATATATGATATTATAATTTATTTGAAGATTTTGCTTGAGGATGTGGAGCATGTTAAATTAGTTTTGATTACCCATAGAAAAGAGAAATTTGATTTTAATAAGGGTAGTTTTTGCATGGAAAAAGTTCACTCTATTGGCTTCATAGTTGATAAAAGTAAAATAGCATTAGATAGAGACAAAGTTAAATTCATTATGGATTTGCCAACACCAAAGAGTGCATGTAAAGTTCGGAGTTTTCATGAGTTAGCTAACCTCTATAAGAGATTTATAAATGATTTTAGAACCATAACTGAACTATTGAATGATTTAGTGAAAAAGAATGTTGTTTTTAAATGGGGAGGAATGCAAGAGAATGCATTCAATTTGCTAGGAACAAATTAAGCAATGCATCATTATTTGTTTTGCCTAGCTTTTATAAAACTTTTGAAATTGGATTTGATGCATGTGGTTTGGTCATAAGTGCAAAACTAAATGGGGCAACATTGAAATAACCTACCTATGTTAAAGAATTGTTTGTAGTTCATATATTGCATGTACCGCAATAGTACTTATGGCCTAGAGAATTTGTGATCCACTTTGATCATGAAAACTTGAAGTATGTGAAGGGTCAAAGCAACTGAACCGTAAACATGCAATGATATGAATCCAACAACTGATCACTTCCATGTACTCGAATGAGCAATTACAATAAGCAATACAAAGAAGATTCAAGAATCAAATCAAGAAAATAATGGAGTGGCTGATATTGAAAAGTGATTAGAAGACTTGCCATGGGTAGTTAAACTACAAATTAAGACAATTTATGAATGCCTTATTTTCTTCAATTTATATTTAATAGCATTTATTAATAGTTTGTATGAATGCCTTATTTTCTTCAATTTGTATTTAATAGCATTTATGAGTGATTTTTTGTTGGTGGCTAAACTTTATTACTTTAGGGTTGTCTTTTGGACCTATCTAAAGGCATGTAATATTCATGTTTGGCATGATTTGTTGAATACAGAAAAAACCTTTGTGTTTTCTTGATACCCTTTTGGTGTTATTCTTTTTCAAACCTTGCTTTAGGTTTGATGTTTAAACTGATTCATTGAATTAGTTTTGATCAAGCTAATTCTAGAGTGAATTGTCTTGGTATAAAGAGTGACCATCATATATTCCAAGTTCAATCTAAGAGTCATTCATCTTCTAACCAGCTCTTGGTTGGAATCAATCCGTTAAGTTAGCTTTCTCTGTGAACGTTTTTGCAAGGATTCTAGAAGGACCTCTAGCTTTGCAAATTCCAGCATTGTAAGCGCTTATCATTTGGTATCAGAGCTTTTGGTCGACATTCTTTGGCCGTTCTAGAGGTGAAATATTTTTATTGTTATTTTTTTTTTATCAATTTTTTTTCTCTCTCAGATTATCGGAAAAAAAAGAAAGAAAAAAAAAATCAGTTATGAGAGAAAAAATATATTCAGTTCTTATCATTTATTTTCAAGCTCTTGATCCTTGAGATACTAGTCTTAGCTTGTTAGAATTGATCGTTGAATTGGTTATAATCAAGTTTAAAGCAAGATTGCAAAAAAAAAAAAAAAAAAAAAAAAAAAAAACAAGCCTTTACATTCTTGACGTAGTACCAAAACCCTACCTTTGAGTGCTAAACACGAGTGTCCTTGAGTGAAATTTTTGTGAGAAGTGTGGAGATGTCCCTTGATAACAAAATGATATGAACCAAGAGACATCCATCATACAATAAGCTTCAATGAAGATGTGAAGAAAATATTGTTGAAATTATCAAAAGATATTTCAATTCATGCCACATTGAAGAAGAATGAAGTTTCACGTTATAAATTTTGGGTGGATTACACTTTAGAATAATTTAGATTTATTGTATTTCATTAATATATTTTAAGACTTTTAATTTACTTTAGGTTACAATTACATAATGGTTAATTATGACCATTAAGTATGAATGTTACAACTGAATGCCTTTAGTAGTTTCATTTTGAGGCTATATAAAGCCATGTATGTTGTATTTGTAGAGAGACTTGAAAAATATAGTAAAATGAGCATTTGTGCTTTTCTTTAGCCAATGGCTAAGTTTCTTTACAACTCTATGTAGTTTAGGTTGCATGTAGAATCATTCAAGCTCGACATGATCACAAACTAACACCTTTTCAAATTCTAAAACTTGGAACAAGGATAGTTTTGTGAATAGAAATGAATCAATGTCACCAAAAGAAAAGTTTGTGGCTTCTAAAAGAGTGGAGGCTGAGAGTTCCATTGGTAGAAAGGTAACATTTGATGGTTTGATGAACAAGTATACTTTTACTTTTTGTGGGAAGAAATTTACTTTACTTCCATTGTCTCCATATGAAGTACATTGTGACCAATTGAAATTAGAGAAGAAAAGAAAAGAATATGAAGAACAACAGTGGAGAGAAGAAACTAAGGTAAAAGAGAGAGATAAGAGTGAAAAAAAAAAAAAAGAGAAAAGTGAGGGGCAAAGGATGAGTGAAAACCAAGAGAGAAAAAAAAATGATTTCGAAGAAAAGAGAGAAAATGTGAGTTTGGTTATAAGAATGGGAGAAATGAGGAATATGTTAGCCCAAGAACCAAAATTTACTTATGTGCAAAGGAATGTGTTTAGCAATGGAACCAAAAACTGATGATGCGTTGCCAAGTGCTTTTAAGTCTCTTTTGCAGGAATTCAATGACATATTTCCACATGAAGATGCATGTACGAGGTTACCCCCTCTAAGAGGGATTGAACACCAAATTGACTTCGTACCTGAGGCAACTCTTCCAAATATGGCTGCCTATAGGTAGATTAAATCGCTCAAACATATTTTAACTCAATGTTGTGAACTCACGTAAGTTGACTTGAATCAAGTGACAGATCCAGACTAGCTCCATAGATAAATTACTGACTTTAAGTTAAGTTACTCAGGTAAGGGACCTTAATGTTGGTTTGGTTGGATGATTTGATGATTATATGAATGACACATGCACTGTATCTCTGCACGTAATATATTTTATCGTTGTATGACGTGTACTATCTTACATTTACACTATGTTATGCTATGTTGTAGAGCTCCATTATGTTAGGTTATGTCATGTTATGCTGTGCCATGTTGTAAGTTATGCTATAATATGTTCATGCCATAATATGGAGTTATATTATATTATCAATGACACATGATGTGTATCCCTCAAACATATATACACTAATTATGAAAGATGTGATAAGTATAATTATGTATAATCTATATTCACGTTATATCATGAATGAAAGGAGGTACAATTTGTATCTTAAACATATACCATGATTTTAAGATATGGAGATCTCATACATTTATGTGCGTTATGTGCATCAAGATACTTCTCCGTTATGATTAGTAAGAACGTGTACCTTACGATATTTATGTTTGTCATGATATCATGTAGATTTGTACCCTACTTGCTGTCCACAGTGCTAGCGTGCGCTAGCTCGACGAACCAATCTTGGGGTACGTATACAGCTCATTTGGTGGGTTCATGGGCATGTGCGTGGCCCATGTGTGAGGAAGTACGGCACGTCCAACCCTACCTAAACTGGAAAGCGGAGGCCAAAGCCATGTTATGATATTTTTAAAAGAATAAGTCCCACCAGGATTGCTTGTGTAGGCATTTCTAGCCTCAACCATGGGGTTACTTACTAAATTTTCTTAAAATACTCAAGTTACATGTTATTCTTATTTTGAGGTAAAGGTAAGGTACCTTTGCATGGATGACGCCGACGCTGTGGAAGCCATGGAATCGAAGCTAGGGTAGATGCATTCATGTTGTTTTTATTCCCCTTCAGTTAGTTTAGACACTTCAAGAGATGAGACAATAGGTTGCTTTTTGGAACTAAAAAAAACGAGATTGTTACCAAGATAAATAGAATAGATGGATGTAGAATGACGAGTATCGGTTCAACCAGCCCAGTCAGCATCTGAATAAGCCACTAGCACACTAGAAACAATGGATGGACGAAAGGTAAGACCATTGAAGAAGAATGAAGTTTCATGTTATAAATTTTGAGTGGATTACAATTTAGAGTAATTTAGATTGATTGTATTTCATTAATGTATTTTAAGACTTTTAATTTACTTTAGGTTACAATTACATAATGGTTAATTATGGCCATTAAGTATGAATGTTACAACTCTTGGAATGTCTTTAGTAGTTTCATTTTGAGGCTATATAAAGCCATGTATGTTGTATTTGTAGGTGGACTTGAAAAATGTAGTAAAAGAAGCATTTGTGCTTTTCTTTAGCCAATGACTAAGTTTCTTTGCAATTCTATGTAGTTTAGGTTGCATGTAGAATCATTCAAACTCGACATGATTAATCTTGCTTGTGGAGTGATTCGAATCTCAATCATTTCTTCTTGCGTTGAGATATTAGATCAACAAGAATCATTCAAGCTAGACATGATCGATCTTGCTTGTGGAGTGATTCGAATCTCAAACAATGTTCTTGCCTTGAGATATTCGATCAACAAGGTAATCCGAATCTTATTCCCCTTGTAGTGATTCCTTATCTTATCAAATGGACTGTTGAGAAAGGATGGTAGAAATACATATTGAACATGAGAAACAGATGATGCAAATGCAAGCCGTAATCCGTTCAAAATCCCAAAACAATGGCGAAGAAGAAGCCCACGTGATCGGTGAACCAGCCAAAGGAACTGCCAAATCATCAGGAGGAGAATAGAGTTTCAGAGCAACACCCAAATCTGCCGTGGATAAATATGTGGAGAAGTTTCAGTTGCAGACGTTGAAATCGTTGAACAAGGGCCTTTTAAAGGAGACACGTGAGAAGAGAAAGGAGTTTGGAGCTCTGGTTCAAGCTAAAGAAGGTTTAGAGCTCGACTTGAAGAAGAATGCCGACGAGAAGAAACAGAGTCAAATGGATGAAATGGGAGATAGGATTTGTAGGTTAGTTGAGAGTGAGAGAGTGAAGAATGTGGAGATTGTGAGATTGAATGATGAGAACAATGGGCTTGTTTTGAAAGTTGAGGAAGAGAGGGAGAAATAGATGAAGGTTTGTTGTAAGAGGGATGGAATTAAGGCTGATTTTTATGAATGGTTTCAGGAATCAGGGGATTTGAGAAGGAAAATAGATGAAAGGAGAAGAATGAGAGAAGGGCTTTGGAAGAGATGGAGGATTTGGAGGTGAAATGCAAGAAGTTGTCCTGTGAAAAGATGAATGGGAATCTGTTGAAAGAGAAAGAATTTGTTAGGAGGTTATTGGATGAATCTGGTAGGGTTATTGAAGATTTGGAGAGAAGAGTCGATTCGAAAACGAAAGAGAAAGTAGAGATTGAAAAGGAAAAGAAAGTTTTGGAAATGGAGATTGAAAGGTTAGTGAAGGAAGTGGCTGAACTGTGGCGTCTTGCCAAATATTGTAGTTCAGAAATATTTCGAGTGAAGTAACTAGAAGTGAACTAAGGCCAGTAACTCTCTACATCGACAACAAATATGCGATTGCGCTGATAAAGAATCTTGTATTTTAGGGACGCAGCAAACACATTGACACTCCCTTCCACTTCATCCACGAGTGTGTTGAGAAGAGACAAATCGTTGTGGAGTTCGTATGCACTAGGGAGCAACGTGCAAATATTCTAACAAAGGCCCAACAAGGGCTAAGTTTGCAGAGATGCGAGATGGTGTAAGTTTGCAGAGATGCGGGATCATTAAGTAAATTAATCCGCCAACCAAGCTTTTGAACCTTCTAACATCTACCGTTTCTGCTCCATCTTCATGTTGTAATTTCTCATTAATATTTGTTGGTGTGACTGCACGGTTACAATTAAGCATACTATATTTTCTCATAATATCTTTGACATATTTTCTTAGCGAAATAAAAATCTCATATTCAACTTGACATGCTTCAAGACCAAGAAATAGTGCAATAAATCCATATCCGACATGCTTGTCTAGAACGTGTTGTCCATGGCCGCATGCTCATTCCAAACCCCTTTTGCATGCTTTCATCTTAGATATATCTTTACTATTTTCATGTTCTGTCAATATGAGGGTGTATGATTGTTCACCAAAATCATGTCTACACCCACCAGAGGTAAATGCCCCGAAATGTAGTATAGGGATATGATTAATTGTCACCTGTTCCTTTATTTTCTTATAGTTGATAAGCGCCAACAATGGTGGATTTTGCAAAGCTAGAGGTCCTTCTAGAATCCTTGCAAACGTTCACAAAGAAAGCTAACTTAACGAATTGATTCCAACCAAGAGTTGGTTAGAAGATGAATGACTCTTAGATCGAACTTGGAATCTATGATGGTCACTCTTAGATTCCAAGACGACTCACTCCAGAATTAGCTTGATCAAAACTAAATCAATGAATCGGTTTAAACATCAAACCTAAAACAAGGTTTGAAAAAGAATAACACCAAAAAGGTATCAAGAAAACACAAAGGTTTTGTTTGTATTCAACAATTTCCTTTCAAAATTGAATATTACATGCCTTTAAATAGGCCCACAAGATAACCCTAACATAATAAAGTTCAACCACCAACTACAAATCCCTGATAAATGCTATTAAATAGAAATAGAAAAAAAATAAGGCATTCATAAATTGTCTTAATTGGTAATTCAACTACCAATGGCAAGTCTTCTAATCACTTTCCAATGTCAGCCACTCCATTATTTTCTCGATTTGATACTTGAATCTTCTTTGTACTGCTTCTTGTATTGCTCGTTCGGGTACATGGAAGTGATCAGTTGTTGGATTCATACCAATAGTCATGTAACGCTGTTTTCTTCAATTATTTCAAATCATTTTCAAATGTATTTTCTCGCTCATGTTTTCTAAAACATTTTCCTCACACATGCCTCGAGGCCCTTACATACGTCAACGTTGTCTGCAGTGCCTGTATATTTTACAGCTCACTTGTACGCTGAAATAGAACAAGTGCCCCACAATCGCTGTTCCACTACTCCAAGAGTGCGATTGTGACAAGTGGTATTAGAGTCAAGTCAACTCTTTGGAAAGCATTACACAAACATGTCCATTACAAAGCATTACACAAACAAGTCCCAGGCTGATCAATTAGCTAAAATCGAAAGACAATTACTCTACATGAGTAAAATTCCTGATGGAATAGACTTTTTGGATGGAATCTTACATGAATGAGATTGCCGCTAAAGCTGAAAGAATCAATGAGATGATAGACCACCTTGAGGCAATGCCTGTCCGCGAATTACTGCCTAGGGTCGAGGCCCTATAAGACAAGGCCAAAAATGCTGGTGGCTTCAAGTGTAGGGATAACTCGACGAGCTTGGTTGCCCAAACGGAAGAACGTCTCGAAGCCTTAGACAATGCCCAACAAGGGATCATTCATATGGTCTTAGATTTTTCTAAAGATTTGAGAACAACCCTTGGAGTGGTCACGACTGAAGTGGCGAATCTAAGTACCAGATTAAACCTCGAGATGAGAGTGATGGGAAACAAAACCCCAACAGAGGGTGTAGCACAGTTTAACAAGATAAAAATCTCAGAGCCTAACTTCTATGGAGTTTAGTAAAAATGGCTTCTGAATTCTCTTATCATCTTCTTCCTTTCAATAATCTAATCCATATGATCGTCATCAAACTTTCTTCTTCCAATTATCTTCTTTGAAAACGTCAACTTATCCCTCTCTTGATAGTAAAAACATGTTGGGCTATGTTGATGGAACTATGGTTCCACCACCTTGCTTTAAACCAGAAACCTCCTCAACACTTAACACAAAGTATTTGGCATGAAAAGCAGTCGATCAACAACTTCTCTGGCTCCTACTCTCTTCTCTCATCGAGGAAGCCATTCTTATTGTCGTTGGTCTCTCCACGGCACGTGACGTTTGGCTCGCGTTGGTAACTACGTTCAACCATCATTTGAAAGCTCGTGAACTGAGACTCAATGATGACTTGCAGCTGATGAAACATGACACCAAACATGTTGCTGAGTATGCTCGTACCTTCAAAACAATTTGTAACCAACTTCATGCCATTGGTAGACTTGTTCTTCAATTGCATTATCTCCTCCATCCTAAGCTACGAATAAAGATACTCGTTACTTATTTACGGTTCAAGATTCATCTCTTTAATATTTATTGAAATAAAAAGGGTAATAGTGATACTGACGTATAATGCACCACAATTTACAAAGAGCTCTCGTTCATCAAAACTTCTCATGTTCGACTTAATAGCGATAAGTTGTACTTTCTATCCATTATTAAGTAATAATCATGATAACATATGAGGTAACTTTCTACCGAAGCGTTCTGATGAAACGTGACACCAAACATGTTGCTGCGTATGCTCGTACCTTCAAAACAATTTGTGACCAACTTCATACCATTGGTAGACCTGTCGAGGACATTGATAAAGTGTACTGGTTCCTTTGTGGGCTCGGCAACAATTTTTCAACTTTTTCTACTGCTCAACTGGTTCTCACCCCTCTCCCCTATTTTACAGATTTAGTCTCAAAAGCTGAAATCTTTTAGTTGTTCCAGCGCTCTCCTTAGTTTTCTGACTCCACTCATTAAGGCATTCACAGCCATTAATTGTGGCCGCACCCATTGAAGTCACCATGCTTCCTCTAGCAACCAGCGAGGTTGTTGTTATTCCCACAAAAATAACTCTTCCAACCGAGGACAAACAAACTCAGGTCACGGTTGTCGACCACCTCGTTGTGAAATATGTCGAACGGAGGGCCATTATGCTAACCGCTGCAACCAACGGTACGTTCGGCCTTGCTGAAGCCTTTTGTAGTACTTGGCAGCTTGCGAAGGCTTCCGCAAGGTGAGCATTTTGTAGTATTTGGCACAGCTTGCGAAAAGTCATTGATTGCTTTATTCCCGCAATGAAAGTAGGTCATCTAACACGTTAGATCTTATTATTGAGTGTGATCTTTGGGGTCCTTCCCCCATCAAAACCAATTTGGGTTTTCTTTACTATGTTATTTTTAATGATGATCATTCTCGATTCAATTGGCTTTACCCTTTAAAATTTAAATATGATTTCTTTGATATTTTTCTTCCATTTACAAATTTTGTGAATAAAATAATATTGTGATTCTTTCAAGGTTTTTCAAAGTAATGAAGGTGCCGAATTAAGGAAGTTTAGGTGACCGTACCTTTTACACTCTGTTATGGAAGATATGCTGTAATAACCAAAATTTACAACACACTTTTAACTAATTGTGGTTAAAAAATAACTAGCTACCGCCTCAGTTTGGCTATGCGTATGTATATATATATAAGAGATAGAATCCAAAGACATTTTCATAAAAGGGTGGGCGATCTTCGAGAGGAAAATGAAGTCTCTAAGCATATTTTGTTTAATCCTATTGATTGCTTTGGAACCAAACAATATGATTATGTCATGTTTAGCAACATCCAAGATGCAAACTAGACTGTCAGCATCCAAGATGCAACCTGTACTGTCCCATTGGCAAGTGACCATTTTGAATTGGATGACGGATTCAACTCTGGTCGTTCACTGCAAGTCGAAAGATAACGATCTGGGCGAGCATGTCATCAATGCCGGAGGCAATTACAACTGGAGCTTTAAAGAAAATCTTTTGCAAACAACATTGTTTTGGTGCAATTTTAGCAGCAAACATGGCCAAGCTACTGGTGATGTTTTCTGGCCAGAGCAACAAAGTTGGCTTACTGATCAATGTGTTGATCATAACTGCATTTGGACGGCGGGAGACCAAGGAATTTCCTTGCATTATAATCCTACCAACACCAACAACTTAATGTATCATTGGAAATGATGTAATCCATTCTTCAATTGCATTATCTCCTCCATCCTAAGCTACGAATAAAGATACTCGTTACTTATTTACGGTTCAAGATTCATCTCTTTAATATTTATTGAAAAAAAAAGGGTAATAGTGATACTGACGTATAATGCACCACAATTTACAAAGAGCTCTCGTTCATCAAAACTTCTCATGTTCGACTTAATAGCGATAAGTTGTACTTTCTATCCATTATTAAGTAATAATCATGATAACATATGAGGTAACTTTCTACCGAAGCGTTCTGATGAAACGTGACACCAAACATGTTGCTGCGTATGCTCGTACCTTCAAAACAATTTGTGACCAACTTCATACCATTGGTAGACCTGTCGAGGACATTGATAAAGTGTACTGGTTCCTTTGTGGGCTCGGCAACAATTTTTCAACTTTTTCTACTGCTCAACTGGTTCTCACCCCTCTCCCCTATTTTACAGATTTAGTCTCAAAAGCTGAAATCTTTTAGTTGTTCCAGCGCTCTCCTTAGTTTTCTGACTCCACTCATTAAGGCATTCACAGCCATTAATTGTGGCCGCACCCATTGAAGTCACCATGCTTCCTCTAGCAACCAGCGAGGTTGTTGTTATTCCCACAAAAATAACTCTTCCAACCGAGGACAAACAAACTCAGGTCACGGTTGTCGACCACCTCGTTGTGAAATATGTCGAACGGAGGGCCATTATGCTAACCGCTGCAACCAACGGTACGTTCGGCCTTGCTGAAGCCTTTTGTAGTACTTGGCAGCTTGCGAAGGCTTCCGCAAGGTGAGCATTTTGTAGTATTTGGCACAGCTTGCGAAAAGTCATTGATTGCTTTATTCCCGCAATGAAAGTAGGTCATCTAACACGTTAGATCTTATTATTGAGTGTGATCTTTGGGGTCCTTCCCCCATCAAAACCAATTTGGGTTTTCTTTACTATGTTATTTTTAATGATGATCATTCTCGATTCAATTGGCTTTACCCTTTAAAATTTAAATATGATTTCTTTGATATTTTTCTTCCATTTACAAATTTTGTGAATAAAATAATATTGTGATTCTTTCAAGGTTTTTCAAAGTAATGAAGGTGCCGAATTAAGGAAGTTTAGGTGACCGTACCTTTTACACTCTGTTATGGAAGATATGCTGTAATAACCAAAATTTACAACACACTTTTAACTAATTGTGGTTAAAAAATAACTAGCTACCGCCTCAGTTTGGCTATGCGTATGTATATATATATATATAAGAGATAGAATCCAAAGACATTTTCATAAAAGGGTGGGCGATCTTCGAGAGGAAAATGAAGTCTCTAAGCATATTTTGTTTAATCCTATTGATTGCTTTGGAACCAAACAATATGATTATGTCATGTTTAGCAACATCCAAGATGCAAACTAGACTGTCAGCATCCAAGATGCAACCTGTACTGTCCCATTGGCAAGTGACCATTTTGAATTGGATGACGGATTCAACTCTGGTCGTTCACTGCAAGTCGAAAGATAACGATCTGGGCGAGCATGTCATCAATGCCGGAGGCAATTACAACTGGAGCTTTAAAGAAAATCTTTTGCAAACAACATTGTTTTGGTGCAATTTTAGCAGCAAACATGGCCAAGCTACTGGTGATGTTTTCTGGCCAGAGCAACAAAGTTGGCTTACTGATCAATGTGTTGATCATAACTGCATTTGGACGGCGGGAGACCAAGGAATTTCCTTGCATTATAATCCTACCAACACCAACAACTTAATGTATCATTGGAAATGATGTAATCCATTCTTCAATTGCATTATCTCCTCCATCCTAAGCTACGAATAAAGATACTCGTTACTTATTTACGGTTCAAGATTCATCTCTTTAATATTTATTGAAATAAAAAGGGTAATAGTGATACTGACGTATAATGCACCACAATTTACAAAGAGCTCTCGTTCATCAAAACTTCTCATGTTCGACTTAATAGCGATAAGTTGTACTTTCTATCCATTATTAAGTAATAATCATGATAACATATGAGGTAACTTTCTACCGAAGCGTTCTGATGAAACGTGACACCAAACATGTTGCTGCGTATGCTCGTACCTTCAAAACAATTTGTGACCAACTTCATACCATTGGTAGACCTGTCGAGGACATTGATAAAGTGTACTGGTTCCTTTGTGGGCTCGGCAACAATTTTTCAACTTTTTCTACTGCTCAACTGGTTCTCACCCCTCTCCCCTATTTTACAGATTTAGTCTCAAAAGCTGAAATCTTTTAGTTGTTCCAGCGCTCTCCTTAGTTTTCTGACTCCACTCATTAAGGCATTCACAGCCATTAATTGTGGCCGCACCCATTGAAGTCACCATGCTTCCTCTAGCAACCAGCGAGGTTGTTGTTATTCCCACAAAAATAACTCTTCCAACCGAGGACAAACAAACTCAGGTCACGGTTGTCGACCACCTCGTTGTGAAATATGTCGAACGGAGGGCCATTATGCTAACCGCTGCAACCAACGGTACGTTCGGCCTTGCTGAAGCCTTTTGTAGTACTTGGCAGCTTGCGAAGGCTTCCGCAAGGTGAGCATTTTGTAGTATTTGGCACAGCTTGCGAAAAGTCATTGATTGCTTTATTCCCGCAATGAAAGTAGGTCATCTAACACGTTAGATCTTATTATTGAGTGTGATCTTTGGGGTCCTTCCCCCATCAAAACCAATTTGGGTTTTCTTTACTATGTTATTTTTAATGATGATCATTCTCGATTCAATTGGCTTTACCCTTTAAAATTTAAATATGATTTCTTTGATATTTTTCTTCCATTTACAAATTTTGTGAATAAAATAATATTGTGATTCTTTCAAGGTTTTTCAAAGTAATGAAGGTGCCGAATTAAGGAAGTTTAGGTGACCGTACCTTTTACACTCTGTTATGGAAGATATGCTGTAATAACCAAAATTTACAACACACTTTTAACTAATTGTGGTTAAAAAATAACTAGCTACCGCCTCAGTTTGGCTATGCGTATGTATATATATATATAAGAGATAGAATCCAAAGACATTTTCATAAAAGGGTGGGCGATCTTCGAGAGGAAAATGAAGTCTCTAAGCATATTTTGTTTAATCCTATTGATTGCTTTGGAACCAAACAATATGATTATGTCATGTTTAGCAACATCCAAGATGCAAACTAGACTGTCAGCATCCAAGATGCAACCTGTACTGTCCCATTGGCAAGTGACCATTTTGAATTGGATGACGGATTCAACTCTGGTCGTTCACTGCAAGTCGAAAGATAACGATCTGGGCGAGCATGTCATCAATGCCGGAGGCAATTACAACTGGAGCTTTAAAGAAAATCTTTTGCAAACAACATTGTTTTGGTGCAATTTTAGCAGCAAACATGGCCAAGCTACTGGTGATGTTTTCTGGCCAGAGCAACAAAGTTGGCTTACTGATCAATGTGTTGATCATAACTGCATTTGGACGGCGGGAGACCAAGGAATTTCCTTGCATTATAATCCTACCAACACCAACAACTTAATGTATCATTGGAAATGATGTAATCCATTCTTCAATTGCATTATCTCCTCCATCCTAAGCTACGAATAAAGATACTCGTTACTTATTTACGGTTCAAGATTCATCTCTTTAATATTTATTGAAATAAAAAGGGTAATAGTGATACTGACGTATAATGCACCACAATTTACAAAGAGCTCTCGTTCATCAAAACTTCTCATGTTCGACTTAATAGCGATAAGTTGTACTTTCTATCCATTATTAAGTAATAATCATGATAACATATGAGGTAACTTTCTACCGAAGCGTTCTGATGAAACGTGACACCAAACATGTTGCTGCGTATGCTCGTACCTTCAAAACAATTTGTGACCAACTTCATACCATTGGTAGACCTGTCGAGGACATTGATAAAGTGTACTGGTTCCTTTGTGGGCTCGGCAACAATTTTTCAACTTTTTCTACTGCTCAACTGGTTCTCACCCCTCTCCCCTATTTTACAGATTTAGTCTCAAAAGCTGAAATCTTTTAGTTGTTCCAGCGCTCTCCTTAGTTTTCTGACTCCACTCATTAAGGCATTCACAGCCATTAATTGTGGCCGCACCCATTGAAGTCACCATGCTTCCTCTAGCAACCAGCGAGGTTGTTGTTATTCCCACAAAAATAACTCTTCCAACCGAGGACAAACAAACTCAGGTCACGGTTGTCGACCACCTCGTTGTGAAATATGTCGAACGGAGGGCCATTATGCTAACCGCTGCAACCAACGGTACGTTCGGCCTTGCTGAAGCCTTTTGTAGTACTTGGCAGCTTGCGAAGGCTTCCGCAAGGTGAGCATTTTGTAGTATTTGGCACAGCTTGCGAAAAGATGATTGGTAGTGTAAGTTGCACAAATGTGGTAAGCAGCTTCCTTGTAAAAAAACTTCAAGTTTCTGTCCATCCCCATCCAAAACCATACAAACTTCATTGGTTAACAAACAAAGAAGAAATTAAGGTGAACTCCCAAGCTCTTATTTCTTTTACTCTTGGAAGATATAAAGATGAAGTTCTTTGTGATGTCCTACCAATGCATGCGGGGGACATCTTATTCGGCCGACCTTGGCAATATGATAGAAAGGTAACATTTGATGGTTTGATGAACAAGTATACTTTTACTTAGTGTGGGAAGAAATTTACTTTACTTCCATTGTCTCTATATGTGTGGGAAGAAATTTACTTTACTTCCATTGTCTCTATATGAAGTACATTGTGACCAATTGAAATTAGAGAAGAAAAGAAAAGAATACGAAGAACAACAGTGTAGAGAAGAAACTAAGGTAAAAGAGAGATAAGAGTGAAAAAAAAAGAGAAAAGTGAGGGGCAAAGGATGAGTGCAAACCAAGAGAGAAAAAAAAAAAAATGATTTTGAAGAAAAGAGAGAAAATGTGAGTTTGGTTATAAGAATGGGAGAAATGAGGAATATGTTAGCCTAGGAACCAAAATTTGTACTTATGTGCAAAGGAATGTGTTTAGCAATGGAACCAAAAACTGATGATGCTTTGCCAAGTGCTTTTAAGTCTCTTTTGCAGGAATTCAATGACATATTTCCACATGAAGATGCATGTACGGGGTTACCTCCTCTAAGAGGGATTGAACACCAAATTGACTTCATACCTGGGGCAACTCTTCCAAATATGGCTGCCTATAGGACCAATCTCACCGAGAATAAGGAGATTCAGAGACAAGTGGAAGAACTCATGGATAATGGATATGTTAGAGAAAGCATGAGTCCTTGTTCGGTTCCTGTGATTTTGGTACCCAAGAAAGATGGCACGTGGAGGATGTGTGTTGATTGTCGAGCCATCAACAAGATAATGGTAAAGTATCGACACCCTATTCCTAGATTGGATGACATGTTGGATGAATTATATGGTGCAAATCTGTTTTCAAAAATAGATCTTAAAAGTGGTTATCATCAAATTCGAATGCATGTGGGAGATGAGTGGAAAACGGCTTTCAAAACAAAGTTTAGGCTTTATGAGTGGCTCGTTATGCCATTTGGCCTTGCAAATGCACCAAGTACTTTTTTGAGGCTAATGAATCATGTTTTGAGAGACTATATTGGAAAATTTATTGTTGTATACTTTGATGATATCCTTCTTTACTTAAAAAGCTTGAATGATCTTATTTTGCACATTAAGAAAATTTTGTTTAAACTTAGAGAAGAGAAGCTTTATGCAAACTTCAAAAAGTGCAGTTTTTGTCTAGACCAAGTCAACTTCCTAGGGTTCTTAGTTGGAAAGAAGGGAGTACAAGGTTATGAAGAAAAGGTAAAAGCTATTAGAGAATGGCCAACACCCACAAATGCAACCGAGGTAAGATCTTTTCATGGTTTGGCTAGTTTCTATTGGAGATTCATTAAGGATTTCAGTAGCATAGCATCACCATTGAATGAACTTGTTAAAAAGCATGTGAAATTTGAATGGAAGGAAAAACAAGAGAATGCATTCAATGAACTGAAAGATAAATTAACCAATGCACCTTGTCTTGCTTTACCTAACTTTGATAAATCTTTTGAATTGAATGTGATGCAAGTGGGATAGGCATATGGGCTGTTTTAATGCAGGAAAAAAGGCCAATCATGTTCTTTAGTGAAAAGCTTAATGGAGCACAACTCAACTATTCGACTTATGACAAAGAGTTATATGCACTTGTGAGGGCTTTGCAAGTTTGGCAACATTATTTGTGGCCAAAAGAGTTTGTTATTCATACGGACCATGAAAGTTTGAAGCACCTCAAAAGCCAAACAAAGCTAAATAGGAGACATGCTAAATGGGTGAATTCATTGAGACGTTTCCTTATGTAATCCATTACAAAAAGGGGAAGGATAATGTGGTCGCAGATGCATTATCAAGAAGACCTTGATTTGAGGACAAATCCTTTTAAAGAAAGGGAGGATGACATGAATTCAACTGCTGACCCTTTGCATGTACCCAAAGGACCGATTACAAGAAGCAAGGTTAAGAAGATTCAAGAGGCCTATACATTGCATCTTCAAAAGCTAGCTAGTGTACCAGTTGAAACAAAGACTTTTGAGCCCAAAAATATTTATAGCATTAGCATATCAAATCAAGAAGATAATGGAGTGGCTGATATTGGAAAGTAATTAGAAGACTTGCCTTTGGTAGTTGAATTACCAATTAAGGAAATTTATGGAAAGTAATTAGAAAACTTGCCTTTGGTAGTTGAATTACCAATTAAGGAAATTTATGGAAAGTAATTAGAAGACTTGCCTTTGTTAGTTGAATTACCCATTAAGGAAATTTATTAATGTCTTATTTGCTTAAATTTGTATTTAATAGCATTTATTAGTAATTTGTGGTTGGTGCTGAACTTTATTATGTTAGGGTTACCTTTTTAGACCTATTTAAAGGCATGTAATACTCATGTTTAGGGGATTTTGTTGAATACAGAAAAAAAAACCTTTGTGTTTTCTTGATACCCTTTTGGTGTTATTCTTTTTCAAACCTTGCTTTAGGTTTGATGTTTAAACCGATTCATTGAATTAGTTTTTATCAAGCTAATTATGGAGTGAATTGTCTTTGTATCTAAGAGTGACCATCATAGATTCCAAGTTCGATCTAAGAGTCATTCATCTTCTAACCAGCTCTTGGTTGGAATCAATTCGTTAAGTTAGCTTTCTTTATGAACGTTTTGCAAGGATTCTAGAAGGACCTCTAGCTTTGCAAATTCCAGCATTGTAGGCGCTTATCATTTGGTATCAGAGCATTTGGTCGACGTTCTTTGGGGCCGCTCTAGAGGCGAAATATTTTTATTTTTATTTTTTTGTATCAATTTTTTTTTTCTCTTAGATTATCTGAAAAAAAAAAGAAAGAAAAAAATCAGTAGAAAAAAAAATCAGTTCTGAGAGAAAAAAAATATTTATTAAGTTCTTATCATTTATTTTCAAGCTCTTGATCCTTGAGATATTATCTTATCTTGTTGGAATTGATCGTTGAATTGGTTATAATCAAACTTAAAGCAAGATTTTACAACAAAAAAAAAAAAAAAAAAACCAGCCTTTACATTCTTGATCTAGTACCAAAAGCCTACCTTTGAGTGTTAAACACGAGTGTTCCTGAGTGAAATTTTTGTGAGAAGAGTGGAGAGGTCCCTTGATAACAAAATGTCACATGATAGAGAAGCAGTACCACCAGTACCAAATCTTAATACAACCATTCTTCAAGCAATTCAAGGTATGATGGAAATGATGATGGAAGATAGACAAGAAAGAAGGGCGCAACAACAAAGACAAGAACGAACATACAAGAAGATGAAGGTATAGTAGTACAAGAAAGACAAGTTGATGGTAGATGGAGAGGAAGAAATAACCATGCAACTATTATGCAACCTAGAAGGATGGAAAGAGTACATGAAGATAGAGATGGGGGAGTTAAACTCAAAATCTCGTCCTTTTGTGGAACGGCAGATTCTGAGGCATACTTGCAGTGGGAAAGAAAGATAGAGCATGTGTTTGATTGCAACACCTATAGTGAAAATAAGAAGATGAGACTTGCTATTGCTGAATTTACCAATCATGCTGGTGAATGGTACCAACATCTCAAATCCGAGAGAAGAAGAAAAGAGGAGGATCCAATAGAGACATGGGAAGAACTTAAAGAAGCCATGAGAAAAAGGTATGTTCCAAAACATTATGAAAGAAATTTGAAAACTAAATTTCAAGGTTTGAGGCAAGGAATAAAAAGTGTGGCGGAATATTATCAAGAGATGGAAACTATGATGGAAAGAGTAAATGTGACTTTCATTCAATTCCAATAAATAATTTTATGAATAAAAATGATTGTTATCTTTTTCTGAGATAAAATGTTCAATTCTAATCAAATTTGATTCTCATTTTAAAATTTGAACAAGGTCTTCAAACTAATTAGTTGGGATATGATAACCTTTATGTCGAGACACTATCATGGATGCATCGGTCAAAGCTAGCTTTCTGGCAATGTTAAGGACTCCAACCTGGCGCCAATAGACATGAACAAATCCATGTCAAGCATACGATGGTTAATTTTTGTTGGGGACCTCATCATTTGTAAGTATTCTACGAGGTTATTCTTCATTTCCAAATTTATGAAATTCTTGGTTTGGAAAATTTGTCATTCAAAATTTCCACTTTATCATATCTTAGATTCAATCAAGAATGCATGGTCTCACAAAACATATTATATATACATTTACATAAACCATGCAAGAAAGTTAGGGTGACATTAACTCTGGTAAGTGGGTTCATATTATTCTATTCTAGTAAATAAAAACTCATTTATAATTGTGAAATTCTCATCCATAAATAGAAGATCTGCTTTCACCTAGGGCTTTAAAAATTTATTGAGTTGTTTACAATTTTAAATTTTTCATCAATAATTTGATGATTTGCGGTCATAAAGGCTTTTAAATAAAATAAATTTTCACAACTTTTTCAATAGGTGCATACAAGTAATTGTATGGTATTCAATTTGACTATATATATATATATCCACGCACGAGGCAAAATCAGAACAAGTTGTGTAAAAAAAAATGTGAGAAATCTCTAAAGAAAAAAAATAAAGTCTCGTAGCATATTATGTTTAATCATATTGATTGCTTTGAAACCAAAACAATATGATTAAGTCGTGTTTAGCAGCATCCAAGGTGCAAGTCACACTGTCATTATCCAAGATGTAACCTCCAATTGGAAAGTGACCTTTTTGAATTCGATGACGGATTCAAATTTTGTGGTTCACTACAAGTTGAAAGATAACGATCTGGGCGAGCACGTCATCAATGTTGGAGGCAATTAGAATTGGAGCTTTAAAAGAAAATCTTTTGCAAACAATATTGTTTTGGTGCAATTTTTATTAGCAAACATGACCAAGCTACGGGCAATGTTTTCTGGCGAGAGCAACGAAGCTGGCTTAGTAATCAATGTGTTGATCATAACTGCATTTGGACGGCCGGAGACCAAGGAATTTTCTTGCATTATAGTCCTACCAACTCCAATAAATTAATGTATCCTTGATGTAATCCATTCTTCACTGGCATATTATCTCGTCAATCCCAAGCTATAAACAAAAATACTCGTTCTTTATTTTAAGGTCAAAGATTCATCCCTTTCATGTTTATTGAAATAAAAAAAACATAATTAAGGTAAAAAAATTATCAGGTTATATTGAAATACAAAAAAAACATAAATAAAAAACATAACAGTGATACTAATCTAAAATGCACTACAATTTACAAAGAAATTTTATTCATCGAATCACCTCTTCGACTTAATATTGATAAGTTGTATTATTTTATTTATATATTATTAAGTAATAATCATGATAACATATAAGGTCACTTTCTATCAAAGCGTTCTCATAGATGTATCAATAGAGATCTTCGTCGAAGAAAAGTATAAGACGATGGCAAAAACTACGTAGACAATGCTTCCAACATGTCGCTACCAAATGTGTCAATTCTTGTCTAGAAAACATCGTCAAGTGACTAAGACTAGTTTGGCCCTTCTCTTTCACTCCAAACTTTCTCCTCATTTCTGAGTTGACTGCAGCTTATATTATCAACTGATGGCCTACTTCACTGCAGTTATTCTTGCTTGCGTGATTATTTGCCTAACAAGCTTTCTCCCACCGCATATCTTGCAATTTTTTGGGTTGTAGTCTCGCTTATAAAGGGTTTTGTTGTCTTGAATCCACCAACACTAAGCTATACATCACCCGCCATGCTAAATTAGATGAAATTCACATTCCTGCCATCCCTAGCTCCTAGACCCAACCTTTTTAATCTCTTCATATTTTAAATTTCTTGGAACCGCATCTTTACCATATTGATTCATCTCTCTTACCACTTCTTCACCGCACATTCCTCAATCCAGTTCATCCTCGTGTCATATTTGTTCTGACCTTGTGGATGAGTTTGTGTAGGTTGTTACTTCTCTTGCAGGTTCCTCTTTGCTACCCTCGACTTCTGATTCGGCCTCTATTGAATCTACTGCTGATTCCTCTTCTTCTTTGGGCTCTCATCCTATGATCACTCGAGCCAAAGTTTGTATCTTCAAGATTCATCATCCACCAAATCTTGGTATTTTTGGCTCATCTGGACTTTTTTCTACTCTTCTTGCATCCACTTAGCCAAAAGGATTCGAATCTGCTGTTAAGAATCCTGCTTGGGTCGCTGTCATGGATGAAGAAATTCGAGCTTTACAACAAAATGACACTTGTTCTTTGATTCCTCACCTTGCCAACACCAACATCGTGAGCTTTAAATGAGTATTCTCATTAAATATTTACTTGATGAATCCATCAAGCATTTCAAGGCATGTCTTGTTGCCAAAGATTATACTCAGGTTCCTAGTCTTGACTACACTGACACTTTCAGTCCGGTTGTCAAAGTTACCACTGTATGTGTTGTGCTTTCTATTGCAGTCGCAAATAAATGGCCTCTTTGGAACCTTGATGTCAATAATGCTTTCCTCAATGGCACTCTTCTTGAACTTGTTCATGTGGAACCACCTCTTGGATATATTGATCCTCGATTTTTCACTCATGTCTATCGATTTGATCCTCAAATTTCCACTCATGTCTGTTGATTAAAGAAAGCCTTCTATGGCTTAAAGCAATCGCGCCTAGTTTCAATGTTTTAGCTCACTTCTTCTAACACTTGGTTTTTCTTGCAGTCGCACTAACACGTCCCTTTTTGTCTTTCATCAGCAATCTAACCTTATCTATCTACTTCTTTATGTTGATGACACTATTTGATATGAACCACGACCAAGGAATTTCCATACCTTAAGGTCCAATTACAAGGACGAGAGCCAAGAAGCTATAACAAACCTTATACAGTTATATTCAAACTATGGTGAGCTCATCAAAGGAAATTCTAGAAGACGTTGGAGACCTCCCTTATATGTTGTGCAAAGTTTAGGTTCAAGAAAGAGATGAATTAAATGCACTTTAAGTTACATTTAATGAACTCCGCTGAATTTATGAAACTAGTCCAAGGATGACTAATAAGCACATTTTATTAATTGCATTATTTAATTATAGTTTAACTATTTGTTTGTCATATTTAAGCTAGTTTTAAATATAGAAGTTAAGATTATATTGTAACCCACATAGGTTACTATATTCCACCATTAACTAGCCATTTTAATATGGAGGTGATGGGTATTTCTCATTTACTAGCCCATTTAATTTGGGAGTTAGTTATGACATAGGTTAAGGTTGTAAAGGCTATATAAAGCCTTCTTTTCTTTGATTAGAGATCAGATTTTGGAATTAAGAATAGAATTTCTATTTTAGCTTTGTTGAGAGATTGCAGACAAGATTGATTTCTAGCCTTATTCTAATATTGAGGAGTTGTTGCACATTGCAATTAAGATCGAGAGGCAAATCCAACGAAGGTCTCAATGGTATTCTTCTAAAACTTTTCCCAATTCTACTTCTACATGGAAAAAGGATAGTAAGAACATTGATTATAAGTATAGAAATCAAGAGATTAATGAGAAGCCTCAAGCTAAATTTGAGAAAGGGGAGAGTTCTAGAACAGGGAAAGAAAAAGTAGAAAAGTCTAATGTTCGAAATAGAGATTTAAAGTGTTGGAGATGTCAAGGGGTAGGACACTATAGTAGAGATTGCCCAAATGCAAGAATTATGACCATCAAGGAGGGAGAAATTGTTACGGATGACGAGGCACATGACGACATAAATGAGGAAACTGATGAGAGTGAGGAGTTTAGTGAAGAGGACCCTACACATATATCTTTGGTTACTCGACAAGCTCTAAACACCCACATTAAGGAGGACGGCCTAGACCAACGGGAGAACTTATTTCAAACTAGGTGTCTTGTTCAATCTGTACCTTGTAGTGTTGTCATTGATAGCGGTAGTTGCACCAATGTTGTGAGTTCCATTCCGGCCAAAAGACTTAATTTAACTTTCTTGGGTTTGTAGTTTCATCTAATGGTGTTGAGGTTGATGAGGAGAAAGTGAAGGCTATAAAAGATTGGCCTACACCTAAAAATGTAAGTGAGGTAAGAAGTTTTCATGGTCTTGCAAGTTTCTACCGTAGGTTCATTAAAAATTTTAGTACAATTGCTTCACCCTTGAATGAACTTGTTAAGAAAAATGTATCCGTTATATGGGAAAAAGATCAAGAACTTGCTTTTAATACTTTGAAAGAAAAATTGAGTTCTGCTCCCTTGCTTGCCTTACCTAATTTTGATTCTACTTTTGAAATTGAATATGATGCTAGTGAAGTAGGGATAGGTGCTGTATTAATGCAAAATCAAAGACCTTTAATGTTCTTTAGTGAGAAGTTGACTAGTGCATCTTTGAAGTATCCAACTTATGACAAAGAGCTTTATGCTTTGGTTCATGCATTGCAAATTGTTCACTATTGTTACCGACAACAACTTATCTCTTATTGACAACTTTACTTGAAAGTTTCATTTTGAGTTTGCTACCAAGGATTTGGGTTCTCTCAGTTACTTTCTTGGTCTTGAAGCTTCATCCAGTCCTAATATTCTCTTTACTATTCAGTTAAAATAGCTTAAGATATTCTTACTCGTGCTCAGTTGCTGGATAGCAAATTAGTTCACACCCTCACGGTTGTTTCTCAACACCTGACTGTTTATGGTTCTCCTTTCTCTAATCCTACTCTCTATCGATCTCTTGTTGGCGCCCTATAGTACTTGACCATTACATGTCCAGATACGGCCCATGCTGTCAATTTTTTCAGTCAATTTTGGCATGCTCCTACGGCAGATCACTTTCCTGCTGTCAAACGTATTCTTCGCTATGTCAAGGGAACACTCCACTTTGGTTTTACCTTTCATCCATCCATTGTTCCTAGTGCACTAGTGGCTTATTCAGATGCTAACTGGGCTGGTTAAACCGATACTCGTTGATAAGATAAGGAAATCAACTACAAGGGGGGTAAGATTCGGATTACCTTGTTGATCGAATATCTCAAGACAAGAACATTTTTTTAGATTCGAATCACTCCACAAGCAAGATTGATCATGTCTAGCTTGAATGATTCTTGTTGATCAAATATCTCAAGACAAGAATACTTGATTGAGATTCGAATCACTCCACAAGCAAGATTGATCATGTCGAGCTTGAATGATTCTACATGCAACCTAAACTACATAGAATTGCAAAGAAACTTAGTCATTGGCTAAAAAAGAGCACAAATGCTTCTTTTACTATATTTTCCAAGTCTGCTTACAAATACAACATACAAGGCTTTATATAGCCTCAAGAATGAAACTATTAAAGGCATTCTAAGAGTTGTAACATTCACACTTTATGGCCATAATTAACCATTATGTAAATGTAACCGAAATTAAATAAAAAGTCTTAAAATACAATAACTCTAAATTACTCTAAATTATAACCCACCCAAAATTTATAACAATCAAACTTCATTCTTCTTCAATGTGGCAAATTGAAACATTTTTTTAATAATTTTGATAACCTTTTCTTCACATCTTCATTGAAGTATATTGTATGATTGATGTCTTTTGGTTCATATCATTCTCCACTTCTTCAAGAGGATACGCCCTCGAATCTATTTGTGAAACTTTGCTGCATAAAAATAAGTTATGGAATACAAAGGACCTCACAACACTCTCTCATGTGTATACACTCAAGGAATTTTAGGCCACTCTGTTTGCACTCATTTACACAAATGAAGCTCTCATTCTCACCTCTCAATTTTTTTTAGTACAGCGCAGATGTGGATTTTTTTATTTTGGGTAGAATAAAAACTAACAGGGTAAAAATAAATAAAAATCAAATTGAGAAGAAACGCAAAGGAAACATATATCCGATCTTGAGCCTGAAGCTATGATACCAAATGATAAGATAAGGAATTAATACAAGGGGAATAAGATTCGAATTACCTTGTTGATCGAATATCTCAAGGCAAGAACATTGTTTGAGATTCGAATCACTCCACAAGTAAGATCGATCATGTCTAGCTTGAATGATTCTTGTTGATCAAATATCTCAATGCAAGAACACTTGATTGAGATTCGAATCACTCCACAAGAAAGATTGATCATGTCGAGCTTGAATGATTCTACATGCAACCTAAACTACATAGAATTGCAAAGAAACTTAGCCATTGGCTAAAGAAGAATACAAATGCTTCTTTTACTATATTTTCCAAGTCTGCTTACAAATACAATATACAAGGCTTTATATAGCCTCAAGAATGAAACTATTAAAGACATTCCAAGAGTGGTAACATTCACACTTTATGGCCATAATTAACCATTATGTAAATGTAACCCAAAGTAAATAAAAAGTCTTAAAATACAATAACTCTAAATTACTCTAAATTATAACCCACCCAAAATTTATAACAATCGAACTTCATTCTTCTTCAATGTGGCATGAATTGAAACATCTTTTGATAATTTTGATAACCTTTTCTTCACATCTTCATTGAAGTATATTGTATGATTGATGTCTTTTGGTTCATATCACTCGTCGTTCTACATTCGGCTATTCTATTTATCTTGGTAACAATCTCGTTTCTTGGAGTGCCAAAAAGCAACTTACTGTCTAATCTCTTAAAGTGCCTAAACTAACCGAAGGGCCATAAAAACAACATGAATTCATCTACCCTAGCTTCGATTCCATGGCTTCCACAGCGTCGACGTCATCCATGCAAGGGTACCTTGCCTTCACCTAAAAATAAGAATAACACGTAGCTTTAATATTTTAGGAAAACTTAGTAACCCCAAGGTTGAGGTCAGAAATGCCTACATAAGCAATCATGGTGGGACTTATTCTTTTAAAATTATCATAACATTGCTTTGGGCTCCGCTTTCCAATTCACGTAGGGTTGGACGTGCAGTACTACCTCACACATGGGCCACCTTACTTGTCGGGCGAGCATACACTGGGACGCTCCCTTGGCCTGAACCCGTTAGAACCAGTAACCGTCACGACAGCGCTATGCAAAACATAACGATCGTTGTCTTGCCATTGGATGTACGCGTCTGTACCCTCGTGATGGAATAGGGGTATCCCTCCCAATGCATGAACACACATAATGCATGAGGTCCCCAATATTTCTACTTTTATCATTAATGAATATAACCCCGCTATCATCTTTCATGCTTAACATGTCTGATAAGGCAACCCTAATCCTCAACCCAACGATCCAAGTTTTAGTTGAAGCAAGAACCAATCAGAGTAACTAATATCTCCTTATACGAAATTTGGATCAACCAAGAGATAAGGCTAGAATTAGATTACCTTTTATCATCGAAGATCTAGAAGCAAGATTTGGAAACCTTGTTCTAAATTGAGTCACTCCACAATCAAACTTGATCAAGGCTTGATTGAATGGCTCGGGCGCAATTCTACCCCATGAATTGATGAACTTAGAAATGGCAAATATGATGCTCGAATTTCTTAGGGAAACGTCTCAATTTGAGATCTAAATTACATTTATCCACAAATCTGAATTTTACATAACATATTGTGGGTATTTATAGTTTCCCGATAAATGATGTTTGTGGACGGGATTTATTCCCGATCCCCTTTAATCTCTAAAAAATAATAAGTCAAATTGACTATTTGACTTTTACATAATTTATGAAATTAAAAATAGTTAATTTTAACAAATGTTGATGTGCTTGAGTGGCTAATGCGACAGGTTTGAAATCAATTGAGCTCTGTGCTTGAGTGGCTAATACGACAGGTTTGAAATCAATTGAACTGTTTGAGCTCTCTGTGCATAGGTTCGAATTTTGTTAAGAAAAATCATCACCTTCTTTCCTTCACCTCCTTTTGAAATGTTTTAATCAAATATGCCTGCTTCACTCACAAAAATATAAATTTTGTTTCATAAACTGTATTAAATCCATAAAATAAATCAGCAGCATGCAACCAAGAACAAATTTCATAGATATATTAGTCCAAGGTTTGTTAGGTACATTCAAATGAGTGTACATTTAGTTTCATTGCGTTAAGAACAGTTGCTACAAAACTTATGGACATCGTGCTTCATCTTCGACCAAAAGAAATGTTTATGCAACATCTTATAAAGTTTATTAATCCTGAGATATCCCATTAAGGCACCACCATGAGCTTCTCTCAAAAGAAAATCTTTTATAAAGCATTTAGGAATACAAAGCATAAAAAATTTATGAAACAAATAATAATCATCCATAGCTTTCTTTGCAAGACAAGATGCAAAATAGTTCTGAAATCTTGGTCATCTCTATATAATTCGGTAATATACTCAAGTCCAAGGATTTTTGTAGTAAGGGAAGTAAAGAGATCGTACCTTTTAGATAACACATGAGCTACCATATTATCCTTACCTTGCTTATACTTGATGACATACGAAAATGTTTCAATAAATTCCACCCACTTTGCATGTCTACGGTTCAGTTTGCTTTGACCCTTCACATACTTCAAGTTTTCAGGATCAAAGTGGATCACAAATTCTCTAGGCCATAAGTAGTGTTGCGGCACATGCAATATATGAAGTACAAACAATTCTTTATCATAGGTAGGGTATTTCAATGTTGCCCCATTTAGTTTTTCACTAAAATATACTAACGGCTTTCCATCTTGAATTAAAACAGCACTTATGACCAAACCACATGCATTTTACGTGCACTTTTTGGTGTTGGAAAATCCATAATGAATTTAACTTTGTCTCTATCTAATTCTACTCTACTTTTACCAACTATGAAGCCAATAGAGTGAACTTTTTCCATGCATAAACTACCTTAATAAAATTAAATCTCTTTTCTATACATAATCCAAACTAATTGAACATGCTCCACAATCTCAAGCAAAATCTTCAAATAAATTATAATATCGTCAATATAAACAACAACATGTTTTCTCAGATATTTTCTCAAAACATTATATATTAAGCGCATAGGTGTACTAGGAGCATTAGTTAACCTAAAAGGCATAACAAGCCGTTCATACAATCCAAACTTAATATTGAAAATTGTTTTCCATTCATCTCCTGTGTGCATTCTAATTTGATGATATCCAGATTTCAAAATAATTTTTATAAATAGACACGAATCATGCAATTAATCAAGCATATCGTCTAACCTAGGAATAGGATGTTGATACTTTACCATGTTTTTGTTGATGACTCTATTATCCATGCATATGCGCCAAGTTTCATCTTTCTTTGGCACCAATAAGTCTCGTATAGAACATGGACTCAAACTTTCTCGTACATAGCCCATCTCCAGATCCTCCACTTGCCTTTGAATTTCTTTTGTCTCGGTTGGATTGACTCGATAAGCTGGCTTATAAGGAAAGACAGTTCTTGGAATGAAGTCTATTTTATGTTCAGTACCTCTAATGGGAGGTATTTCTTTATCTTGAAACATGTCTTCAAATTCCTGTAAAAGATATTGAAAAACAATAGGCAAAGCCAAGTTGTTATAGTTAGAGACCAAAAATCCTCCATTGTAGCAAAAAATCCTCCGTTATAGTTAGAGACCAAAAATCCTACATAAGTACAAAGATCGATTTGTTGTGAAAACCTTCTCACCTCTCAAACTGTAGCCAAATAACTCTCTCTTGCTTCTGGAGTGAATAAGATTCGGATTACCTTGTTGATCGAATATCATAAGCCAAGAACACTTTTCTGAGATTCAAATCACTTCAGAAGCAAGATCGATCATGTCTAGCTTCAATGATTCTTGTTGATCAAATATCTCAAGACAAGAACACTTGGTTGAGATTTGAATCACTCCACAAGCAAGATTGATCATGTCGAGCTTGAATGATTCTACATGCAACCTAAACTACATAGAGTTGCAAACAAACTTAGCCATTGGCTAAAGAAAAGCACAAATGCTCCTTTTACTATATTTTCCAAGTCTCCTTACAAATCCAACATACATGGCTTTATATAGTCTCAAAAATGAAACTATTGAAGGCATTCCAAGAGGTGTAACATTCATACTTAATGGCCATAATTAGCCATTAGGTAATTGTAACCTAAATGAAATAAAAAGTCTTAAAATACAATAACTCTAAATTACTCTAAATTGTAACCCACCCAAAATTTATAACAATCAAACTTCATTCTTCTTCAATGTGGCATGAATTGAAACATGTTTTGATAATTTTGATAACTTTTTCTTCACATCTTCATTGAAGTATATTGTATGATTGATGTCTCTTGGTTCATATCAATGATGCTCGGATTTCTAAGGGAAACATCTCAATTTGAGATCTGAATTACATTCATCCACGAATTTGAATTTTACACAACATATTGTGGGTATTTATAGTCTCCCGACAAAAGATGTTTGTAGACGAAATTTATTCGAGACATTTGTGGACGGGATTTATTCCCGATCCCCTTTAATCTCTACAAAGAATAAGTCAAATTGACCATTTGACTTTTACATAATTTATGAATTTAAACATAATTCTTTCTAACAAATGTTGATGTGCTTGAGTGGTTAATGCGATAGGTTTGAAATTAATTGATCTCTCCGCGTGTAGGTTCAAATTCTTTTGTTGACATATTCTTTTGAATCTTCTTGACATTTTTTTCAATCTTCTTGGCAATGGGTTCATTTGAAACACCGTGATTCTTATCAAAAGGTAAAGCATTGTTATTAATTCTTTCAAAGACTTGATAAGGGTCATCCCCTCTTGGATGTAACTTTGTGTTCCGTTGAGATGGGAATCGCTACTTGTGAAAATGTATCCAAACCCAGTCACCAGGTTTAAAAATGATTTCCTTCCGTCCTTTGTTAATCCTTGAAGCAACTTTGAAATTTTGGTTCTCAATTCTCTCCTTCACCTACTTATGCAATGTTTTGATCAAGTCTGCCTTACTTGTGGCTTGCTTATATTTGATGACATACGGAAATGTTTCAATAAACTCCACCCACTTTGCATGCCTACGGTTCAATTTGCTTTGACCCTTAAGATACTTTAAACTTTCATAATCACAGAGTGGATCACAAATTCTCTAGGCCATAAGTAGTGTTGCCACACCTACAATGTGCGAACTAAAGCAAACAATTCTTTATCATAGGTAGGATAGTTCAATGCTGCCCTATTTAGTTTTTCACTAAAATACATTACGGGTTTGCCATCTTGCATCAAAACAGCACCCATGCCCAAACCACTTGCATCACACTCAATTTCAAAAGTTTTATCGAAGTTAGGCAAGACAAGTAATGGTGCATTGGTTAATTTATTCTTAAGCATATTAAATGCATTCTCTTGCCTATCTCCCCATTTAAAAACAACATTCTTTTTCACTAAGTCATTCAATGGTGCAGCTATGGTGCTAAAATCTTTTATAAATCTCCTATAGAAGCTAGCTAACCCATTTGTGGTGTTGGCCAATCCCTGATTGCTTTAACTTTCTCTTCATCTACTATTACTCCATTTTTACCAACTATGAAGCCAAGAAAGTTAACTTTTTCCATGCAAAAACTACACTTAATAAAATTAGCATAAAGTTTCTCTTTTCTAAGTGTAATCAAAACTAACTTAACATGCTTCACATGCTCATGAAAGGTCTTTGAATAAATTAAAATATCATCAAAATACACAACAACATGCTTTCCTAAATATTCTCTCAAAATGTGATTCATTAAGCGCATAAATGTACTAGGAGCATTAGTTAATCCAAAAGGCATAACAAGTCATTCATACAATCCAAACTTAGTTTTGAACGCGGTTTTCCATTCGTCTCCTACATGCATTCTAATTTGATGATATCCAGATTTCAAGTCAATCTTTGTAAATAAACATGAACCATGCAATTCATCAAGCATATCGTCTAGCCTAGGAATAGGATGTCAATACTTTACCGTGATTTTGTTGATGGCTCTACAATCCACGCACATGCACCACGTTCCATCTTTCTTCAGCACCAATAAGACTGGTACAAAACATGGACTCAAACTCTCTCGTATATAGCCCTTCTCTATAAGCTCCTCTACTTGCCTTCGAATTTCTTTAGTCTCAGTTGGGTTGGCTCTATAAGCTGGCCTATTAGGAATTACTGCCCCTGGCATGAAGTCTATTTTATGTTCAATACCTCTAATGGGAGGTAGTCCTTTAGGGACTTCATCTTGGAATACGTCATCAAATTCCTGTAAAAGAGATTGAAACATACTAGGAAAAGACAAATTATTATCGTTAGAGACCAAACATCCTTGTAACGACCCTAAATTTCCACATACTCAGAGTCGCTACTAACGTCTCATGCTCATCTATAATGCAGAAATAAAACTCTTACATGAACATAATTTATAACGTAAACTTCAAAAACACTTTTAAAACAACTTCTTCTCTGGAAAACACAGCCATGGTTACGTGTTTAAATATGAATTACTGAAATTTAGAGAAAACAAAAACAAATACAAAATAATTTAAAACAATGAAATGCAAACAACCTATTCTAACTTAAGACTAGAAATTTAAATATGAATCTACCCTATGCACGTGCCACAGTCTCTGCTCGCGATGTCGCCGTCCTCCGTACAAGTGCGCCTTGCCTTTACCTGAAAAATGATGTGGCACACGGCTTGAGTATTTCAAAGATACTCAGTAAGTGGCCCCACTATAGGGGCCATGCAAATGCAAACACATGCAATCATGATTTAGGGACCTATCTCTAATCATCTTAGGGGTGGCCTCCAGTCTCGGACAAATTGGATGTGTAGTACTTCCCTACACACGACTCACACATGTGAGTATGAATCCCTAGGGCGCTTGCACACCCCCTGGACCCTCTGGTCAAGCTAATCTGTAGCGACGTCCAGAGGTCGGAACCTCGTAAACGTCACCACATCATCATCATAACTGCATCAAGTACGACATCATAAGTCAAGTATACACATCATCATAACTCATACATCATCATAAGTCATACACCGCATCGTATGACATAGTTCATACATCATCATAACTCATACAATTTTTAGCCTATCCTATAGTAAGGCCACTTACCTGGTTGGCCTTAGCCGAAGTATTCCCTAATTAGCTAAACGTAAGCTCCCGTTTCGTGAGAGCTGCTTCCTACGTTGTCGAGATTTGTTTTCTATCGCACCGTTCGCCATCTTTCGTTAGTATTTCACAATTAATTTACATTTATTCAATAAATGTGAAATACAGCTCTAAAACGACCTCAGTAGAAAAATTGAATTCCATGTTTTCGTTGTTTCTAAATTGTATTGGGTAATAAACTTCATGTTACTTGGATCATTCAATCCAAATATGGTTTCTAATAATATTATATTTAATGGGTACAAATTATAATAATTTTCTCATATTTTCCACTTACTGTTAGGCTATGGAGCCGGATACTTATTTATAGCTTGGTCAACGGTTATATCCGGTAAAGCTATATTTGGTAAAGCTATATATAGTAAAGCTATATATGGTAAAGCTATATCCGGTAAAGCTATATATGGTAAATAGCTATATATGGTAAATAGCTATATATAGTAGATGGCTAAATCTGGTAAAGCTATATATAGTAAACTATACCATATATATATCTGGTCCGGTAGAGCTTTGAAGATGTCAGAGTTCTCCTTGCAATTTTCTCTATCATTTTCTTTGTGTTCACCTAGATCGAGCGTGTGCGTTGTTGTGCGATCTTAACAACTGGTATCAGAGCTAACGACTGATATCGATCCTAACACTTACCTCCACCACTCCGTTCATCTCCTCTGTTATGGAATCTGATTTTCTTTTCTTTCGTAAAAATATCATTCTGATTATCTTTTCTTTTCTTTCCTCAAATATCATGGATCATCATTTGTTTTTTCTTAAGTCTACTTATTGTACTGGCCATTTTCAATCCAATCTGATTTTCATTTCTTTCATTAAAAATGTCTATGCAATTAGCCGAATCATTTTCAATCTATTCTAATTTTCTTTCCTTCCTTAAAATCTATTAACCGATCCATTTTAGATCAATTTAATTTTCTCTTCTTTCTTAAAATCTTTTCTCTTTCTTTTTTTTTTTTCCTTTTAATTCTAATTCTTTAATAATTCTATTCCCATATCTAATTCCTTTAATTCTGTTCACTTCCTTTTTTTTTTTGCTTTTAATTCTAATTCTTTAATAATTCTATTCCCATATCTAATTCCTTTAACTCTGTTCAACGGTTTAATTACCAGATTTTCTTTTCCTTATGTTATTTATAACCATTCTATTGTAACTCGGTTCAACAGTCTATTTTCTTTTCCTTATGTTATTTATAACCATTCTATTGTAACTCTGTTCAACAGTCTAATTACCAAACTTTCTGTTCGCTCTGTTATTTTCCACCATTCTATTGGAAGATTTTCTATGGATTTGGTTGTTTCCAAATCTTTCTCTCTCTCACTTTATATCTCTCACTATATATTTTTTTTTCTTTTATTTGGAAATCTCTTTATTTCTTTCTCCTTCTCTTTCTTTGTATTTCTTTTCTCGTACCAAATTCTTAGGTTAAGATATCATTGTTTCTAACTCAGATCTGAGTAATTGCAACAATTAATATCCTTCCATATAAGAAAAAGGGAAAGATAAATCTGACTACTAATCTTTTCAAATGACATCTCTCTTCAATGATCTGCCTAACCATCTCTCCATTATCTTCTTTTTTTTCCTCCTAGAAAATCTATCTGCCTTTCTTCCCACAAGATCTATATGCCTTTCTTCTCCCCATAAAATATTTTCTTTCTTTTTCTCTATTGGTTGTAGAATTATTGATGATGGATGAGGTATTTTAGGGTATGGTGGAGAGATTAAAGGAGAGGTGGTCAGTTAATCTTTTTTCTTGCTTATTTTATTATTTTTATTTTACTACTACTACTATTATTATTATTATTAACCTAACGGTGCGTTACATTATCTACCCCTAAAAAGAACTTTCGTCCCCGAAAGTCTCCAACTCGTATACTAACTCAGGGAATTTTTCTCTTATTTCGTCCTTACACTCCCGCGTGGCCTCTTCGGTGTGGTGATTTTGCCACAACACCTTAACGAACGCAATGTTTTTGTCGCATAACGGTTTTACTTCTCTTGCTAAGATTCTTATTGGTTTTTCCTCATCACTTAGATCTTCATTGATTTGGAGTGGTTCATAGTCTATTACATGGATAGGGTTCATAATGTACTTCCTTAGCATCGACACATGAAATGCGTCGTGTACTCCTAACTGGGCTAGAGGTAGGGCTAGCTTATACGCTACTGGACCAACTCGCTTTAGGATCTCGAATGGTCCAATGAATCTAGGACTTAACTTGCCCTTATGTCCGAATCTTAACACACCTTTCATAGGTGCCACCTTGAGGAATACTGGGTCCCCTATCTCAAACTCCAGGCTTCTACGCCTTACCTCGGCGTAGCTTTTCTGTCTTCTTTGAGTGGTACGCATCCTCGCTCGAATTTTCTAGGTAGCCGCATGGGTGAGTCGAACCAGCTCGGGTCCTACTAGCTCTCTTCGCCTACTTTGTCCCAGCATAGTGGGGACATACACCATTTCCCATACAGGGGCTCAAACGGTGCCATTCCAATTGTTGCTTGGAAGCTGTTATTATACGAGAATTCCATGAGGTGGAGTTTAAAATCCCAACTTCCCTTAAAATCTAGTATGCAAGCGCGTAACATATCCTCTAGGATTTGGTTTACACACTCCGTTTGTCCATCTCTTTTGGGGTGGAAGGTGGTACTAAAGTCGTGGCGGGTAGCCAGTACTTTTTGAAGTCCGAGCTAGAATGCTGACGTAAAGCGTGTGTCCCGATCTGACACTATAGATACTTGGACTCCATGTAGTCTTACTATTTCTTTCACATACAACTGTGCCCAATTGTCAACTGTATATGTAGCCTTCCCAAGTAGGAAGTGGGCCGACTTGGTCAACCTATCGAAAACTACTTGATCATTGTATAGCCTTTAAGCGTTTTGGGTAATCCTACTATGAAGTCCATTGCTATGTCTTCCCACTTCCACTCTAGTATGCTTAGGGGCTGCAACAACCCCGCCGCCTTTTATCTAGGAGCTTTCACTTGTTGACAAACTAAGCATTTGCTCACAAACTCGGCCATGTCCCTCTTCATGCTCTTCTATCAAAAATGTTGTTTAAAATCTTGGTACATTTTAGTACCTCCTAGGTGCATGGCAAATGACGAGTTGTGAGCTTCCATTAGTATCTCTTTCCTTAACTCCTCTGGGACACATAGGCGTCCTTGATACAATAGTCCTGATCTGAGGACTTCGAGAACCTGTCTACTGGACTTTTGTCTAGCTGGCCTAGGACTTTTGTCTAGCTTGCCCAGGACTTTTTGTAGACTTGGATCCTCTCGTTGGGAGGTAATAATTCTCTGTCTAAGCGTAGGTTGTATTGTGACTCGAGCCAGCTGTGCTATGACTCTCTCGATCGCTATAGCTATGTTGGCTCGCTCGATTCTCTTTTACTCTTACTTCCCTTGTACCATATTTGCTTTTCTAGGGTGGTACTAGATACCTACATCATAATCCTTCACCAATTCTAAGCACCTTCTCTGTCTCATATTTGACTCTTTCTGTGTGAAGAAATATTTAAAATCTTGTGGTCGGTTAAGCTTTAAATTTTCTCTCCATACAGGTAGTGTCACCAAATTTTCAGGGTGAACATTACAGCGGCCAACTCCAGGTCGTGGGTAGGGTAATGATCTTCGTATTCTTTTAGTTGACGGGACGCGTATGCAACAACTTTACCGTGTTGCATTAACACACATCCTAGTCCATTCTTTGAAGGCCTCACTATAGATTACGTACTCTTCTGAAATCTTGAGAACCGTGAGTACCGAGACGATTACCAATCTCTCTATTAGGTTCTGAAAGCTTACTTCACAAGCATCATTTCATATAAATGGTACCCCTTTTTCTCGTTAGCTGTGTCAAAGGCGAGGCTATTTTAGCGAAGACCTACATGAACCTTTGATAGTATCTCGCTAGTCCCAAGAAACTCTATACTGATGTTACCGAAGTTGGGCGTTCCTGGATACTCCATCCTTTGTCGGCACGTATCTTAGGAAAGAGACTTATCGTAACCAAAATTCACACTTTGAGAACTTGACATACAACTTGTTCTTTCTTAGGGTGGCTAGGACTTTTCAGAGGTGTTCCTGGTGTTCCAAGTTTGTTTTCGAGTACACTAGGATGTCATCAATGATCACAAAAGTGTCTAGACAGTCCTTGAGCACTCGGTTCATTAACTCCATTAACATAGCCGGAGCATTAGTGAGGCCAAATGACATCACCACGAAATTGTAGCGATCATACCTTGTCCTAAATGCTGTCTTTGGTGCATCTTTTTCTTTGCTCTTTATTTAATGGTAACTTGACCGCAGATCTATCTTAGAAAATATTGTTGCTTCTCTTAGTTGATCGAATAAGTCTTCTATTCTAAGAAGAGGGTATTTTTTCTTTATGGTTATCTTATTTAACTCTCTGTAATCGATGCACAAACGCATCGATCCATCTTTCTTCTGAACAAACAACACTGGCGCACCCCAGGGGAATATGTTAGGTCGAATGAACCCATTATCCCGTAAGTCTTGTAATTGCACCTAGAGTTCTTTCAATTCTGCTAGCGCCATGCGATAGGGTGCTTTAGAAATAGGCCCAGTTCCTAGCTCGAGTTCGATGACGAAGTCTACTGCTCGGGAAGGGGGTATTCCAGGTAGGTTGTCCAAAAACACATCTGAAAACTCGTTTACGATTGACACGTTTTCTAGGGTCTTTTCTTTTCCTCTTACATCTACAGCACATGCTAATGTAGTCCAACCGCCTTGTTGGACTAATCTCTTTGCTTTCATCATTGAGACTACCTTTGGGGGTAGCCCCGGTATTTGTGCCTTTAAATTTAAAGCTAGGTCCCACCGATAGTGAGAATATCACCTTCTTCTTCTTCTTTTTTTTTTTTTTTTTTTTTTGTGACATTCTATAATAGCATGGTTTGCAACTAGTCAATCCATGCCTAGTACTACGTCGAAGTTGGTCATCTTTACTACTATTAGGACTACGCTTAGAGTTTGGTCGGCTACAATTGCTTGGTCATTCCTTACTCTATCCTTAGTTACTACGTCTACCCTCTCAGGGTTGCTTGCCGACCATACATACAATAAGGGTTCTAATTCAAACCCTGTCTCTGATCCCTCTCAAAGACTAGTGGGACAAAACTCTCGACGAAGCAACTCGCCAACAAATATTAAACCACTATGTCGTTAGGCCAACTACTCAAATCATCAAAGAAGAAGGTCCATCAACTAGGACCGAGGTACAACATGAAAGGGTAGGGGATGCTGTCAACACCCTCATTTATACCCTCATAGAATTCTTCGTTGGCGACCCTCTGAAATATCAGGAAAGATCCGCCGAAATACTCATGAATCTGAAATGCCCTACCTTAGGAGATTTCAGGTGGTACAAAGACATGTATTTCAGCAAAGTTCTTATTAGAACAGATAGTTCGTTGGAATTCTTGAAAGAGAATTTTGTCAATGGACTACCAAAACACTTCTCAAGGAGGATCAAAGACAGTCTCAAGACAAAGTATAATGGAACAATTCCATGGCAAACTTTGTCTTACGGATCCATAGCATCCTTCATCATAGAAGAAGGACTCAGACTTTGTAATGAGTCAAAGATTCAAAACAAGCTCAATTCTGCAATATCAAACAGAGAAGAGCTTGGAAGATTTTGTGACCAATATGGATGCAAGGGGATAGAAGCTCCCTCAACCTCTAAAAGAAAGAAGGTTAAGATTCATCCAAAATCCTATAATTCATACAGGAACAGAGAAAAGTATCGGAATAAACCCGTGCAATCTCAAAAGCCAACGTATTCAAGAAGGAAGTATACTCCTACAAAACCCCTCAAAGGAAAGAAAAGGCAAACTTGCTTCAAATGTCGAGAAGAAGGACATTATGCTAATAAGTGTCCGATTAGAGGAAAGATCAATGAGTTGGAGATAGATCAAGAGCTGAAAAATCAGCTACTACGACTAGCTCTAACAGAATCAAAACAATCCAACGAGGGAGAAATCCTCGAACTCGAAGAAGAATCCGATTCATATAATAGCACAGAATACGAATTAGAACAGGAGGGAAAAAGGACGTGTGAAGGATGCATAAATGTCCTTACAAAGGATCAAGAAATTCTACTCGAAGTAGTAGAAAAAGTTCAAGATCCAAAAATTCAACAGAAAATTGCTCAACGACTTAGAGAGGCCATGACAATCTCTAAACCACCCGAAAGGGAAGAAAGAAATCCCTACAGAATTCAATCAGTTCTCCAAAGATTTGAAAACCGAGAGAACTCACTACTCAAGATCTACAAAGAGAGATTAATAATCTCAAACAAGAAGTACAGGCGTTAAGATCTGAAACTAGGTCAGAATCTTATATGCTTTGTCAAGAAATTCTCAATCTTCAAGAAAGGCTGCCTAAACAAAGGGAAACGGCGCAACCGAACCTGAACGAAGAAGATTTTCAAAGTTCCTTCGTTGGAGCCATCACCACTTCTCAATATAAAAAATGGTACGCTCTCGTTACCTTAAAAATTTATGATTTAAAAATCACACTAAAGGCTCTCATAGATACTGGAGCCGATCAAAATTGCATTCAAGAAGGCCTAATACCTACAAAGTATGTTGAAAAAACTACTGAGGGTCTTAAAGGTGCAAACAACAACAAACTCAAAATTAATTACGAACTATCAAAAGTTCATGTTTGCAATGATAATTCCTGTCTTTTAGTAAAGGACTTAGGATAAGAGTTAATCCTAGGTACTCCTTTCATTACTCAATTATATCCTTTTAAAATAACTGAAAAAGGGTTAGAGTCAAAGGCCTTAGGAAAGAAGATAAACTTTAATTTCCTTTCACTCATAAGGATTAGTGAAATAAATAACCTTCAAAAGAATACAATTATTCAATCAATAAATGTACTAAATTATAAAGAAAAACAAATTTCTTTTTTAAAGGAAGAAATTTCATTCAAAAGAATAGAAGAACAGATTCAAAATAAGACTGTCCAGTCTCGAATCAAAACTTTACAAACTCAAATAGAAAGGGAGATTTGTTCAACTATCCCTAATGCCTTTTGGAATAGGAAGCAACACATAGTTGATCTTCCTTATGTCAAAACTTCGAGGGGAAACATATTCCTACGAAGGCCCGACCGTCAAAGAGCAAAGCAGAAATCAATGATCTTTTGCAGAAGGGTCTTATTAGACTGTCAAAGAGCGCCGGTCATGTGCGGCTTTTTACGTCAACAACCAGGCAGAGAAGGAACGTGGAGTCCCGCGACTGGTAATAAACTACAAACCTTTAAATAAGGTTTTGGAATGGATTAGATATCCAATTCCAAATAAATCAGATTTAATGCAAAGAATTTCAAATGCAAAAGTATTTTCAAGATTTCAGAAAAAGACAAGTATAAAACGGCTTTTAATGTCCCTTTCGGACAATACGAATAGAATGTTATGCCATTTGGGCTAAAAAACGCTCCATCCGAATTTCAAAAGATTATGAATGATATTTTCAATCCTTTTCAAGACTTTTCAATAGTTTATATTGACGATGTTCTGATTTTTTCTCAAAACATCGATCAACACTTTAAGCATCTTCAAACATTTTTTACGACAGTCAAAAGAAATGGTTTAGTTGTGTCTAAACCAAAAATTAAACTTTTTCAAACAAAAATCCGTCTTCTTGGATTTGAAATTCATTTGGGTCTAATTAAACCCATTCAAAGGTCCATTGAGTTTGCCTCAAACTTTCCGAACCAAATTACAGATAAAACCCAACTACAAAGATTTTTGGGATGTCTCAATTATGTGTCTGATTTCCTTCAAAATATCAGACCCATTTGCAAACCACTTTTTGAACGGCTCAAAAAGAATCCAAAGCCCTGGACTGAAGAACACGCCAAAACAGTCCAAAAAATCAAATCGCTTGTCAAGTCAATTCTGTGTTTATCGCTGATAAACCCAAGGGCTAGTTTAATAATGGAGACCGACGCATTCGATATCGGATATGGAGGAATCCTAAAATAGTCCCTTGACAAGAAAGAATCTATTGTTCGATTTCATTCAGGAATATGGAATTCTACTAAAAAAAATTACTCAACAGTAAAGAAAGAAATACTTTCAATAGTACTTTGTGTTCCAAAGTGATTTAATTAATAAAAGCTTTGTTATCAAAACGGATTCTAGAGCATCTAAATTTGTTTTAGAAAAAGATGACAAGAATCTTGTATCTAAGCAGATTTTTGCTAGATGGAAAGCCATTTTATCTTGCTTCGACTTCTAGATTTTGCCTATAAAAGGAGTCGAAAACCCTTTGGCAGATTACCTCTCAAGAGAGTTCTTACTCTCAAAGAAAGACTCTCCCTAGCTACTCTTCCGTCTAGAGATGACCGGAAAGAAAACGTTAGAGAAAGGAAAGAAGCCCACTGCTTCTTCGAACACCCCTACTCCAATGACATCCGACGGCTATGCGATGGATGCTGGTTTCACATTGATGACTATATCTAAAGCAAGGCTTTCTCAAAAACAGGCGGAGGTTATCACTCCGACAAGGTCTTCTGCCTCTTCAACATGACCATCTGCAGTTACTCCATCGAGACCTATTGTCTCTTCCACTTCAAATGGGACCCTATGTCCCCTCAACCTACTCGGACGCGGTTGTTCCCGTTCGATTCTCTCCAGTTCCTGAAATTAGGACCTATTTTCAAAAATATGTGTCTATACAAGAAGCTCTGGTAGAACCAGAATACGACGACCCGAAAATTGGCGAAGTCATTAAAAAGGCCTATCCATCGGGATTCTTTTATATCCTAGAAGATCTTCATAAAACCAGAAGGTTTTATGAATTCATTCTAGTCGACACAAAGTCCGTTGAAATTACTCATATCCCGAGTCGCGATGATCCTTCGAAAATCGCATATTCAAAATTAAAAATTTTCAAAGTCATGAACCCGACGTATTGGAATCAAGATCCATACACGGAAAAGACTTTTTCAAAACCTTGTGTTCCTCATTCTTACTCATACAGAGACTATCAGATGGCATGGTTCAATGTCATTTGGTATCAAAATTACGAGCACTCATGGTTTATTCAATTCTGCCAGAATGCTCATAAAATTCATTACCCATTTTGGTTCATCAAATGGTGGAAAATCTTTAGATCAGCCAAAGATATATTTCCAGTTCCAATACAGGAATCGTTCCACTACTTTGTTCAAAATATATTCAAAACCCCATTTCTATTAATCATGCGCTTTTGCATATACTTTCAAATTCCTTGGATTTTAATTTGGAATTTTCAAATTAAAGAAACCGAAGACCAAATAAAATAGGTCTTCAAAACTATCAAAATCAAATAGTGGGATAAATATACTTATACCCACACAGACATCAAAGCGGTAAAGGTCTGGCTATTTGAGAATGGCCACCTTGAGGATTTATCCAAGAAGAGAACCTCCGAATTCCTAAATTCAAAGTCGAAGCTACTCGCTGCGTTAGCCCAGACAACTTCTGAAGCTGATTTTCAAAAGCTTCTTCAAAAGGTCGCATCAGTCAGTTCGACGTCTTCTCCTTCAATTGTAGAAGAAGAAGATGAAGACACGATTTATGATCTCAATGATCCATTTTTGGATTCTCAACCACCTTTGTAAATATCATCATCTCAATGACTGAATAGTCGTTAAACTATTAAAAAAAAAAAAAATTCGTGAGTGGAATATGTCTCTTGACATATTCTCACTTTGCTTCATCAACCTTCCATCTTTTGGATTTTTATTTTGGTTTTTCTCTATTATTGATATATCTTTTCCTACTTTCATCATATTTTGGATGAATATGGCCTTCCTCTTTCATAAAGTCATTAATGTAAAAGGAGGTCCTATTTTCATTGAGAAATTGATGAACATGTAATTTGTAAATATGTGTATTAAATGTAAATTGTAAATATATGTATTAAATTGTATTAAGCTAGGATGATAGAGCTCATGTAAATTGTAAGGGCTCAAGTCATTAAGCGTAGGAATGGTATCAGAGCCACTCAATTTTTTTGAGAAAAGAGGAGTTACTCGATCTTAAAGAGCGGTGTTGCAGAAACCAGGGGGATGATAAGAAAAATTCAAAAGAATTTGTAGTATGTGATAGCTGAGCGAATAGCCCTTGTGTTCCAGGTGGTAAGACGCGGGAAGCGCAGTAAGTCTGTTGGCAAGCTTGGGTGCTTAGTCATATGAAAATTTCTGAAGAAAATCTTATCTACATCCTGACAACTTCATTAGAGACAAAACAAAGATTGACAACTTGTCAACCACACAGTGAAGGCTCACATGTGAATTATCAGTGTTATAAAATATTAGTCCTTTAAATTATTAGTTTACTTTATGTCTTTTCCTACTTCTAGAAAAACAGATCTTGCAGGGGTCCTGATAAGATAAGGAATCAACTACAAGGGGAATAAGATTCGGATTACCTTGTTGATCGAATATTTCAAGGCAAGAACATTGTTTGAGATTCGAATCACTCCACAAGCAAGATCGATCATGTCTAGCTTGAATGATTCTTGTTGATCAAATATCTCAAGGCAAGAACACTTGCTTGAGATTCGAATCACTCCACAAGCAAGATTGATCATGTCGAGCTTGAATGATTCTACATGCAACCTAAACTACATAGAATTGCAAAGAAACTTAGTCATTGGCTAAAGAAAGCACAAATGCTCCTTTTATATATATTTTCCAAGTCTACTTACAAATACAACATACATGGCTTTATATAGCCTCAAAATGAAACTACTAAAGGCATTCCAAGAGTTATAACATTCATACTTAATGACAATAATTAACCATTATGTAATTGTAACCTAAAGTAAATTAAAAGTCTTAAACTACATTAATGAAATACAATAACTCTAAATTACTCTAAATTGTAAACCACCCAAAATTTAAAACATGAAACTTCATTCTTCTTCAATGTGGCATGAAGTGAAACATCTTTTGATAATTTCAACAATATTTTTTTCACATCTTCATTGAAGCATATTGTATGATTGATGTCTCTTGGTTCATATCAGGTCCAATCCTGCTAGATTCGATCTTATCTCTTGACATTTTTCAAATTTACGTTCAAATTCGAGTCTATAAAAGGACTTCATCAATGTAAGGAGAGCATCGATCGGCCGATAGCTCTCTCTTGAATATCAATTGAAAAATTCAGAGAAAAATTGTTCTACTTACTCTACTTTACCTATCTCTTTATGACCGAATTTCTGAGAAAGCTCAAAAAATCAAACCATTTCAAATGTTCTACCGATGAAGAAGGAAGTTCAAATGAGCATAGAAGGACACTTAGTTCATACATCATCATAACTCATACAATTCTTAGCATATCCTATAGTAAGACCACTTACTTGGTTGGCCTTAGCCGAAGTATTCCCTAATTAGCTAAACGTAAGCTCCCGTTCCGTGAGAGCTGCTTCCTACATTGCCGAGATTTGTTTTCTATCACACCGTTCGCCATCTTTTGTTAGTATTTCACAAATAATTTACCATTTATTCAATAAATGTGAAATACAGCTCTAAAACAACCTCAGTAGAAAAATCGAATTCCATGTTTTCATTGTTTCTAAATTGTATTGGGTAATAAACTTCATGTTACTTGGATCATTCAATCCAAACATGGTTTCTAATAATATTATATTTAATGGGTATAAATTATAATAATTTTCTCATATGGAATCTGATTTTCTTTTCTTTTCTAAAAATATCATTCTCATTATCTTTTCTTTTCTTTCCTAAAATATCATGAATCATCATTTTTTCCAATTTTGTAAATGAAGAAGGAATGTTTGTTGAATTTTCTTAATCGTGTAATAGGTCCAGTTGGAAATATTTGAAACACCATGATTGTTATGGAGAAAGATCTGATCCTAAATTAATTTCTTATAACCATATCTATACAGGAAAAGATCTAAAGGAAATCTGAGATAGGATTTTACTAACCATATCTATACAGGAAAAGATAAAGGAAATCTAAGATAGTATTTTACAATAATAACAGACCAAAATCTCTAAATCTTCTACAAATGATCAATTGTCCTTCGTCAATCGTATCAGCTTCTAATTCTACAACTGATGGTTGAACCGATCCGATCCAATTTTGTAAATGAAGAATGAATGTTTGTTGAATCTTCTTGATCGCGTAATAGGTCCAGTTGGAACATTTGGAACACCATGATTGTTGTGGAAAGATTTATTCCTAAATTAAGTTCTTATAACAATATCTATACTCGAAAAGATCTAAAAGAAGATCTGATCCTAAATTAATTTCTTATAACCATATCTATACAGGAAAAAATCTAAAGGAAATTTAAGATAGGATTTTACTAACCATATGTATACACAAAAAATCTAAAGGAAATCTGAGATAGGACTTTACAATAATAACAAACCAAAATCTCTAAATCTGCAATCTGCTTGTTCAAAGCCATTTTACTTTTCTCTCAAATCTGACATTTGGTTGTTTCTTCTTATTCATTTATTTATGATTTTTTTTTTTTTGGGCTATTACATCATAGTTACAACAACATCACGTAAGGCTCTTTTTCTTGCTCCATAATGAACCTTTGAAGGATGTTCCATAAACCTAGAAATAATACCAACAGTAAATGCAATGTCAGGTCGTGTGTGCATTAAGTAAATTAATCCGCCAACCAAGCTTTTGAACCTTCTAACATCTACTATTTTTGCTCCATCCTCATGTTGTAATTTCTCATTAATATTCGTTGGTGTGACTGCACGGTTACAATTAAGCATACTATATTTTCTCATAATATCTTTGACATATTTTCTTTGCGAAATAAAAATCTCATATTCAACTTGACATGCTTCAAGACCAAGAAATAGTGCAATAAATCCATGACCGACATGCTTGTCTAGGACGTGTTGTCTATGGCCGCATGCCCATTCCAAACTCCTTTTGATATGAACCAAGAGACATCAATCATACAATATACTTCAATGAAGATGTGAAGAAAATGTTGTCAAAATTATCAAAAGATGTTGCAATTTATGCCACATTGAAAAGGAATGAAGTTAGATGGTTATAAATTTTTTGTGGGTTACAATTTAGAGTTATTGTATTTCATTATTGTATTTTAAGACTTTTAATTTACTTTAGGTTACAATTACATAATGGTTAATTATGGCCATTAAGTATGAATGTTACAACTCTTTGAATGTCTTTAGTAGTTTCATTTTGAGGCTATATAAAGCCATGCATGTTGTATTTGTAAGCAGACTTGGAAAATATTATTAAAGAAGCATTTGTGCTCTTTTTTAGCCAATGGCTAAGTTTCTTTGCAATTTTATGTAGTTTAGGTTGCATGTCGAATCATTCGAGCTCGACATGATCAATCTTGCTTGTGGAGTGATTCGAATCTCAAACAAGTGTTCTTGCGTTGAGATATTTGATCAACAAGAATCATTCAAGCTAGACATGATCGATCTTGCTTGTGGAGTGATTCGAATCTCAAACAATGTTCTTGCCTTGAGATATTCAATCAACAAGGTAATTCGAATCTTATTCCCCTTGTATTGATTCCTTATCTTATCACCTTTTGCATGCTTTCATCTTAGATATGTCTTTACTATTTTCATGTTCTGTCAATATGAGGGTGTATGATCGCTCACCAAAATCATGTCTATACCCACCTGAGGTAAATGCCCCGAAATGTAGTATAGGGATATGACTAGTTGTCACCTGTTCCTTTATTTGCTTATAGTCATGTAACGCTGTTTTCTTCAATTCTTTCAAATTGTTTTCAAATGTATTTTCTCGCTCATGTTTTCTAAAACATTTTTGACTCGAGGCCGAAACATTTCTAAAACATCTTTTTTTGAGATAAAATGTTCAATTCTAATCAAATTTGATTCTCAAAATTTTAAAATTTGAACAATGTCTTCACACTAATTAGTTGGGATATGATAACCCATACGTCGAGACACTATCATGGATGCATCGATCAAAGCTTTCTGGCAATGCTATATATATGGCATCGGTAAAACTCACACATGTTACGGACTCCAATCTGGCGCCAATAGATGTGAACAAAGCCATGTCAAGCATACGATGGTTAATTTTTGTTAGGGACCTCATCCTTTGTAAGTATAGTATGAGGTTATTCTTCATTTCCAAGTTTATGAAATTCTTGGTTTAGAAAATTTGGCATTCAAAATTTCCGCTCCTAAAGGAAAATTTCATCTAAATAGCATATCATATCTTAGATTCAAATCGAGAATGCATGGTCTCACTAGACATATTATATATACATTTAAAATAAACCAGACAAGAAAGTTAGGGTGACATTAACTTTGGTAAGTGTGTTCATATTATTCTATTCATAGTAAATAAAAACTCATTTATAATTTTTAAATTCTCATCAATAAATAGAAGATCTGCAAGGATCCACGGCTTTAAAAACTTATTAAATGAGTTGTTTACAATTTTAAAATATGATTTGCGGTCATAAAGGCCTTTAATAAAATAAAATTTCACAACTTTTTCAATAGGTGCATACAAATAACTGTATAGATACTCAATTTGGCTATATATATATATACACGAGGCAAAATTAGAACAAGTTGTGTAAAAAAAAAAAAGTGAGCAATCTCCAAAGAAAAAAAAAATGAAGTCTCTTAGTATATTATGTTTAATCATATTGATTGCTTTGAAACCAAACAATAAGATTAAGTCGTGTTTAGCAGCATTCAGGGTGCAAGTCACACTGTCATCATCCAAGATGCAACCTCAATTGGAAAGTGACCTTTCTGAATTTGATGGCCGATTCAACTTTTGTGGTTCACTATAAGTTGAAAGATAACGATCTGGACAAGCATGTCATCAATGTTGGAGGCACCGGTGATAATTATAACTGGAGTTTTAAAGAAAACTTTTGGCGTTCTACGTTGTTTTGGTGCCATTTTAGCAGTAAATATGAGCAAGTTACTGGTGATGTTTTCTGGACAGAGAAAGGAAATTGGTTTAGTGATCAATGTGTTCATCGTGACTGTACTTGGGCAGATGGAGACCAAGGTGAATTCACTTGTATCTTGTTCTCTCAATGTCTTCAAATTAATGTATTGGAAATGATGTAACACTAAAAAATCTCAACCCCTTCAAATTAATATGTCATTGGAAATGATGTAAATGTGACTTTCATTCAATTCCAATAAATAATTTTATGAATAAAAACGATTATTATCTTTTCTGAGATAAAATGTTCTAATTCTAGTCAAATTTGATTCACAAAATTTTAAAATTTGAATAATGACTTTCTGGCAATGCGTTGGTAAAAACTTTCTGGCAATGCTATATATATGGCATCGGTAAAAGTCACACGTGTCAAGAACTCCAACCTGGAGCCAATAGACGTGAACAAATCCATGTCAAGCATACGATGGTTAATTTTTGTTTGGGACCTCATCATTTGTAAGTATGGTACGTGGTTATTCGTCATTTCCAAGTTTATGAAATTCTTGGTTTGGAAAATTTGTCATTCAACGTTTAGATACGGTCATTATGAATCCCGAGTCATGTATTTTGGACTCATCAATGCCCATGTCATGTTCATGGAGTTGATGAACTGAGTGTTCAAGGGGTGTCTGAAACGTTTGTTATCACGTTCATAGATGACATCCTTGTGTATTCTAAAACAATCTAGGAAGTCCTCCAGAAAGTCCTGACAATTTTGAGGGAGAACGAGTTGTATGCCAAATGCTCCAAGTGCGAATTTTGGTTATGAAAGGTCTCATTTTTAGGACATTGATCACTCGTGAAGAAATATAGTAAAATGGTGTAAAGTTCACAAGAATAAGTGCAAGTATACAATGTCACACGTAGAAAGTAACAAGTAAATTGTAAGTTTCAAGCAATTCTTGTGGTAGAATTGCACCCGAGCCATTCATATCAAAGCCTTGATCAAGTTCGATTGTGGAGTGACTCAATTTAGAACAAGGGTTCCAAACCTTGCTTCTAGATCTTTGATCATAAGAGGTAATCTAATTCTAGCCTTATCTCTTGATTGATCCAAATTTCGTATAAGAAGGTGTTAATTACTTTGATTCAAGGGTTCTTGCTTAAAAAAAAGCTTGGATCATTGGGCTGAGGAATAGGGTTGTCTTATCAGTACTATAGGTATATTGTATAAGATTTTGCCATTAAAGCCTGACCGCTGATGTATTTGACTAGGAAGGCCGTTTCGTTTGTGTGGATCGAGGCATTGAAGCGAGTTTCCAAGATTTGAAACACAGGTTTGTGAGCTTAGTATGCCAACAGGTGAAGACACCAAGACAGAGAACGTCAGGATTGTTGTAACCTCTGAGTGTGCTGGAGTGAAAGTGAGACAATATAGTTATAGACTTTATTGTAAGTCTACCCTGAATGTTGAAAGGGTATACAATGATATGGGTGATCGTCGATAGATTGACCAAGTTGGCACACTTTCTACCTAATAAGATCACCTGCACGGAGGATAATTGGGCATAGTTAGACATGAGTGAAATCGTTAGATTGCATGGAGTTCGAGTGGGGACCCACGTTTTGCGTTGGTATTTTGGCATAGCCTTCAAAACGTGTTAGGTACTCTTCTTAATTTCTAAAGTTCCTTCCAAGTCATGTTCTTAAATCTTTCTTCGAGTCAATTGTGTAAACTTGGTTGCAATTTTTAGATCTTAGTTGGAATAATTTAGGTTTTATTTAGAAAATAAAATGCCATGGATTAACCCTGTATTCTAGAAATTTATGATTAGAGATGAGAAATTAAATATCAAAATTATCTACTTGTTTATCTCAATGTCTTGCCACTCTTCCCATTTTGACTTAAGGAAAAATGTTAGATAATCGTTGATATGATATAGAAGCACTATAAGGGAAGTAAGATTCGGATTACCTTGTTGATCGAATATCTCAAGACAAGAACATTGCTTGAGATTCGAATCACTCAACAAGCAAGATCGATCATGTCTAGCTTGAATGATTCTTGTTGATCAAATATCTCTAGGCAAGAATACTTGCTTGAGATTCGAATCACTCCACAAGCAAGATTGATCATGTCGAGCTTGAATGATTCTACACGCAACCTAAACTTCATAGAATTGCAAAGAAACTTAGTCATTGGCTAAAGAAAAGCACAAATGCTTTTTTTAATATATTTTCCAAGTCTGTTTACAAATACAACATACATGACTTTATTTAGCCTCAAAATGAAACTACTAAAGACATTCGAAGAGTTGTAACATTCATACTTAATGGCCATAATTAACCATTATGTAATTGTAACCTAAAGTAAATTAAGTCTTAAAATACATTAATGAAATACAATCAATCTAAATTACTCTATATTGTAATCCACCCAAAATTTATAACATGAAACTTCATTCTTCTTCAATGGAATTTGCCAAAATCCAAGTTTGAAGCTTGGAAAGCGAAGCTAGAAACTGAACTTGAGCTTTAGAGGTAGCGCCTAGACAATAGCTTTGGATCAAAACTTGTGATAGGCTTCGATAAAATCCAATAGCCTTCAACCCATCCATTTCCGGTCCAACGCAATCACAGACACACCAAAATCGAATCAATAACCTTCGGCCTAGATCTGCCAGACTCCAAGCCCAACCCAACCAAACCGGGTCACTCGATGTTGTGCCAGATAAGTACGACCACTGCTTGGCCAATTTAAAAAATTCTAAGCTAAATTAGAGGTTTAATTATGAAAAGTAGGTAGATTAAATCGCTGAAACATATTTTAACTCGATGTTGTGAACTCACGCAAGTTGACTTGTCAAGTGACAAATCCGGACTAGCTCCACTGATAAATTACTGACTTTAAGTTAAGTTACTCAGGTAAGGGACCTTAATGTTGGTTTGGTTGGATGATTTGATGATTATATGAATGACACATGCACTGTGTCTATGCACGTAACATATTTTATTATTGTATGACGTGTACTATCTTACATTTACGCTATGTTATGTTATGTTGTAGAGCTCCATTATGTTAGGCTATGTCATGTTATACATGCTATGTTGTAG